>CM042174.1:30162161-30186652 GCA_023376005.1 Doryteuthis pealeii | reverse complement strand
CGCAAGTTGATATGCATTAACAAAGAACTGAACAAAAACCTTCTTTTTGCCTTGCCTTTCTAATTTGACTCTCTGTCTTTTCTTTTTTTTTCTTCTCCCCCCCCCCCCGCCCCCTCCTGCCCGATTCAATCCAATATCAGTGTCGATCTTGGCAACGACTTGATAAAAATTCCTCCTGCAATGCGCTCAGACATGCGCGCTTGGAGAAAATTTAACCATTAACACAGTTGATGTCATGGTAGAAAACACGCACCATATCACACCTCCTCGCAGCACCCCCCACCCCTCTCCTCACACTACTACTACCGACCACAACCACCACCACCACTACCGGCCTAAAACCAGCCGGCACGACAACGCGCCAACCCAACCTCTGTCTTCAACATCATTTAATAAGAATAATCTTAACAAAAACACTGTCCAACAACCGTCATTCCAGACCCCACACCCCTCTGGCCGTTTCTTCTCGGCACCATGTGTCTCTTCCTTCTTTTTTTCTTCCACGCGGCTCTTGTCTAACAATTATGCCGAAGAAATTGAATAATTACTTGAAGATATATGAATATGGAAAAGTCTTCGGAAATTTCAAGCGACAATCATGTCATTTGTCTGTTGGCACCGTCTCCCTCGCCATAAATACGGATAAAGTTGCAGTCGGGGGTCAAACCCAACCCTCGTTCAATTCGCGCGTTTTTGGCTCGCTGTCCCCTCCCCCTTCTACAACAATTTCATTCTAGCCGTCATTCTTCCCCACCCCATTCCCCCAAGTCAGTGGTCAATTTGTTCCCCCCTTCTTCTCCTCCTTCTTCTTCTCCTTCTTCCCTTCTTTTCGCCACACTCCTTCCTTTGTCTTTCTGTCTTCCACTTTCTTATTATTTCTCTCATCTCTCTTCTCTCTCTCTCTCTCTCTCTCTCTCTCTCTCTCTCTCTCTCTCTTCTTTCAGCCTCTTCTAACTATTATCTTCTTTTCTTCATCCTGTTCCCCCCCCCTTTATCATCATCTTTGTTTTCTCTTTCTTCTCCTTCTACGGTCGTTATCATCTTGCAACACCTCTGATTAAAAATGAGACCGTCCAAACCTTCCAAGATGAAAAAGCAAAATGTAACTCCTGATTACCTAGTGTTGCTTATCCACCGAATTCTTATTCTTATAAATGTCATCACCTCAGCTAAATAATTGACCGTTCCCATTTTTATTATAAGAAAGTGGGGGAAAAACAACATGCTACAACAGACAAAATATAAGAAAGAAGAAAAGTAAGGAAAGAAAGAAAGAAAGAAAGTAAGAAGAAAGAAAGAAGAAAGTAAGTAAGTAAGAAAGAAAGAAAGAAAGAAAGTAAGAAAGAAAAGAAAGAAAGTAAGTAAGTAAGAAGAAAGTACAAGAAAGAAAGTAAAGAAAGAAAGAAAGAAAAAGTAAGAAAGGAAAGAAAGAAAGAAAGTAAGTAAGAAAGAAAGAAAGAAAGTAAGTAAGTAAGAAAGAAAGAAAGAAAGTAAGAAAAGAAAGAAAGAAAGTAAGTAAGTAATAAAGAAAGAAAGTAAGTAAGTAAGAAAGAGAAAGAAGTAAGTAAGTAAGAAAGAAAGAAAGAAAGTAAGAAAGAAAGAAAGAAAGTAAGTAGTAAGAAAGAAAGAAAGTAAGTAAGTAAGAAAAGAAAGAAGAAAGTAAGTAAAGTAAGAAAAGAAAGAAAGTAAGAAAGAAGAAAGAAAGTAAGTAAGTAAGAAAAAAAGAAAAGAAGAAAGTAAGAAAGAAAGAAAAAAGTAAGAAGTAAGAAAAAGAAAGAAAAGAAAAGTAAGTAAGTAAGAAAGAAAGAAAGAAAGTAGTAAGTAAGAAAGAAGAAAGAAAAGTAAGTAAGTAATGTAAGTAAGTAAGTAAGAAAGAAAGAAGAAAGTAAGTAAGTGAAGAAAGAAAGAAAGAAAGTAAGTAGTAAGAAAGAAAGAAAGAAGTAAGTAAGTAGAAAGAAAGAAGAAGTAAGAAAAGAAAGAAAGTAAGTAAAGTAAGAAAGAAAGAAAGAAAGTAAGTAGAAAGAAAGAAGTAAGTAAGTAAGAAAGAAAAGAAAGAAAGTAAGTAAGTAAGAGAAAGAAAGAAAGTAAGAAAGAAAGAAAGAAAGTAAGTAAGTAAGAAAGAAAGAAAGTAAGTAAGTAAGAAAGAAAGAAAGAAAGTAAGTAAGTAAGAAAAAGAAAGAAAGTAAGAAGAGAAAGAAAAATAAGTAAGAAGAAGAAAGTAAGTAAGTAAGAAAGAAAGAAAGAAAGTAAGTAAGTAAGAAAGAAAGAAGAAGTAAGAAGAAAGAAAGAAAGTAAGTAAGTAAGAAAGAAAAGAAAGAAAGAAAGTAAGAAAGAAAGAAGAAAGTAAAGTAAGAAAGAAAGAAAGAAAGAAGTAGTAAGAAAAGAAAGAAAGTAAGTAAGTAAGAAAAGTAAGTAAGAAGAGAAAAAGTAAGTAAGTAAGAAAGAAAGAAAGAAAGTAAGTAAAGTAAGAAAGAAAGAAAGAAAGTAAGTAAGGTAAGAAGAGAAAGAAAGTAAGTAAGTAAGAAAGAAAGAAAAGAAGTAAGAGAAAGTAAGTAAAGTAAGAAAGAAAGAAAGTAAGTAAGAAAGAAAGAAAGAAAGTAAGTAAGAAAGAAAGAAAGAAGTAAGTAAGAAGAAAGAAAGAAAGTAAGTAAGTAAGAAAGAAGAAAGAAAAGTTAAGAAAGAAAGAAAGAAAGTAAGTAAGTAAGAAAGAAAAAAGAAAGAAAGAAAGAAAGAAGTAGAAAAAAGAAAGAAAGAAGAAAGTAAGTAAGAAAAGAAGAAAGAAAGAAAGTAAGAAAGTAAGAAAAAAAGAAAGAAAGAAAGTAAGAAAGTAGTAAGAAAGGTAAGTTAAGAAGAAAGAAAGAAAGAAAGAAAGAAAGAAAGAAGAAATAGATAAAATTATTCTAATCAATTATTATTATTCTGATAACTCCATTGCAATCTATTAGATTCCTAAGTGAGATGAGAGGCAAATACCTTGCAATCTATTAGATTTCCATATGCCACAGTTAAATAAGCTGTATATGTTTATTAAATTATAAAATGCTTTAATTAGTTAAGTTAAAAGTCAAAGTTAATAAAAACAATGACATTGTGACACGCATCTAAAGAAATTGAAATAATTTATTATAAATTATTTCAATTTATTATCTAGATATATAAATGAATTATTTATATCATATCTACATCTAGATAAGTAATGTTATGTTTAAGTCACAATATCACAATTTTTCATTAAGGGACCCCCCCCCCCGTTTTGACATACATTTCAGGTATCTAAATTTTGAAGGCATAATACAATACAACTAGATAATACGAATGTACAATATTGCAAGATCATACCATTAATGCGAAAAAATGATTGACAATATTTCATCTAGGAAATAAAATAGATAAAACACACTATTTACCGGATTTACAGGGATCTGTACGGTAAGGTAAGGAGCTGACGCTAGGTGTGGCCTTCCACCTCAGACGCAAAAACAATCTCCTTGGTCTAGAGCTAGTGAAAAGATACTCCCTCTCTATCTAGCTGATACCGACTTTAGGCCACCATGACTTTAGGCCACAAATGAGTTCTGAGTTGAATAGATAGTGACCTTTACAATACTCCATCATACAGGTAAAACAATACTAAGAAAATTTGGTATAGCCGTGGGGAAACTTGGGTAGCCAAAGAGTTAAAGCTACCCCCGGAGTTGATATAAATAAGATTAGTAACAAGTTTGTGCCTGATCTGTGCATTATAAAATTGGCCTTGTGGTGAACTTGGATTGTATCCGATCTGCTCTGAATATAATAGAAAAAAGAGAAAAAATGAATACTATATTTTAGTAGTGTTTCTGCTACGCATTGTTCCACGCTGTTTTTAAGCATTAAATGGCTATGGGAAGTCCACCAGAGTCAAATAAGAATCAAAGTGGCGGGGGGTTCATAGGTAAAAAAAATTGTTGAGAACCACTGGTCTAGATCACAGGATAATTAAAATAGGATGAATACTGAGTAGAGTCCTGGACAGCTGAGAAGACTTGGGGAGCTGAGGAGATTTGCTATCACTTGGATTCCAGATAAGACCACTTGATATCATTAGTGTAAAAACTCATCAATAATAATAATAATAATATTTGCATTCCAAAGGAAAACAAACAGAAACACAAAAACTGGGTGGGAGATTAGACTACAAAGACAAATATAAAAGCTGCAACAACAAAGAAAAACATTAAAGAAAAACATTAAAGAAAAACATTAATACACATTCAACTAAAAATTCAAAAAGCCAACAACAAATTAAGTTGGAAGAATTAAGTCAAAAGATATCGGCTATTGAAGTGAAGACTTAAAAGATACCGAGATAGAACAAAACAGTACGAACAAAAAGGTCCTTCCAAAACAATGAAAAGAAAGTTTACGAACTAATTGGTGGAACAAAATTAAACGCTGTTGAACATCCAGATGCAGTAGAAACAAAACTTTTTTGGAATAATATATGGAAGAAAAAAGAACATAACTGATATAATGAATATGTAAATACCTTGGTACCCCCTCACTATAATCTGATTGGACAGTGTCCTGTATAAATAGTCGACACTGTGTTGGTACAGGCACCTCTACCTAAGCCTACGACCCGGCCTTCGGGACGGGGGTCCAGTGAGCTTCGGCCACTGGACCGGTGAGATGGTAAATTATTAGCGTCGATCCCAGAGGGCCATCCCTCCAGGCAATACCTGCCCCCTTGACTTAAAGGGGCAGGGCTTGGTTTATTGCCCAGCGCCTGAGGCGCTCCCTTGAGGGGGAATGCCGACGGGATCGACGCAATTTTTCTACCCACCACCCATGAGTCTCGGCTTGTGGGTGGTCCCACATAAATAGGGCCTTCGTGCCTGACTCGGTACGCGTGGGGTACTGGGAAAATAAAACCTATACCTAAGCCTACAACCTAAGTTTACTCGTCAGACTACACCACAACTGCTCGGAAGACGTACTGCTATTCGACGCACCAACTACTACTGCGATGATATACCAAATACCAACTTCAGAATATATCCCTTAACCCGGATATATCAATAACAAAGCATGGGTTAGTGATATTAAAAATGAACTGAAGGTAATCGAGGAGGGCCCTGTAGCAAGCATACGCATAATTACATTCAGATCAACACTAAAAAAAATAGCAAACTGGAAAACACCTGGACTTTTGGATATATATATATATATATATATATATATATATATATATATATATATATATTTGGGAGAATATGTGCTTAATTGAAGTCAGACCTAATTTTTTGAAAGTTAATTCATTATTGATTAATTAGGCGGGATTTAACTACTTAAATGTAAGGCTAAACAAATCGAGAAAAATCAATCTCATATTCTCCCAAATGTTGTCGGCTGTAAATAGCTAGATTTGTTTACATTTACGGCTGAAAATAGCTAGATTTGTATACATTTACGTAAGGTCGTGCGAAAGTCTCTAAAGAGGAATATGAGTACTACTAATACCTAAACAAAGCGATGAAAAATTGCGAGTTCCGTTTGGTGTAATGGTAAGAGGCTTGCGTATCGTTTCGACATACGGGTTTTGAGTCACACACTTCAATCCACCAGAGAATGGCCCAACAACTCAACAGATGCTTACAGGAAACGGATGTACCTGAATGGATGACAAAAAGAATAACTACCCTAATCCAGAAAGACCCCCAAAAAAAGGAAATTTCCCTAGCTGTTAAGTATCTGGCCGCCATCCTTGGCCAGTTGTAAAGAACTTAAAGTAAATAAGTCCTGAGTTATAGAATCCTTTGGTAAGTGAATAAGTCCTGGATTATGTATTCCTACGTAGTGTCAAAAGGTCCAGTGATACAATTCTATGATCCGTCGTCCACGAAGGCTCAAAGCAATGTGTGTTGGTATGACCAGAACAGCCAGTATAAGTAACAATATCAGCAGCAGAGCACTGCCAGTAATTGGACAAGAA
Source organism: Doryteuthis pealeii (assembly GCA_023376005.1). Classification (NCBI taxonomy): domain Eukaryota; kingdom Metazoa; phylum Mollusca; class Cephalopoda; order Myopsida; family Loliginidae; genus Doryteuthis; species Doryteuthis pealeii. Next base: position 30,180,678 of record CM042174.1, on the reverse strand, counting down.
GTTGGTCACATGGTTGTCGGCGAGTCTATAAGTACAAGTTTGCCATCTGGCACACACCTTATATCGGGAAAAACCAACACTAGCAATTACAGACCCATAACATGTCTGCCCATGATGTGGAAAATATTGACAGCGGTAATTAAAGAAGAAAAATTCAAAAGGAGTGAAAATAATAATAATAATAATAATAATAATAATAATAATAATAATAAAGCGACTGGGTATGATGTAATGGTTATGGCCGTAGGAAATGAACTCAGCTTTAATTGAATCATATATTTCTTGTACTATTCATATTCAAGAGAAATTTTATTCTTAAGCCAATTGTTCTTTCTTTCTTTCTTAATTAGAGGCTTCCATATGGTATTTATTGCTGTCCTAAATATACAATGGTGGTTATATTGTAGGAGGCAGTCGTGGTGTAATGTTTATCGTCGTAGGAAATGGACACAATGACCCGAGTTCAAATACTGGACAAGGCTGTTTGCAATTCATATAGCGCTAATAATATTGAGAAGGGTATGCATCGAACTATTCTTCCTCCACCTATGAGTAAATAGTAGGACAGATTGGGCTCTTTAACCTTGACTATATAACCAGTCTAAGAGAAGGAAAACTCTGATTTCAAACCCGTTAAACTACAGTTAAGAAATTGACCATGTGTCACAACCTATTCATGCAGAGGGTTAGTTGGTTGTGTTTTACGGCATGTCAACCCATTGGGTTTTATGCTGAAGATGTTTTGTTTTATTCATTCTTAATAGGTACTGAATTTTTTACATGTCAACCCTTGTTGGGTTATTTTAAGCTGAAGATGTTTTGTTTTATTCATTCTTGATGGGTACTGAATTTTTACGTCATGTCAACCCTTGTTGGGTTATTTTATGCTGAAGACGTTTTGTTTTATTCATTCTTGATGGGTACTGAATTTTTTACGACATGTCAACCCTTGTTGGGTTATTTTATACTGAAGACGTTTTCTTTTATTCATTCTTGATGGGTACTGAATTTTTTACGACATGTCAACCCTTGTTGAGTTATTTTATGCTGAAGATGTTTTGTCTTATTCATTCTTGATGGGTACTCAATTTTTTACGTCATGTCAACCCTTGTTGGGTTATTTTATGCTGAAGATGTTTGTTTTATTCATTCTTGATAGTATGTCAACCCTTGTTGGGTTATTTTTATGCTGAAGATGTTTTGTTTTATTCATTCTTGATAGGTATTGAATTTTTTACGTCATGTCAACCCTTGTTGGGTTATTTTATGCTGAAGATGTTTTTGTGTACTCAATTTTTTCTTTTTAAACTCATTTTTAAACACTTTCTTTAAAGATGTTTTTATTTATTCATACTAGTTGGGTATTTAATTTTTTAAAACTATTTTAAAACACATTTTTAGAACTCATTATTCTCTATTTAACCTATTAGATGGGGCCCAAACAGGTACTACCACTCCGGGTTAGAGTGGACCTGGGAGTAATGGTGATGAAGATTTACTCCACATTCCCCGATCTCCAGAACTGAAACTTCCCCATCAGATAGTTTAACGTCATACCCAGGACACGGAGGATTGGTGAATGTAGTAGTAGTAGTAGTAGTAGTAGTAGTAGTAGTAGTAATAATTTCACTCGGAGATCCTGAGTTTGGGAAATCCGATTTTCACCGAATTATCCAAAATTGTGGCCCCGTGCCAGACTTGACTAAGCTTTGTAAATGGCTTATTCTCTCTTTTATTCTCTTCTCACGCCCTCCCCCGTTCATTACATTCCCCCCTTTTCCTCCATTTTCTTCAACTCTCTTCTTTTTCTCTTTCTTCCTCTTCCTCTTTTTCCTAATCCGACCCACACACCCACATACACACACTCAGCACTTTATCACCCCTGTGTTTGCCTGACTCTCCCTTACCCTTCCTCATTTCGACACCAACCCGCGGGGCATCACTCCGGTGCCGATCGATGGTGGTCCTATCCGAAAGTTCAGCAAGACAGGAAGGACAAGGTGATGCTGGTGCCGACATTGTTCGAATTCTGAAACCGGGGGGAGAAGGTGCGGCTGGGAAGTAGACACAGCATTAACAGCTAGCAGCAGCAGCAGCAGTTGTTGTAGTAGTAGTAGTAGTAGTAGTAGTAGTAGTAGTAGTAATATCTTGATGATTTTCCATCACAATGTTAACCTATCTTTCTCTGCAATCTGTCCAACCACCTCAAATGAAGCAATTGGAAAACGTATTAGTTATCTAAAACAGTGTTTTCCCTAACGGTGAGAGGGGTTCCCTAATGGGGGAGAAAGGGGAGGGAATCAATATCACCCCTTGAGGGGAGATTCTTTTTTTTTTTTTTTTTTTTTTTTGAGGGTTTGACATTAATTCTCCCCAACACCCTGTGGACTAAATTTCATAAATCTTTTCGGGTGAGCTCAATAACACCCCCCCTCTTTTTTTAAAAATTTATTAGTAAGATTTGATACGCCCCCTCCTCGTCACCACCTGTGGGCAAAATTTCATAATTTGAAGAAGAGGAATTTATCTCTTATCTGTGTGTGGGAAATTTTTCAATTTTTGTTATGAGTGTTTGTATCATCCACCCTTACAATCACCAGCACCAACAACACTATCGGAGATGAAATTTCATTATTTTGCTTGGTTGGTTGGATTTTACGGCATGTCAACCCTTATTGGGTTATTTTATGTCAAAACTTTTTTGAACACTGATTTTTTTTTCTATTTAATCCATAGATTGACTCAAATAGGGCTGACTTCTGATTTAGGTCGGAAAATTAAAACGGAAAGTTTTTTGGTGGTACCCAATGACAGTTTAACTACAGTCTATGAATTAACATTTTGCGAATTGGGTTACGGTTTTAGGGAATTATGGTTGTTTTTAATTACGTATTGCTTTAAAAAATAAATAACAAAAAACCCAAATTACTATATAATTAATTAACCATTGAAATTAATTATTGAATCTATTATTGAGACAGTAGTATTGCAATGTATAATTTCAATTAAACTTAGTTTAAGAAAATAAGCAATACGTAATTAAAAACAACCTTAATCCCTTAAAACCGTAACCCAATTCGTAAAATGTTAATTCATAGACTGTAGTTAAACTGTCATTGGGTACCACCAAAAAAATTTCCGTCAGCCTATAATAGGTACTACAACTCCGTGTCAGAGTTGACCATGGAGTAATGGTGATAAAGGGGTACTCCACATTCCCCAGAGCTCCAGAATTGGAATTTCACTATAAGAGTTTAACGTCATAGCTAGAACATTAAGACCCTCAGCCACCGCCTTCTAGCACATATATGATAAAAAGGTTTGAAGATTGCCATAAGGGCAATACGGTTGGAACAATTATATAGGTACTAGGGCTTGATGTGACCAGCCGATTGATCGGAGGGGACTCTCCGACTGCCCGTCTAGCCCACGTAAGGACCAAAGTGGAGTGTTGCATATCATGGACTGCTCAGCCACCAGGGTTCCATCCTTAAGCATCACGGGTCGCCACTCACGGTCAACAGGTGAATCAATATCACGAGCAGGATGCGACACAAAGTCTGCCCTGCTATTTACCCATAGCTGGAGGGAGAATTGGATTCATACCTTTCCCAAGGGTATTAGCGCCATGTGAAATGCCAACAGCTTCGTCCAGGAATTGAACTCGCGTTGACGAGTCCATTTCCTACGACTCTAACCATTAGACCACCATTTGGTGGGAGTGGAGGGGGGGTCTTACCCCTCTGCAGAGATGTAGTCGGTGTATTCTAAAGCTGCAACTGACAGGGCAAAGGAAGGATGGAAAATAGATGGTAGTAAGAAAGAAATCTCAAGATAAGACAATGAAAGTAAAGATAAGAATAAGAGTTGCTGCAATACTTAACGTCTTTTTTCCCCCTGTCGGCGAGGTTTAGAATACGCCGATTGTATCCCCTTCGTAATTGGTAAGACGTGGTGTTGTTGCTATTATACATTGATTTATTTGCCATAATCTCGAACCCAAACGTTGTGAAAAGGGCAACAAAGAAGATGAAGCCAAAACCAATCGAATCAATGTATAATAGCAACCAATTTTCTTATCAGAAATTCAAACAAGACGAAATTGGTGTTGTCTTGGATTATTCGGACTATTGTCCTCACCTTTGTTATCTACACAACGTTTTGGCTGATGTGCAGATAACAATAAAGATAAGGACAATAGTCCGAATAATACAAATACAAATTATCAAGCCTCATCTAAAAAAATTCAGAGAAATAGTGTAGATAACAATAAAGATGAGGACAATAATCTGAATAATCCAAATAATATAAATTAGCAAGCCTCATCTCAAAAATTCAGAGAAATAATTTAGATAACAATAAAGATGAAGACAATAGTCCGAATAATACAAATAATACAAATTATCAAGCCTCAACTTAAAATGCAGAAAGATAGAGTAGAAAACAATAAAGATGAGGACAATAGTCCGAATAGTCCAAATAATACAAATTATCAAGCATCATCTTAAATTCACATCAAGTCTCCAATAGGCACCCCAAATCATCAATTTAATGAAAGGTTCACATTTTACTCATCACTGATAGCTTCTAAATTTTTGTAAACAAACCATTTTAATCAGAAGTTTATAGAGATGTTGAACTTACGATAATTAAATAAATAGATGATTGGTATAAATAGATGGTTTTACAAATTGTGTGATACTTTCTCTGAACAACATCTTTTTATTTAATTAAACGTAGAAGATATTTTGTTAAATAAAAACTGTATTTTTATTTAAATAAACATAATTGCATTTCTCTTCTGATTAAGTAAAAAGGATTTTAGTATAAAACATCGGACCATATGAACTTTAGGCACCCCTTTTTGAGCTCGATTAAGAAAGGACATGTTTTTCATTTACACCGTCAATATCCGGTTGTTTTAACAGACATTTTTAGATTTTTTTTAAATTATAAAACTAACCCCTAACCATAACCCCTAACCCTAACAAACAACCAGATTTTGTCGGTGTAATTGGAAAATATGTCCTTTCTTAATCGAGATAAAAAAAGGGGTGCCTAAAAGGTAATATGGTCCAAAACGTCTTTCGTCTTTTTCTAATTTATTGTAAGTGTAGAAAATCTACATAAACTTCTGATTAAAAAATATTTATTTAAAAAAAGATTTTGCTATTGAATTTTAATTTGATTACGTGTACGAATATCATTAGATTACCTATAAAAGCGTAGGGCCGGGTTAGCTCTGTTGGTAGAGCGTTCGGCTAGAAACCACAAGGTTCCTAGTTCGATACCGGTCCTCGCCAACTCAGCGTGTGAGGAGCACAGGGATCTGTGCGGTAAAGTAAGGAGCTGATGGTAGGTCTGGCGCTCCACCTCAGCTGCTAAAAACAATCTCCTTGGTCTAGCGCTATTAAAAGGGGATAGACTCCCTCGATGACAGGCTGATACCGACTTTAGTCCGCCCCATCGATTTACTCCCTTCTTGTGTCTTCTTTTTATGGCCGATTTGTCCTATCAACTGTTTTGTTTTTGTTTTGTTTTGTTTGTTTTTTTTGGGGGGGGGGTTTCTTGTTCGTTATTTTTTATTTTTTTTTTTTTTTTCCATTTTTGTGTCTTCTTCTCATGGGTGAGTGGCCTACCTCCTTTAAATTCGTTCTTGCATTCCATATTTTTCTTTTTTTTTTTTTTTTTTTTTTTTTTTTTTGTCTCCTTTTATTCATGACCAAGAAATTGTCCTCCCCTAAATCTTTCCTTTGTTCTTCTTTTAATCTTTTTTTTTTATTTCTGTTCGTTTTTTTCATTCTCCCTTTCCCCCTCCCCACTGTTTCTTACTTATCTATCTACTTCTCTTACTCTGACTATCCCCCTCCCATATTTATTACCAATTTTCTCCTCCCTACTCACAAAACCCTTATCATTTACACGTCACCTAAAAAGCCATAATTTCCCCTCTTTCTTTCCCATCTATTTCTCTCGCCCCCCCCACCTCTCCCATTTCCTCAAATTCTCCTCATCCTTCTCCCCTTAATTCATCCTCTCGCATTTATCAGCACTAAATTCTCATTAATGCCCCATCATTATTCTTTTTTTTTTTTTAAGCTGGCAAGGCTCAATGGCGTTGTCCCGGGTTAAAATAACTTCCGAGATTATTAACCTTTGCTGGTATTTTATTTTTTATTTCATTTTTTTTTTCTAAATATATTCTCTTTTTTTTACATTTTCTTCTATCTTGCGCATTTCTGATTTATGTGAAGTTTTGTAAATGAACATGTATATCGAGAGTTCAATCCTATCGTACATCTACCGTATATACTCATGTAATAGTCGATCTCGTGTAAAATATTCTGTCAGTTATCAGCCGTTTTAAAAAAGAATCTACGTAGAGTCAGCAGCCCCAGAAAACATCACAGTTTGTGTGCATTCGGTGCACCAAAGACTGTCAATCAAGAATTGGCCTGCAGAGTCACTTGCACAGATGCAGATAAAAAGTTTTACTTTTTATTTTGGACACTACGCCATCGTCCTTAGCGGACGGAAAGGATCCAATAATAATAATCGGTATTGGAAGCATTACTTTTTGAGCGACTCCCTTGCTCTATCCACTGGTGCTATTGTGTTCCTTCGATCCGTTGATATTTCGCTGGAAATAATTAGATGGCATTATTTTTTGAGTGAGTCTCTTTGCTCTATCCTCTTGTGCTATTGTGTTCCCTCTATCTGTTGAAGTTTCACTAGAAATAAAAAGGACGCATTACTTTCGAAGCAGCCCTCGTACCATTAAAAAAATCTGTCATCTCTCTCTTTCGATTGCCGTCTCCAATAATTTAAAAACAGTGTAGGGGGTATTACCTTTAGAGTGATTCTCTTGCTCTATCCACTGGTGCTATTGTGTTCTCTCTATCGGTTGAAGTTTAGGTGGTATGCCGTAAAACAAAACAAAACAAAACAAAACAAATCCCTTCCCTGTGACATATAATTCTTATTATTCAAAAAGTGAACTATTCACGTGGAGGAAGCCTAAAATAAGTAATTACACATGTAACCACCCAATGGGACCACCTGTTGGCGGTGGGTGGCGACTCGTAATGCCCGAGGACAGAATTGCAGTGGCTGAGCGGTCTGTGAACTGGGTACTAAGTGGTCCCGTGATATGCAATACTCCCCTTTGTCTGTAACTTGGACTAGCCCAAGCTAGCCCCATCCGATCAATTGACGTTGCCGGGGTCTGAGGATCAACCACCAGTATATATTATAGGGACTGGCAAACGGAGCTTAATTTTGACCCCCCCCTCCCTTATGTTGAGGGTGTAAAATGTTTTGCAAGTTGATCATTTTCGATACTAATTACAGTATGAATAATGAGATAAAAGACCGAAGTTATGAATAGAAACTAAAAAAATTATGATTGCGCTTTATGAGAAAATAAGTACCGAAAATCGAAAAATAAAATGTAAAAAAAAAATAATGAATAATTGATTTTTTGGAGATTTCTTTTTTACTCATTTCGATAATTATTTAATTGGCTATTATTTTATAAAAGAAAAAAATATACATCGATGTTTTTTCTGCTTAAAAAGGGGAGGGGGTTACATTTTCAATCGAGTTTTTCTTCAAAACTTATTACTTTTGGCACCTAAAATAAGGTTTGCATTAAATAGATATTTATTTTTAGAATCTAAAAATATAACATTTTAAACTTAACATCGGGATTTTCATATTTGAAATGAATTTTATATATTCATTTTTCATTGCAAAAATACTAAATTAAAGTTTTGAAATAAAATAACTGATTTAATTTATATTAATAACTCATTAATTGTTAAATCAATACTAAAAATTTCATTAAAATCGGATAATTACCTGATTTTTGGTAATTTTTTTCCATCCCAAATGTTACGTTAAAATTGTAAACAAGCGCCTAAAACGATTGAAAAACAGCCAAAATGGCGGATTGACCAAAACAAATAGTTTTAAATGTATTAAAAATAAACTGCATATGTAATTATATTTTTTTTTTTTTAATGATGGTTATTATGCTACTACTTATTGATTTAGACAAAGTTTAACCTTAAATAATAGATTTAATTATTCTTAATTCGCTTTTAAAACTCATAGTATCTGATTTTTTCTGCCAGTCCCTAATATATCAATTTAAATGATATTAATGAAAATTATTTCTTAAACAAATATATATATATATATATATATATAATCAAAAATTCTGGAGACGAAATCTTCCTTACGACATAGGATTTTTTTTTAAAAACGTGTCGCAGTTTGCAGAGCTCAATGTTAGTCACAGAGCAAATTTATAAGTAAAAATATAACAAAAGATTTAGATTAATTTTGCATTATAGTCTATTTCAGGGAGCTTAGACACAGTGTCTAACACCCTCCCCCCAAATCATTAGATTTGGGGGTGTTAGAGACACTTCACACTTTCCAAGAGTTATAGAACTGAAACTTCACCATTAGATGCAGTTTTTAATATATGCCTATTGTATATTAGGGTAGATCGATTTTTCACTTTTTTTCAATACCAAATTACACGAAACACTGGAAGTTGTGTATTGGTCTATTAAGTACTGATATCAAAAATTACATCTTGAACATGCGCCAATTTTTGAGGAAATAGCATCTAAGATCGTAGACAAAAATACACTGAAAAATCATCGGTTTTGCAATAATAGGCAGAGGGAATATTTTTAATTTAGTTATAATTTCGTCATTTAATTTCATTTTGATAAAATAGGACAACATTCCCTGGTTTAAATACTGAAATTGTTAGATTTTCTGCTTAATTTTTGGGTCGAACTTTGCAAAACCGAAAATTTTTCTGTTAATTTTTTGTCTATGCACTATATGTATCAATGTTGCACACACACATTCATATTGACACAGGTTCACTGGGAAAAATTCACTGTTAATAACTCGTTCTCGAATTTCCCTCTTCCTTGAAAATCAAATTTCTCTCCCGCGGGGGTTGTATCCCATATTGAAAACCACAGGTTTAGACCGCCCCTCTCTTAAAAGGGGTCTAAATGCTAAGTCACATTTATACAACTGCCTCGCTTCTAGTCTGTATCCCGACTGACTTTTAGAATCTAACTAAATCTCAAGTTGTGCTTCTCTTAAGACGTAATACTTCTCATCCAATCAGAGCGCAGCTCTCAAACAAAACCCTATTTCAACACTGTTCCTTAGATGTCCACACCAGAATTATTCACTAATGAAAATTATCATTTCCGCAGGTGTTTAACCTCGGGGTCAAATATCTGTTATAAGATTCTGCATCAGCACTTCACTATTTTACACTTTAATACAATTCTTTTAGAATGCTATTTCTCTGAATGTTTGAGATGAGGCTTGATGATTAGTATTATCTTCGTTATTCGGACTATTGTCCTCATCTTCATTGTTATCTGTATGATTATATACTATTTCTCTGAATGTTTGAGATGAGGCTTGATGATTAGTATTATCTTCGTTATTCGGACTATTGTCCTCATCTTCATTGTTATCTGTATGATTATATACTATTTCTCTGAATGTTTGAGATGAGGCTTGATGATTAGTATTATCTGTGTTATTCGGACTATTGTCCTCATCTTCATTGTTATCTGTATGATTATATACTATTTCTCTGAATGTTTGAGATGAGGCTTGAGTATTAGTATTATCTGCGTTATTCAGACTATTGTCCTCATCTTCAGGTATTTCTTTTCGGACGCAGGAACATTCTTTTCGAATTTGGGAACCTTCTTTTCGGACTCGGGAACCTTCTTGTCGTAATCGGGAGCCATCACGGAACTTTGAACCTAACCCTTTATTTAGTCCACGGTGGTATCCTGTTCTCATTCTGCTAACCATAGCTGGGGTACAGGTGTTAAGCTCTGTTAATTACACTGGTTTACAAAAAAATATTTTTTGTCTGAAGCAAGAATGTGAATAGGTGATTTTACTAATTTGGGTGTGCTGAATTCAAATTCATAAACAGTTTTGCTCTATCACCTCTAGTTTTCTGTCTTTTAAATAGTCTCATTTTAGTATATACAGAGTATATACGTGCTTATTTCAACAGTTGCAGCAGCTTATTACAGATACAACTGGATAGATAAAGAACATTGACGGAATAAATATATTTGGATGACACAATGTACACAATTCATCGTACCGCAGACAGTTAGAAATGTGTTTTCTTAGATGATCTGCTGACTGCCAGTGCACTACTAGCCAGAGCACTACTGGCTGTTGATTGAAACGTGTTGGCTACGCTTAACTGCAAAAATCCGTCTTGATATATAGCTATATATATATAATGTAATGCTATCACTTACATTTATTGCATAATAACTAAAAAGAAGACATAAGTCACACAATATTAGAATTAACCTTGAATGCATATACGCCTTTATGTGTACAAAATGTACAGTATGCATATCTAAAAAACTAGAGGTGATGTGTAAAAACGGATTTCAAATCTGAATTCAGCTGCACCCCCAAATTAGGTTAAAACAGCTATTTTTGTGCTTGCCTCAATTTTTTTGTAAACCAGTGTTATTAAACCATTTATAATTGAATATTTTGTAATCTGTCAAGTGGTAATAGCTGTTCTTTATTATTCTCAACATTTTTGTGTTATTTCTTGAAGCAATTAATTTCCAATCGTCTCTTGGTTGGCACCTTTCCATCCACTAATAACGATGGCGTAGTGTCCAAAAACAAATAAATAAAAATAAATAAATGAATAGATAAATAAATTATCTGCATCTGCGCAAGTGACTGTACAGGCGAATTCCCGAGTGACAGTCTTTCTATGATGCTTTCTGGGGCTGCTGTTTTTTCTCCCTCTTTCTGGCTCTTTTTGCTGTCGAGGCTACTCTCATCACCGCCCCACCCCTCTCCATGCTTTGCTTAACATTCGTGCTTGCCTCAATTTCTTTGTAAACCAGTGTTATTATTCTATGTTACTGCTACCCTAACTCCTTTAACGCAGATAATACTAATCTTTCGGATTAGTTTCCACGTCTTGGTTGATACTAATTCGTTCTTTCTTTCTTTCCTGCATTCTTCTCTTTTTCTTTCTCTTCTTCGTGATGTCATCTCCCCCCACCCCCACCTCTTCCTGCTTAGTATTCACTTTATTCTTTTTTCTCTTTCGTAACATCATCTTCCTCCATCTTTTCCTATTCTTAGTTACTGCCTTTCTCTTTCCAAGGCGTTTCGTTCCGTCGTGGTTTTAAGGGTAGCAAGCGAGTCCCACAGATCCATTTCTACTGAAAAGCGAGTTCGATCCTCGTTGGATGCCCCATACTTCTGACCCTGTGTCCATCCTACCCATGACGAACGTGTTGGGTATATATACCTACTACCTCTTTCTTTTTTTTTCTTTCTTCTCTGTATGCCTCCATTTTGTTTTTTCTCATGACGTCATCTCCCTATATTTTTTCTCCTCCTTCTTTTCTTTCAAATCAAAACACCATTTTAAAATGACCTTGTGTCAGTATTTTGCACTGTACCTAACCCAGAATAAATATTTTAGTCTTATATTTTCCCACCATTGAACAAAATAAATTGCCAACGTATGTCAATATTTTCAAACAATATTTCAATATTATTCTCTGATAGAAGATCCCTATTCTTTCTCTCTTTTCTTCATCCTTTCTTTCTTTTGTCAGCGTTTTCTTTGTCTGTAGTGAGTTCGTTCTTCCGCTGAAATAACAATTTCCGGTTGCGAACACGCATGCTCAGCTTTTATACATTGAATAAACATTATTACGATTCTTTATGGCTGAGATAGTGACGTATTTCCCACTAGTTCTATTGGTCGCTGTTTGCACCCAGTTGAATAAAGCCAGCATTTTTAATACAGACTATTTCCACCCTTTAGTAAACAACCATGAATTCAGTTTTTCTCAACCCATGAATCGTAAACCAAGAAAATCGTAGGACCTGTGGATATACCACAGTTTGTTAATTTAATTATTGTTGAGATATTTTGGTATACAAGGTGTGTGATAGACGCCTGCTTCTATTCATAGACTCACCGAGAACTATGTGATCAACCTCTTGGCCAATCACTGGCAGTACTCAGCTGCTGATATAATATTTATACCGGCTGTTCTGGTCACACTACGCATAATTGCTTTGAACCTTCGTGGACGACGGACATAGGATTGTATCACTGGACCCTTACCAATACGCTGGATAGGACTTATTCGCAGGATAGGAGTTACACTTACAAATGATTCCATAACTCAGGACTTACTTACTTAAGCCCTTTTCAACTGGCCAAGGATGGCATTTAAGAACTTAACAGGTTATGGGCCCAGAACGCTTTCACTGCGCTACTTTTGATATGTCTATTTAAGGGCTATTACGAAATAGTTAAATATGTAAAAAGTATAATAATCTTTTTTCTCTGAATGTTTGAGACGAGGCTTAATGATTAGTATTATCTGCGTTATTCAGACTATTGTCCTCATCTTCATTGTTATCTGTACAACGTTTCGGCCGATGTGCTCTTCGGACTTGGGAACCTTCTTTTCGAACTTGGGAACCTTCTCTTCGGACTTGGGGGCCTTCTTATCGTAATTGGGAGCTTTCTTTTCATAATCGGGAGCCATCACGGAAATTTGAACCTAATACTTTATTCGGTCCACGGGGGTATCCTGTTCTCATTCCGCTAACCATAGCTGGGGTAGAGGCATTAAGCTGTGTTAATTATTATTCTATGTTACTTCTGCCCCTCACCAGGATTGAATCTGCAGTCTTGAGATAACTGTCACTTAGAACTGTCTTAACCTAACTCCTTTATCCACTAGGCCATGTGTCCAATTGGACATATAATAATCTTGATTTACCTGTCTCTTACTCTTTTCTTTCTTTCCTTCTTTGCGTCTTTTCATTATGTTCGATTGAAACAGATTAGCGTTATCACTTCCGCTTGCTCATCCCTTCTTTATGTATTTCTCCTCCTCTCTTTCTTTCTGGGAATATATTTTCTGTGTAGCATATCCTTTTCCTTCTCTGACTTTTTTATGATAAAATCTGAATCGTCCATTATTTAGCTGAGGTGATGACACTCATACGAAATAAGAATTCGGTGATTAAGCGACACCAGATAATCGGGATTTACATTTAATCTTGGACGATTTGGATTTGGATGGTCTCAGAAGTTGTTGTTGCAAGATGATAACGGTCAGAAGATTAAGGAACAAGCGTATTGATATATAGATTACATTTATTTATATAACTAGCAAATATATGCACCCTCCGGGTGCAAGTATTTAAGTTTTAATGTAATAAAATATTATATTAAATTAGAAAAGGCTAATAAAACTAAATAAGAATGCAGTTAAAAAGATTTGAAACAGATGGGGAAGTATAATCGAAAAATAGAACAACTGAAACTTACTCTTTCATCACTCTCGTCTTTCATTGTTATTTTTTCTAATTTTAGTATTTAGTTAAAAGAGGAAGTAAAGAATAAAATGAGAATTATTTTTTCTTCTTAATGGATTTCATTTAAGATTCATTGAAGAGATTTTTGCTCATATTCATTAAAATAAAACCAAACAGTTAGAAATCAATAATACCAAGCACGTATTTATTAAAATCAATTTTTTAATATCAATATGCAAATTAGCCTTCCCGTTCACACTGTAAACTGCTATTTTGTTGTATATATAAATACAATTGCATGTTATCAGTATGTAAATAAAGCCAACAGTATTAATAATGTAAAACAATTTTATTAATAATTGAGGTTTAGATAAAAATACAATCATGGAGAATGTGATGTAAATAACTAAGGGAATTGTGACTTGAGTAGTGATAGAGTTTCGGTTACAGACAGACAAACACAATCTCCTTTATAATAAGATGTTTGCTTCACGCAAACAAAATAAGTCCTTAAATATTCATTGTACGAAAAAGGGAATCGTTCTTTAATGATTGATTACATAATTATCAATTCTTTCGTGTTTAAAAAGGGTTCAGCAACTTCAATTGCCACTTCTGAAGTCCAGACCCTATTGCCCTTATGGCAAATTCACGACCCTTTTTATCATATCATGTACTAGAAAGCAGTGAGTGAGGGTCTTAGTGTCCTGGTGTGATGTTAAACTGCATTTAGTGGTTAAGTTATAATTCTGGAGCTTAATTCTGTACCCCGTAATTGCCATTACTCCCAAATTTAATCTCACCCAGAGTGGTAGTACCTGTTAGGGTCTCATCTATGGATCAAATAGATCTGTTTGAAAATTATTTATATTTTATAGAAATTCTTGAAACCATATATCTGTATGCAAAAAATAAAATAAATGATGATGATCAAATAGGAATAGTTATTGAATATGGGAATAAAGTGTTCAGTGACAGAGCTTAATATAAGCCAATTACGGGCTGGGTTAGCTCAGTCAGTAGAGCGTTCGGCTAGAAACCACAAGGTTCTTAGTTCGATACCGGTCCTCGCCAACTCAGCGTATGAGTAGCACAGTGCGGTAAAGTAAGGAGCTGAAGGTAGGTCTGGCGCTCAACCTCAGACGCTAAAATAATCTCCTTGGTCTAGCGCAAGTGAAAAGGGGATAGACTCCCTCGCTGATTGGCTGATACCGACTTAAGGCCGCCCCGACGACTTTACTTACTTTTATAAAATAAAAAATACAGAACTAGAAGAAAAAAGACCTTGGTGTGAATATGGACCCTGAACTAAAATGTTCCAAACACATAGAAATACAAGTAAATAAAACAAACAAGATAGTGTAGGGGATTATCTTCCTTTTGCCAGAAGAGTTATCTTCTCGCTGTGTTGCTGTTTGTTCCCACTAGGGAGACGTCTGGTAGTTAAGCGCGTTCATTCAAACGCTGCTTCCTCTTTTTAGCTGGATCTTCCCAAGAACTGCTATGGGCTAGAATCTATCTAGCCCCTTCTCGGTGGGGATTTTGCCTCCCCCCTTACATTACTGTAAGTCCTTTATACAGCATGGACTATCCTTTAGTTCCATGTCTGTGACATTTATATGTTAGTTACATTTGGGTATCTTGTTTATACCTAAATATTGTATATGTATTTACATGTTCTATTCTCCTGTACATTATGTATCTTATCGTTTCCATGTGCTGTTATATATATTAAATGTTTTGTCTCACAACTTGTCGGAGCTGTTATTCAATTATCAACTTTGAAAAATACAATAGGATTAAGACGAAGGTCATATGAATTATTGATTGCATTGGTGAGACCTTATTTTGAATTTGTTAATGGGGTCTGGAGTTCAAAACAAATCAAGGACATAAAACTCATCAAGGGAGTTCAAAAAGGAGCTACTTGCGTAGTGAATGAATTAAATAACTTTTCGTATGAAGAAAGACTTGGGAAGACTGACAAGCCAGAGGAGATATGATTGAATTTTATAAATATACCCATAAATTTTATTCAACGAACTTTAATCTATTGAATGTTGCTAAAAAATCAATACCAGGTGTACTAAATTTAAAAAAAAAACTTAAAAAAAAAAAATTTGCAAAACAAATGTAAGGCAAAATTATTTTAGTAACAGGGTAGTAGATTCATAGAATAAGCTATCATCATCTTTAGTGAATGGTCAATCTCTGAACTCTTTTAAGGCAAGGTTGGATGAACTCTGGAAAGAATAGAAATATTCAGTGGAAATAATATGAATGTTTTAAATATAAGGAACAGCTGACAAGTCTCAGACCAAATAGATCTAGGTGAAAAAATATTATATTATACATTATATGTTTCGATATTGGGGGCGCGTGAACTAACGGTTAGAGTCGCAGAAAATGGACTCGTCAACCCGAGTTCAATTCCTGGACGAAGCTGTTGGCATTCCACATGGCGCTAATAGCCTTGGGAAAGGTATGAATCCAATTCTCCCTCCAGCTATGGGTAAATAGCAGGGTAGACTGGACTCTTTAACCATGGCTAGGTAACCAGTCTAGGAGAAGGAAAACTCTGAATTCAAACCTGTTAGAACTCCGCTTAAGAAATTGACCTTGTGTCGCATCCTGCTTGTGCGGAGGGGTTGGTAAATATATATATATGTTTCGATAGAAAATGTTTGACCAGATATTTAACAAAGTTATTTTAAAATAACCCTGGAGATTCAGACCAATAGTTCCCAACATTTTTTTTATCATACCCCAGCTAAGCATCTCTAAAACCTTGATGTCCGTCTCGCGTGCCATATCATTCTTATTATTCAAAAAAACCGAATTCATATTCATGTGAAGGAATGTGTGTAGTATCGTTTAACTACATAATTAATTATATCTGCTTCAAGCAGAGAAACATAACTCCTCAAATAATTCCTTTCACAAAAGGCTGAATCTTTCTTTAATGATGGAATATATAATTTTCTCTCTCTCTCTCTCTCTCTCTCTCTCTCTCTCTCTCTCTCTCTCTTCTCTCAAACTCTCTCAAACTCTCTCTATCAATCTCTCTCTCTTTCTCTCTATCAAACTCTCTCTCTCTCTCTCTCTCTTCTCTCTCTCTCTCTCTCTCTCTCTCTCTCTCTCTCTCTCTCTCTCGTAATAATTATCTTTGTTTGCTGGTTTGCTTACTGATAACATTAATACTTAGTTAATACTAGTTAATAAACTGGTAGAAATAATTTTAATTAGATTCTTGTGTTCTTGTGTATTAATAAACTGGTAGAAATAATTTTAATTAGATTCTTGTGTATTATAAACTGGTAGAAATAATTTTAATTAGATTTTGTGTATTAATAAACTGGTAGAAATAATTTAATTAGATTCTTGTGTATTAATAAACTGGTAGAAATAATTTTAATTAGATTCTTGTGTATTAATAAACTGGTAGAATATTTTAATTAGATTCTTGTGTATTAATAAACTGGTAGAAATAATTTTAATTAGATTCTTGTGTATTAATAAACTGATAGAAATAATTTATCAACTCAATTTGTATTAATAAACTGGTAGAAATAATTTTTATAGTTTTTTTCCTTAACTTCATGTGTGTTTCTTTGAATTTTTTTAGATGAGGCTGAGATAATTTGGATTATTTGGATTATTTGGACTATTGCCCTTATCTTTATCTACAGAACGTTTAGAAGGTTCCCGAGTTCGACGAGAAACACTTGAAGAAACCTCTGTGTGTGGGGGGACACACAGAAAGAGATGTCTCAATTATATACCAGGTAGATAGATGTCTTATATATATATATATATATATATATATATATATATATATATAAGAGAGAGAGAGAGAGAGAGAGAGAGAGAGAGAGGAGATGTTCTCAATTATATATCATTAACTATCATACTTGATAAGATGAAATATACTTCCAAAAATGCATGTGCATAGGCCGTCCTGCATCCAAGCATGCACACCAAATTTTTAGTGGCTATTTATGTAATAAGAGATCGATAAAATATCTGAATTATATATCATTACCTAACCGAACATATTCATTACAGATGATAAAAATGAAAGAATATTTCGTAATGTCTCTATTATCTTGACTCATTTCTTTTAATAAAAGACTTTTGCCAAAATGCACAGCACTTGATAAATTAGAAATTTTATATCTACATATATTTATTTATAGTGATGGACTATATTACCTTTAGGCACCCATTTTTGATCTCAATTAAGAAAGGACATGTTTTTCATTTACACCATCAATATCCGGTTGTTTGTTAGGGGTTAGGGTTTGGGGTTAGGGTTTTGGGTTAGGGCTAGGGTTAGGGGTTAGTTTTATAAAAAAATTTTAAATCTAAAAATCGTCCGTTAAAACAACCGGATATTGACGGTGTAAATGAAAACAATGTCCTTTCTTAATCGGGATCAAAAAGGGGTGCCTAAAGGTCATATGGTCCATATTGATTCTACTTAGACTAGCAAGAATATGTGCCCACCGGGCTTAAGTATTTAAGTATTAATGTAATGAAATATATCAAATTAGAAAGACTAACAAAATTAGATAAGAACACATATGTAATGATTACACTTATTTTTATTATATTTTAATTGGTTTCTATATAAAATCATTCATAGGATTGATTTTAATACGTTGGAGAATAAAACAATAGTATGAAAGATCAATAATACCAAGTAATTATTTATTAAACCCGGGTTTTTTTTAAACCAGTATGCAAATAAACCACACCATATATTATTTTATCGGTTATTTCCTAGTTGAGTAATATGATATTACATTGTAACACAGAAAAAAACTGAACATAAATTGTTTATTTATTTTCCCATTAAACTAACCCTAAACCCCAACCCTAACCCTAAACCTAACCCTAAACCCTTGGACTTAAACTTTAAAAAATAAAAATTAAAGTTAACAGTTTTATTACAAAATTTGTGGGTTCTGTTTATTCTGGGTCACCCTGTAATATCATGTTACTCAACTAGGGGGTAGGTTTGGGTTAGGGTTTAGGGTTTGGCTTAGGCTTAGGGTTAGGGTTGGGGTTTAGGGTTAGCTTAATGGGAAAATAAATAAATAATTTGGGTTCT
>CM042174.1:30147161-30157161 GCA_023376005.1 Doryteuthis pealeii | reverse complement strand
CATTCAGAGAAAAAAGATTATAATACTTTTTACATATTGAACTATTTCGTAATAGCCCTTAAGTAAACATATCAAAAGTAGCGCGTGGAAGCGTGCTGAGCCCATAACCTGTTAAGTTTTTAAATGCCATCCTTGGCCAGTTAAAAGGGCTTAAGTAAGTAAGTCTGAGTTATGGAATTTTTGGTAAGTGTAAAATAAGTCCTATCCTGCGAATAAGTCCTATCCAGCGTATTGATAAAGGTCCATTGATTACAATCCTATGTCCGTCGTCTACGAAGGTTCAAAGCAGTTGTGCGTAGTGTGACCCAGAACAGCCGGTATAAATATTATATCAGCAGCAGCTTCAAACCTTCAGAGAAATATTATCTATTATATTATTAGTGTTTATTTCTTTTCTTTTCTTTCTTTTGTGTTACCTTTTTCAGTATTCTGAAGTTTTAATTACTGTGATAGTTATTAGTAATGATTTAAATAGTACCATTACTGTGTTTCTGCAAGGATGACTTTGGTATTAAATAACCCATGAAGGTTGATATGCTATTAAACAAAGAAACCAAACCAAACCTTGAACTTAGTTTAAAGATATAAACAGTTAAATATTCTTTTAATATTCTTATAACTTTGCTATGTACATATATATATATATATATATATATATATTATAATATTATATATATATATATATATATATATATGAAGTAAATGGAAGTGAATCCGACAGTATGAATTTAACATTTTTAGAAAAAACAAATGATGTTATTAGTTTGCTGACAAAATCTGTTTCGACCTTTTAATAAAGCGGTCTTCATCAAGAGCAACATATGAAGGAAAGACGGAATAAATAACCGTTGAATAAGAGGGGTACAAACGAACGCTGATGTTCGATGCTGGAATTTTTTTTAAATGCGTATTCTGTGTTGAAAATAAAATTAATTTAATTTTTAAAAATCAGAAGCATTATAATCCATGAGAAAAACTCAAAAGAGTTTGAAGTAAAAATATATAAAAAGTGTATGAAAATATCAAAAATGTTCATGATGTATTCCAGCTACAAAAAGTAAGAAAAAGAAGGAGGAGATGCGAAAATTAAGTTAAAGAAGTATCAGAAAAAAATAGAGAAGAAAAAGCGAGAGAAGAAAAGTAAAAAGCATGAAAGAAAGAAGGGAAATGAAGGAAATAAAAACGAAGAGAAAGACAGTAAAAAAAAGGGAAGAAAAGAAAGAAAAAAGAAGAAAAGTGAAAGAAAAGTGAAAGAAAGAACGAAAAAGAAAGAGAAAGAAAGAAATAAAGAGAGAAGAAAGAAAAGTGAAAGAAGAATAAGAAGAAAAGTGAAAGAAAGAAAGAAGAAAGAAAAAAAAAAGAAAGAAAAATGAAAGAAAAAGAAAGAAAAAAGAAAGAAAGAAAGAAAAAAGAAGAAAAGTGAAAGAAAAGTGAAAGAAAGAAAGAAAAAGAAAGAGAACGTAAAGAAAAATATAAATGCAAGAAAGGAAAGAAAAGGAATTAAATTTAATACTGTAAGGAAAATAACAATTTAAAAAAAAGACAAAAAAAAGAAACTAAAAATGAAGGAAGAAGTTTAAAGGGGTGAAAGAAGCGGAGAGAAAATCTTTAAGAAAAAGGAAGAAGAAAATGAAAGAAAAATATTTAAAAAGAGAGAAGGAAAAAATCACGAATTAAGTTCACTGAAAGAAAAAGAAAACAATCCAAATAGAAGTTACTCGGGTCGTAAGAGTCGTTTTCACACACGAAGAAATGAGATCTTTTATAAGAAACGAAAACTCAGTACGTTACAACAACAACCTATTAACCCCTTGAACACCACATTTAGATATGGGAATTATTCTTTAAATTATTCACTTTAAAATGTTTTTATATGATTAGACATTATGTTCAGATATATATTAACCATAAAAAGAGAAAGAAATACTAAAAGTAATAAAAGAAGAAAGAAATAAAGAAAAACAGTGAGAAAAACTTTACAATAAAGGAAGAAGAAAATTAGAGAAAAATATAAAAAAGAAAGGAAGGAAAAAGGAATTAAAAATTAATACTGAAAGGAAAAAAAGAACAAAAAAAGAAAAAGGAAAAAAAAGAGTAAAGAAAAAAGAAAAAATTCAATAAAAATAAGAAAAAAAGAGGAAAAAGATTAACAGAAAAAAACAAAGAAAGAAAGAAAAAAAGGAAAAAAAAGAAATTGTAACATTAGTGATGAAAGAGAAAGAAGAAATGAAATATAAATAGCCAAAAAGTTGTTAGTAAAAGGGAAGAAAAGAAAAGAAAAGAGAAAACGCTGGAAGCCAAGAAAAAAGTGAAGGAAAGAAAAATGCAAGAGAAAAAGAAATACCGGAAAAACAACAAAAAATAACACTGGAAAGAAAGAAAAGAAAAAAGAAGAAAGAAAGAAGAAAGAATGAAACATTTTTTTTGTTTTTTTTTTTTTTTTATTTTTTTTTTTAAACTTTTTTTTTTTTTTTTTTTTTTTTTTTTTTAAAATTTTTTTTTTTTTTATTTTCTTTTTTTTTTTTTTTTTTTTTTTTTTTATTTTTATTTTAATTGATTATCGTTGTCTATTGTTTTTTTTTTTTTTTTTTTTTTTTTTTTGGGAAATTTTTTGATTAAATTTTTCCTTTATCCCTTCTTATTTTCTCCCCTTTTCCCCCTTTTTTTTTTCCCCATCTCTTTTCCAGTTATTTCACCGCCCCGCATCATTAGTATCTCCAGATTTTCACTCAGCTTTTTTTTTCTTCCTATTTATCTATTCGTCGTCCTTCTAATCCTATCTCCACTTTTTACTCTTCTTATTTCCCCCTACCCTAAGTTATCATAAGATACATTATTTTTTTTTATATTTTCCCCCTATTTTCGTTATTTCCACACCCTCCTAACATTCTATCGCCTTCTTTTTAGTATATTTCTATCCGCATCCCTTTCCAAAAAAGGAAAAAAAAAAAAATGAGAAAAAAACAAAAAAGAAAAAAAAAAAGGGGTGACAAAAAAAACAAAAGGAAAACCTAAAAAATGAGAAATTTCAAGAAAAAAAGTANGAAAGAAAGAAAGAAAGAAAGAAAGAAAGAAAGAAAGAAAGAAAGAAAGAAAAAAAATGAAAGAAAAAAGAAGAAAAGTGAAAGAAAAGTGAAAGAAAGAACGAAAAAGAAAGAGAAAGAAAGAAAGAAAGAGAGAAGAAAGAAAAGTGAAAGAAAGAAAGAAAAAAGAAAAGTTAAAGAAAATTATTAAAATGCAAGAAAGGAAAGAAAAAGGAATTAAAATTTAATACTGTAAGGAAAATAACAATTTTTAAAAAAAGACTAAAAAAAGAAACTAAAAATGAAGGAAGAAGTTTAAAGGGGTGAAAGAAAAGCGGAGAGAAAATCTTTAAGAAAAATGAAAGAAGAAAATGAAAGAAAAATATTTAAAAAGAGAGAAGGAAAAACACAGAATTAAGTTAACACTGAAAGAAAAAGAAAAACAATCCAAATAGAAGGTTACTCGGGATCGTAAGAGTCGTTTTCACACACGAAGAAATGAGATCTTTTATAAGAAACGAAAACTCAGTACGTTACACAACAAACCTATTAACCCCTTGAACACCACATTTAGATATGAGAATTATTCTTTAAATTATTCCCACTTTAAAATGTTTTTTATATGTATTTAGACATTATGTTCAGATATATATTAACCATAAAAATGAGAAAGAAGAAATACTAAAAATATGAAAGAAAGAAAAGAAATAAAGAAAAACAGTGAGAAAAACTGTTACAATAAAGGAAGAAGAAAATTAGAGAAAAATATTAGAAAGAAAGGAAAGAAAAAGGAATTAAAAAATTAATACTGAAAGGAAAAGAAGAACAAAAAAGAACACTAAAAAGGAAAAAAAAGAGTAAAGGAAGCTTTAAAAAGAAAGAAATTCAATAAAAATTACGAAAAAAAGAGGAAAAAAGATTAACAGAAAAACACAAGAAAGAAAAGAAAAAAGGAAAAAAAGAAAATTGTAACATTAGTGATGAAAGAGAAAGAAAGAAAATGAAATATTAAATAGCAAAAAAAAGTTGTTAGTAAAAGGGAAGAAAAGAAAAGAAAAGAGAAACGCTGGAAGCCAAGAAAAAATGTAGGAAAGAAAATTGCAAGAGAAAAAGAAATACCGAAAAACAACAAAAAATAACACTGGAAAGAAAGAAAGAAAGAAAGAAAGAAAGAAAGAAAGAAACACTTTTTTATTGTTTTTGATTATTTTCATTCTTTCAAAAAGAAAAAAAGAAAAAGGAAGGAAAGAAAAATTCAAGAAAAAAGTAACACCGAAAAAAGAAAGAAATAATATTGACAAAAATATGAAAAGAAAGAAAGGAAAAAAGAAATAAAAAAGAAGAAAGGAAAAAAAGAACGTAAAAAGGAAAGAAATAAAGAGAGAAGAAAGAAAAGTGAAAGAAAGAAATTAGAAGAAAAGTGAAAGAAAGAAAGAAATAAAAGAAGAAAAAATGAAGAAAAAAAGAAGAAAAATGAAAGAAAAGGGAAAGAAAAGTGAAAGAAAGAACGAAAAAGAAAGAAAGAAAGAAAGAAAGAGAAAAGAAAGAAAAGTGAAAGAAAGAAATAAGGAGAAAAGTGAAAGAAAGAAAGAAAAAAGAAGAAAAGTGAAAGAAAGAACGAAAAAGAAATAGCGAAGAAAGAAAAGTGAAAGAAAAAAGAACGAAAAAGAAAGAAATAGCGAAGAAAGAAGAAAAGGAAGAAGAGAGAATACAAAAATTAAAGAAAGAACATAGACAATAAAAAAATGAAGGAAATAAATGAAAGTGGAAAAATAAATAAACAGAAGAAACGAAATATGAAAAGAATGATTTCTTTGTTAGAGTCCATCAGAGCCAACTGACTTAGTCCCGTGTGTATAAAAAGCCTCAATAGACTTGAATCGTCTGCTTCCTTCCATATGTTTAAATAGGTCACTTCCTCCATTGTTCGACCTGTTTTTATCAGCTTATCATTATATTCGCATCGACGCAGTCACATGACATCGTCTTAATGCTTGCTCGTCCAATGGAAATGGAACCCTGCAGAGTTTACATGAACCTCGGGAGGTGGGGGGTAAATATTGACATTCGTTTCGCTAAATGCTTCTAAGTGGGAGCTTAGACCTTCAATATTCTGAACTGGAGTCGTGCGTGCAGGGGCAACGCATGAACACATTAGACATTATGTAATGGGGGGGGGGAGGCAAGTATTTATACTATACGGAAATGAACCGTGGACGTCTATCGTCTTAGGTAGATAAGAAATTTGTTCAAGTAGAATGGGTTTTAGTTATTTATTATTATTTTTTGTAAAAACCTTAAAATATTATCTTATGCACTGAGGGACTCACAAACTGAATGAACATTATCTATTTATCTATTGGCCGTAGTTCGAATCTATCTATCTATCTATCTATCTAAATCTCTTCCTATATTATCAAATTCACACACACACACACACACACACACACACACTGTCTGTCTGTCAGTCTCTCTCTCTCTCTCTCTCTCTCTCTCTATCTCTATCTATCTATCTATCTAACTATCTATCTCTATATATAATGTGGAAGAAAGGAACAAAACTCAGACAAGTGTATGTAGGAGATATATTTCGCCAAACATTGAGCTCGGCTTCATCATGTTTGGCGAAATATATTTCCTACATACACTTGTCTGAGTTTTGTTCCTTTCTTCCACATATCTTTAGTACATTCTGTCGGATCTACTCCAATCCTCCCTCCTCATATATATATATATATATATATATATATATATATATATATATATTTACATTTGTATATATTAGTATCTGTATATATTATTATTATTATTATTATATTATTATTATTATTATACTAAAGTTAAGTTAATCGACTTTTGCTTCCTAAAGGCTTTTTTACTGTTTAATTTAATGACAAGAAAATTATACTAAATCAATCCTTATCTTTAGGATTGAATTATGTTTGGAAAAATCTGTTTTAATTGGTTCTAATTAGTCGTAATTTACAATTAATTAAAAAAAGGACCAATCTTTTACTTTACTCTGTGTCTATCTCTTTCTTCCCCTCTATGTATCTCTTGACTACCTCCTCGTTATATAATTTTAGTTTCTCTAGAGAGAGAGAGAGAGAGAGAGAGAGAGAGAGAGCCGGGAGAATTTGAAATGTATTTCTATGTGAAATTTCACAACCAAACCGTAGCTTAAATGAGGTCAAACATCTACTTTCTTAGAAAGCTAACAAAATAATTTAATATATATATATATATATATATATATATATATATATATATATATATTATAGTGTACAAAATATTTAAGGTGCGATTGTTACCATTGGTTTCCAAGCAGCATGTTAGCTACCTTTCTTCAAGACAACGCGCCTGTTAAGATTTCTTTAATTAAAACCAGTATTCAAATTAACCACACCATATATTATGTAAACTGTTACTTCTTAGTTATATAAGACACATTGCAGTATTTTAAACGCACTAATAACATGGGCTGTTTTGAGGCAAATCTAACTAAGATGTTCTTAATAGACTTCATTGATAAATAAGATTAATCTATATATCAATGATTTTCACTGTAAATTAAATACTCATTGAGTAACTTACGCAACTCCTGAGGTTATTGTGACATAAGCAGTGACGTAGTTTCGGTTACAGACCGACACTGAATCTCTGTTATGTTTGGCACAAGGCCAAAAGTAAGTGGTGCTCAGTGAGAATCTAACTCAATAAAAACGGTCTGCTCTGATTTAGTCCTTTTACTTACCTACTTAGCTGGTACTATTAAAGTAGGTTTATTCTTTTCAGGGGAGTAAACCCCTTAAACAAATCCGGAGCCGGGGTCCCTAAGATGGAGTAACGCTGAACTTCAGCGTTACATAGCAACTGCTGTGACACTGCCGTTTCCAAACTGGATTGGTTTCTTACTTTTCCTATGGATCACTGCAGCAGTGTGTGGATGGGGAGGATCTGCTGCTTGGGCAGCATCACATGCTCCATATAAAACCGCCCAGGCTTTGTAATTAAAAAAAAAAACTTTTGGACACTACTCCATCGTCTTTCGCAGACGGAAGGATGCCAACAACCAGCATTTTTTTTTTGGCTGATTTTGTAATTATCATTTTATAAATATTATTTTATAATTTTTTATTCTCACTAGTACAAAATTAAAAAAACACCCTCCGGGCGATGTAAAAATAGATTTTTTAAACATATGGCCTGAGGGGTGGGAATAAAAAAATTCAATGTCAGCGAGTTTGTACCCTAAGTAAGTAAAATCATCAAATTCATTAAAGGATTAAAAAATAAAACAATTTGAAATGTAAACTTTAAATATGTATTAAAATAAAACAAACTATATATAGATATATAATACCAGTCATGTATTTATTAAAACTTGTTTTAAAAAACAATGAGGACTGTCTAATGTTACATGTTCAAATTTTAGTGTATTTATTCTGTTATGACGATTTGGGTAATGTGACGTAAGCAGTGACGTAATTTTTGTTACAGACAAAAACCGGAAGCGAATCTCCATCATTAATAGATTTTTACGTGGTATTATATCATCTTTATATTGTTAGAGTACAGAATACGTACACATATATTTCATAATCTCTTTACATTTTCTGTACTATAATCTTTGTTTATCAGTTTTTAGGATTTTCTTAGATATTTTTTATAATCTTTTTATTATAATCCCATTGATCTTTCTTTAATCATTTTGTTCTTTTTATTTTTTAATCTTATAAAAGGTTTAACTCAAATACTGCGTACGGCACGATGGGACAAGCATTCAACTTCTTATCTTTACCATTATTATTATTATTTTACTCCTTTTGAGTTTTCACATCAGCATTAGCTGATGGTCTTTCACTGGAGTCTGAGTGACAGCAAGTCTCCTCATGTTTCCAGGACTCTTCTGAGTATTCTGGCAGATTGCAGCAGTGCAGTGTTCTGAATGGTTTCAATCCTTCCTCTGATTTCCAAAATTTCCAAACCCTTTTCTAATCCTTTTGGGACTGTTCCAAGTGTACCAACTACAATTGGTATCACTTTCACTTTCATGTTACATAACTTTTTCAGTTCTCTGGCAAGGTCCAGTTATTATTATTATTATTATTATTATTATTATTATTATTATTATTATTATTATTCATTCTTTTTGAGTTTTTCACATCAGCGTTAGCTGATGGTCTTTCACAGGAACCTGAGTGACAACAAGTCTCCTCGGGTCTCCAGGACCCGTCTGAGTATTCTGGCAGATTGCAACAATGCAGTATTCTGGATGGTCTCAATTCTTCCTCTGGTTTCCAGATTTTCCAAGCTCTCTTCCAAGCTTTTTGGGACCGTTCCAAGTGCACCCACTACAACTGGTATCACTTTGACTTTCATGTTCCATAGCTTTTTCAGTTCTCTGGCAAGGTCCAGGTATTTATCCATTTTTTTCGTTTTCCTTCATCTTCACCCTGTGATCTGCTGGAACCGCAAAATCTACCAGGTGACAAGTTAGGTCATCTGAAGTCACATAAGTCAGAAATCAACGATTGGATATTTACCACGTACCCCACGTGTACAGATCAGGCCCAAGACCCTATTAATGTGGGACCACACAAAAACCAAAGCTCATTGAAGGCGGGTGCAAAAAATACATTGACCCCGTCGGTATTCACCCTCAATGGGGGCGTCCCAGGCACCGGGCAACAAACCCAGCCTTGTCCCTTTAAATTAAGGGAGCAGGTATTGCCTGGGGGGATAGCCCCCTGGGATTAACGTTGTTAACTTTTGCGGTCCAGGACCGAAGCCATCGGACCCCCGATCAGAAATCAACGACTGTCTGTGGAAAGAGAAAAGTACGGCAAGTTATTACATTTTTGATCTCTTTACTTTTACAAAAATATCCACCCCCCCCCGGGCGTAAGTATTTCAGTTTTAATGTAATGTAATATATTAAATTAGAACGACTGACGAAATTAAATAAGAATGCATATAAAAAGATTACACTAATTTTAATTATATTTTAATTGGTTTCCATATAAAATCATTAATAGGATTGAATTTAATGTTAAAGAATAAAACAATAATATTAGAGGCCAATAACAACAAGTAATTATTTATTAAACCCGGTTTTGTTAAAACCAGTATGCAAATTAAGCTCACCATATGTTAAAAAATAAAACAATAATAACGATTTTTGAAAAAGAAAAATCTTTATTTCAATATGTCCGGAGTGGGGCCTTATTATTGTTTTTATAGGATTATAAAAAAAATTTTTTTTTTTTAAAATATATCTTAAATGATTTCAAAACTTCCCACTAAACGCAACAGCTACACGGGATTTAATGGAATTTGACGATCTTTGCCGAACTTTTAAATCTCCATCAAATTCAACGGAATAAGACCACAGTTGATTTTAATAAACACAGATGGAAACTTTTCAACTCTCTGAAGAACTCTCTGAAGATGGATTTTACTCCGAAAATATTAAGATAAAAAAGGAAAAAAAGAAAATTTAAATAAATATGTTTTTCAACATAAATTTGCATTATTTTGCCTTCAAAAAAAATTTTTTTATTAAAACAATAATATTAGAGATCAATAACACCAAGTAATTATTTATTAAACCCGGTTTTGTTAAAACCAGTATGCAAATTAAGCTCTCCATATATTATGTAAACCTTTATTACTTAGTGCTATATAAGATACATTGCAGGATTTTAAATGCACTAATAACATGAGCTGTTTTGAGGCAAATCTATCTAAGATGTTCTTAATAGACATCATGGATAAATAAGATTAATCTATATATCAATGATTTTGACTATAAATTAAATACTCATTGATAAACTTATACAATTCCTGAGGGTATTGTGACATAAGCAGTGATGTAGTTTTGGTTACAGACAGAAATTATAAGATATTTTTATTCTATCTATTTATTTATTTTTTGCTAGAATTATTTCTATTTAAGAATTCATTTAATTCGGTCT
>CM042174.1:30129661-30144661 GCA_023376005.1 Doryteuthis pealeii | reverse complement strand
AGATAGATAGATGTGAAGAGGCTGATATATATATATAGATAGATAGATAGATGGATGTGAAGAGACTGCGATAGATATAGATATAGATAGATATATATTTCATTGTCTATGATGATTAATTAATTTTGATCAATCTCGTTCAATATCTAAATAAAATAAATCTAATTTTTCTTCCTTATTTTATTTTATCTTATGATATTTTTAATCGCTTTTAATTTTGATTCGGTGTATTTCATAAAATTTCGATCGTTTTCTCATTTTGAAAATGGCGGGAAGAAAAATCGAATAATTGTTTTCGATTTTGTTCCAATTGATTCTCTCATCTGATAAGATTTATAAATCAACCGATTATCGATGAAGAGGAAAATATCCAACATTCGATCGTCTCTTCGATCGTTTCGTTTGTGTTAAGAATTCACATCGTTAGTATAGGCGATATTGATTCTGCTACATAATCGATATGTGTCGCATCGAGAAAATGAAAGATGATAAAAACCAAATCAGATCGCATATTGAAATGTTGCAAATTAAAAATGTTACATGTCTCATATTGTCTCCATCCGATATCCTTTCCGATAATCGATACAATAATAAATAAAATATAAATATCAATATAATATAAATATAAATATAAAATAATAAATAAATATAAAGACGAACAACTAAATCTTTATTATTGCTGATTTGAAAATTAAGAATTGTTCATATCTTTCGAATTACTTCTTAAAATTAACTCGTTAATATTCAATTAATATTAACACTTAGCAAGAAGACCAGACCTAGTGTTGATTAACAAAAAAGAAAGAACTTGTCAACTGGTGGATTTTGCAGTGCCAGCAGATCACAGGGTGAAGCTAAAGGAAAATGAAAAAATAGACAAATATCTGGACCTTGCCAGAGAACTAAAAAAGTTATGGAATATGAAAGTGAAGGTGATACCAATTGTAGTTGGTGCACTTGGAACAGTCCCAAAAGGATTGGAAAAGGGTCTGCGAAAGACGATGGAGTAGTGTCCAAAAGTTTGTTTTTGTTTTTTTAACTACACAGCCTGGGCAGGTTGATACGGAGGGTGTGCTGTTACCTAAGCAGCAGACCCCCCCCCCCCCATCTTCACACTGCCGCTGTGGTCCAAAGGAAAGGTAAGAAACCAATGCAGTTTGGCAACGGCAGTGTCGCAGGAGTTGCTGTGTAACGCTGAAGTTCAGCGTTACTTCATCTTAGGGACTCCGGCTCCGGATTTGTTTTCGGGATTTATTTCCCTAACTTTCCACAGGATCATATAAAGCCGCTCGACAGCGATGGTTTTGTAACAAACTCTTCCTAGTCGTAGATGAATTTACAGTACATATTGACAATACACGTGTAGTGTAAGAAAATAAATAAAAAATAAGAAATTTATTAATCAATAGTAGTACAAATTATTAAAAAAATATATAAGTAAAAGAAAAACTTTATTGATTTAAACTACTATTGAAGGGAGGCCATGCCTAATAGCGTGAAGCTAATCCCATAGACATGACCACCCTTGGACGCTCACAGGAAACAATACATGAAACAAACAACGTAAACATATACATATATATCATGAGACAAATTAGCCGTGTGAGAATCTAAATGCAAATCTGTTGTTTATAAGAGGCAATAAAATGATTTTTCAAAAGTGTTTTAAGGACAAAATAATTAACTGAAACAAGCTTCACCTTTTCTTTATCAAAAAATAACGACTGAACAGTATTCCAAGAATTAATTGCATTAAAACGAATCGAATTATGCCCAAAACTAACAGTGTTGATGATAGGGAAATTAAACAAACCAGATTGGTCAGCACGAGTGACATGAGCATGGGTGAAGTCAACTGCAAAAGCATTCTGAACAGAAACAGGCATTTTATTGTGGAATAGTTTATGTAAGAACAAAATATTTTCACAATGGACCATATCAGAAAATTTGAGAATCTCCAAATTTGCATACAGATGTTAGATGATGTCCTAGGAGGCACGTTAGAGCCATAGGAAATGGAATCGTCGACCCGAGTTCAATTCTTAGACGAGGCTGGTAACATTTCATATAGCCCTAATACCCTTTGAAAAGGTATGCACCAGGCGCTAGGCCAAGGAGATCGTTTTGGCGCCACATATACATCAGCTCCTCACTTTACCGCACAGATCCCTGTGCTACTCATACGCTGAGTTGGCAAGGACCGGCATCGATCCCGGAACCTTGTGGTTCCTAATCCGACGCTCTATCGACTGAAAGACTTGATATTATATAACGGCAAATTAATTGTATTAAGAATAGTAACTTCCACAAGGTTCCCGGTTCGATACCGGCCCTCACTGACCCAGCGTATGGATCTGTGTGGTAAAGTGTAGAGCTGATTATTAGTCTGGCGATCCACCCCAGACGCAAAAACATCCTCCCTAGTTTAGCTCTAGTGAAAAGGGAATAGACTCCCTCAATGTCCGTGTGAAACCGGCAATAGGCCACTCCACCGACTTTACTTACTACTACGGATTATTATTAGATTACTTGAAACCATACGCCTGTGTACAAATTATTTGTATCAGATAGGAATACTTGATATCGTATAACCGTGTGGATAACAAAACTCTCTTAAAAAAACTCGAAAAAAATGTAAATATGGACGTACGAAGAACGCGATTCCCTAACATTTAAGCATGAAATAGCCCCAAACGGGTTGAGATGCCGTTAAAACAAATCAACCAATCACTCAATCAATCTTATATCCGACAGAGAGAAGATTGGTTGGGAGTGTTGCATAATTATTAGATTCCTAATATTTATGTGCAGTAGTGTAGAAATCAAAATGGCTGTTATAAGTTGCAGCCCACGGCCTTGAAGGATTTGAATGACAAGGCTTGACCTGTCTTGATCCTTCCTTCCGGTGGATACCGTGAAAATCTGTGGAGAAGACCCTCTTCCGGTTTAGATTAGAAATAGATTTTAGTCAGTCGGCCAGAAACCACGACGGTGGTGAGTCATGTATTGCACGCTCCGACTCGATCTGCACAGGTTGTCTGGTGGGGATTTCGAAATAAATATGATCTAAGTTAAATCGAAGTCTTGTGTTATTATCTAAAAACTACCAATGACACTGATAAAGAGAAATCCCCAATGGAAGACCAGACACGAAGTCCCCAAGACGAAGTCCAGACGCTAGAAGAGATGTTAGAAGAAGACGTAAGATAGAAAAGACGTCAGAAGAAGAATAGAAGGAAGTAAGTAAAGATATATACAACAGGAAGTGCAGCAGTCGAAACGTGGATGATGACACTGTTAGGATAAGAATCAATGAATGTCATTAACTACTCGTTGTCTCTGAAATAAGACCGAAGGATGTAGCGGCCGAAACATCATGATAAAAAAAATAAAGATGAGTAAATGAGTTTAAATTAGTCAATGTATAATAGTAAAAACATTCCTCAGAAAGTTTAACTGAAGAAGGCTGGAGAGTAAAGCAGCTAAATGTTTATGATGAAAAATAACCAACAAAGACAAAAAAAATAGAATGAATAATTTTGGGTTTGTAAACAGTTACCATCATATAAATTTAGAAAGAAGACCGAAGACTACAGCGATCGAAAATTCAATATTGAAAATACATAGAAATATAATTAAAGGACACATAACAATCGTTTTGTTGGGATTAACTTCCTTTTGCCTGGAAGAGTTATCTTCCCGCTGGGTTTCCGTGCAGGAGGTCTGGTATTTAAGCGCGAGGTTCAAACTCTTCTACCTCTTTTAGCTATATCTTCTGGAACGACCACATGGGTTAGACTATTGTCACACCCTTCTCGGTGGGGGCTTCTGGAGGCTTCGGCCTCTCATCACTAGTAAGTGATTTTGGTTGGTTGGTTTATTAATTTTAACGGCATATCAACCCGTCCAGGGTTATATCATGCCTAGCGGTTGGGGTGTTATACATATTGTGTATTCATATATATACTTTTAGTAATTGGTTTTAACAATGTGTTAGCATTATTGGGAATTATATTGTATGGCATTGATTTGTTTCATGTATATATTGTATGGTATAATTTTATTTCCCTTAAAAAGGAGAAAATATCCCCAATGTTAACATTTTCAAATAGATCCTTCATATTGTTTGCTTTAAAATAATGTTTTCTGATGTGAGCAAAAAATCTGCATTCCATCAATAAGTGTTTGACTGTCAAGGGTGTTTGACATGTTTCACATTGTGGTTGTTGTTCTTGTTTGAGTAAGTGATTTTGTATGTACGGACTCTCCAGTGCTTTTATCTCTACTCTTGTATGTTTATGTACATTTATTTTATTGTTTCTGTATCTTGTCTTATTTCTGTGCTGTTTACAATATAAAATGTGTTGTCCAACAAACGTGTCGGAGTTGTATGTTCATATATATTAACCATGAATCTTACAGCATGAACCTGTTTATGAGTGAAAGGAAAATTTCATGTAAACATTTCTTTCTACGTTCTTTCATCAAACTTGGGTTAAAGGAGAATTATTGTGCGCGCGCGTGTGTGTGTGTGGATAGATATTAAGATATAAAAGACTGAAATATATAAATATGAGCAAAAGGGAATAGATAGATAAATAGAGAGATATGAAATATGATCAAAATGAGATTGATAGATATATAGATATAAGTAAGTAAAGTAAAGTAAAGTAAAAGTCGTCGGGGCAGCCTAATGTCGGTATCAGCCGAAAATCGAGGGAGTCTATCCACTTTTCACTAGCGCTAGACCAATGAGATTATTTTAGCATCGGAGCTCCACACCTACCATCAGCTCCGCACAGATCCCTGTGCTATTCATACGCTGAGTTGGCGAGGGCCGGTATCGAACCAGGAACCTTGTGATTCCTAGCCGAACTCTCTACCGACTGAGCTACACCGGCCTTATTATATAGATATAAAAGACTGAAATATATAAATATGAGCAAATTGAGATAGATAGATAGATAGATAGATAGATATAAAAGACTGAAATATTTGAATATGAGCAAAATGAGATAGATAGATAGATAGATAGATAGATAGATATAAAAGACTGAAATATTTGAATATGAGCAAAATGAGATAGATAGATAGATGGATGGATGGATAGATAGATAGATATAAAAGACTGAAATATTTAAATATGAGCAAAATGAGATAGATAGATAATGGATGGATGATAGATAGATAGATAGATAGATAGATAGATAGATAGATATAAAAGACTGAAATATTTAAATATGAGCAAAATGAAATAGATAGATAGATAGATAGATATAAAGACTGAATATTTAGATATGAGCAAAATAAGATAGATAGATATAGATAGATAGATATAAAGACTGAAATATTTAGATATGAGCAAAATAAGATAGATAGATAGATAGATAGATAGATAGATAGATATAAAAGATTGAAATATTTAGATATGAGCAAAATGAGATAGATAGATTAAGCCACGGAACTAATGGAGAGAGAGTAGGAAGATAATTTAGAATCAATTGTTCTTTTTACTTTCAATCGCTTCACTTATTTTGTTAAATAATTAAGTCACAGTAATAATCGAGTGTTGAAGGCACGCGCGCATGAGTGTGTATGTGTGTGTGTGTGAGAGACAGAGAGAGAGAGAGAGAGAGAGAGAGAGAGTGTGTGTGTGTGTGTGTGTGTGTGTGTGTGTGTGTGTGTGTGTGTGTGTGTGTGTGTGTACGCGTACGCGTTTGGCGCGCGCCGAGTGACATTAGGCACGAATGTCGATATACGAAGCCATCTATTCACACATCTACATTTACAGGTGTTTGCTTTATCTCCGCTATTTTAACTGCCCTCCCCCCCGGCCCCTGGGATAAGGTTCTCATTGTTCGATCGCTAGACGACTGCCCTTTTTTTAAATTTTATTTTCCTTTTCTTTTTTCCTTTTTTTGTCAAAACTCAGTTGATTACCGCTTTCACCCCCACCCCACCCCGTACACTGCTACACACAACAAACATTTTGATAAAGTTCGAACAATGTTTAGCTTGGAATCGTACCTTAATCCTCTCTACTCGTTAAACTCTTTCATCAATTACCTATTTTTAAAAAAAGGGGGGGTGGATATATTTGTAAAATCTTGTTACATATTTCCAATAAAAAATTAAAATATGAATAACCGATCTTTGTCTATATTTAATGATACACATACACACACACATACATACATACATATATATATATATATATATATATATATATATATATATAATGGTTAAAGTCATGGGAAATGGACTCGTCGCCCCGCGTTCAAATCCTGGATGTGATAATTGTATTTCCCTTAGCACTAATATCTTTGAGAAAGGTATGAATCCTACTCTCCCTCCAGTTATAGATAAATAGTAGGGCAGACTGGGCTCTTTAACCTTGGTTAAGCAACCGGTCTAGGAGAAGGAAAACTCGGAATTCAAACCTGTTGAACTCCGCTTAAGAAATTGACCTTATGTCACATCCTACTCGTGCGGAGGGGTTGGTATATATATATATTATATATATATATATATATATATTATAATATATATATATTATTTCTAAACTCTGACAGCGTAAAAAACTCCCGGCACTATAATTTGAGAAAAAAAAAAATATATATATAAAAAGAAAAACACTAAATCATTTCTGTTGGAAGGAAATCGTTAGTATACATCGCTGATGAGACTTAATAAAGTTGAAACAGTCTGTACGATGTTCTACACACCGAACAATCCTTTGCCGAGATTCCCTTGTCATGATTATTTTCTATAATTATCGAATTTTATGCGATATACGCATTGTAATTGCCTTCAAGCAAAAATGTAAATAATAATATAATAATAATAATATAATATATATATATATATATATATATATATATAATATTATATAATATAATGGTAATTTTGACTACTAAAAATTGTTGAGGAGATGAACATATCTAAATAAACCTAAGATGTAATTTTTGTCCATTCTGAAATCAGATTTGAAGAGACTAACTAGCCGAAATATATTTGTATCCGATAAACTAAGGTTTTCCTCTACTTATTAATACTATACTCCGTATATGTAAGTCCAAACAAATTTGCTTGAAAATAACGGAATTTATGTTTTGGAGTTGGGTTTTTTTTTTGTGGTACCACCATCCACCATTCTGACACTACCCATCTACTGAGAAGAAAATCCACTAACTACCCCCCAACCACCCCTCTCCCTACTGGCGACCTTCTGTTTCAGCATTTTGAGAATGTCCATCATTGAAGCGAGTACTGTATCCAGGTCCTGAAGATGGTTTAATAAGAGACCGAAACGTTGCATCGTCGACAATAAACATCCAGTTGCCATTACATCCCGTGTTTGTCTACCTTTCTCCACATACTGTCGGATTAACCCTCTCACATTTCTCCCATTATTACTAGTGTAATAGCAAGTTCTATCCTCGCTGGATCTGTGAGACTAGTTTGGTAGCCATTACACCACGATAGGACGCCCTAAGTGACTGGAACAGAGTTTGTCTATTGGATGATCAATACATCACTGGGAACTGGCAGTTTGTTTATTTGTTTTTTTGGGGGTTTTTTTTGGGGGGGATGTTGTGAAGGGGAGGGTCGTTAGTTTGTTCGTTTTTGCTTTGGTTTGATTTTTTGCTTGTTTGTTTTTCTGTGTGTGTGTGTGTGTGTTGTTTTGTGTACACACACACACGTGCGCGCACACATACCTGTATATGTGTGTGTGTATATTGTTTTGTGTACACACACACACGTGCGCGCACACATACATGTATATGTGTGTGTGTGTGTGGTTTTGTGTACACACACACACGTGCGCGCACACACACATGTATATGTGTGTGTGTGTGTTGTTTTGTGTACACACACATACACGTGCGCGCACACATACATGTATATGTGTGTGTGTATATTGTTTTGTGTACACACACATGTATATGTGTGTGTGTGTGCATTAGAATCTAAGGAGTATATAATAAATGATGTGTTTCATTAAGCTAGTAAGGGAGAGAAAATGAGAAAAAGTGTAAGAAAGAGAAAATGAGAGAGAGAGACAAGAAAAAAGAGATAGAATCATAGAAAGACGTAAATTGGGAGAGAGAATCTGTGTTATGAAGGCAAATATAAATAGAGAAAGGTGGAGAGCAGAGAAAGGAGAGTAAGCAATGGTAAAAAGGGGAGAATATAAAGAAAGATCAATTTTGAGAGACGAAGTAGCGGGAAAGAAGTGAAGGAAAGTGACTGATAGAAAGAGAGAATAAAGTGATAAAGAAGAAAGAGAGGAGAGTAAGAGAAAGAGAGAATAAAATGATAAAGAAAGAAGAAGAGAAGAGTAAGAGAAGAGAGAATAAAGTGATAAAAAGAAAGAAGAGAAGTGAAGAAAAGAGAATAAAAAGTGATAAAGAAAGAAAGAAGAGAGAGTAAGAGAAAGAGAGAATAAGAATAAAGAAAGGAGATAAGAAAGAAAGAAAGAAGAGAGGTAGAGAAGAGAGAATAGAAGTGATAAAGAAGAAGAAGAGAAGAGTGAAGAGAAAGAGAGAATAAAAGTGATAAAGAAGAAAGAGGAGGAGAGTAAGGAAAGAGAGAATAAAATGATAAGAAAGAAGAAGAGAAAAGTAAGAGAAAGAGAGAATAAGATGATAAAGAAAGAAGAGAGAGTGAGAGAAAAAGAGAATAAAAAGTGATAAAGAAAGAAAGAAGAGAAGAAGTAAGAGAAAGAGAGAATAAAAAGTGATAAAGAAGAAAGAAGAGAGAGTAAGAGAAAGAGATAAATAAAAGTGATAAGAAAGGAAAGAAGGTAAGAGAAAGAAAAGAGAAAATAAAAAGTGATAAAGAAAGAAAGAAGAGAAGAGTAAGAGAAAGAGAGAATAAAAAGTGATAAAGAAAGAAAGAAGAGAAGAGTGGGAGAAAGAGAGAATAAAAAGTGATAAAGAAAGAAGGAAGAGAAGAGTAAGAGAAAGAAGAATAAAAAGTGATAAGAGAAAGAAGAAGAGAAGAGTGAGAGAAGAGAGAATAAAAAGTGTTAAAGAAAGAAAGAAGAGAAGAGTGAGAGAAAGAGAGAATAAAAGTGGAAAGAAAGAAGAGAAAGAAGAGTGAGAGAAAGAGAGATAAAGTGATAAAGAAAGAAAGAAGAGAAGAGTGAGAGAAAGAGAGATAAAAAGTGATAAAAAGAAAGAAGAGAAGAGTAAGAGAAAGAGAGAATAAAAGTGATAAAGAAGAAGAGAGGAGAGTGAGAAAAGAGAGATAAAATGATAAGAAAGAAGAAGAGAAGAGAGAGAGAAAGAGAATAAAAAGTGATAAAAAAGAGAGAAGAAGAGTAATAGAAAGAGAGAATAAAAAGTGATAAAGAAAGAAAGAAGAGAGAAGAGTGAGAGAAAGAGAGAATAAAAAGTGATAAAGAAAGAAAGAAGAAAGAGTAAGATAGAAGAGAGAATAAAAAGTGATAAAGAAAGAAAAGAAAGAGTGAGAGAAAGAGAGAATAAAAAGTGATAAAGGAAAGAAAGAAGAGAGAAAGTGAAGAGAAAGAGAGAATAAAAAGTGATAAAGAAAAGAAGAAGAGAAGAGTGAAGAAAGAGAGAATAAAATGTGATAAAGAAAGAAAGAAAGAAGAGTGAGAAAGAAAGAGAGATAAAAAGTGATAAGAAAGAAGAAGAGAAGAGAAGAGAAAGAGAGAATAAAAGTGATAAAGAAAGAAGAGAAGAGTAAGGAGAAAAGAGAGAGATAAAGTGAGAAAGAAGAGAAGAGAGAGAGAGAAAGAGAGAATAAAAAGTGATAAAGAAAGAAAGAAGAGAAGAGTGAGAGAAAGAGAGAATAAAAAGTGATAAAGAGAAGAAGAGAGAGAAGAGAAAGAGAGAATAAAAGTGATAAAAAGAAGAAGAGAGAGTGAGAGAAAGAGAGATTAAAAGTGATAAAGAAGAAAGAAGAGAGAGAGAAGAAAGAGAGAATAAAATGATAAAGAAAGAAAGAAGAGAAGAGTAAGAAAAAAGAAGAATAAAAAGTGATAAGAAAGAAGAAGAGAAGAGAGAGAGAAGAGAGAATAAAAAGTGATAAAGAAAAGAAGAGAGAGTGAGAGAAAGAGAGAATAAAAGTGATAAAGAAAGAAAGAAGAGTGAGAGAAAGAGAGATTAAAAAGTGATAAAGAAAGAAAGAAGAGAAGAGTGAGAAAGAGAGAATAAAAAGTGATAAAGAAGAAAGAAGAGAAGAGTGAGAGAAGAAGAGAATAAAAAGTGATAAAGAAGAAAGAAGAGAAAGAGTAGGAGAAAGAGAGAATAAAAAGTGTAAAGAAGAAAGAGAAAGAGGTGAGAGAAAGAGAGAATAAAAGTGATAAAAAGAAAGAAAGAAAGAGAAAGAGATAAAGAAGAGAAAGAAAGAGAGAAGAGTGAGAGAAAGAGAGAATAAAAGTGATAAAGAAAGAAAGAAGAGAAAGTGGAGAAAGAAGAGAGAATAAAAAGTGATAAAGAAAGAAAGAAGAGAAGAGAGAGAAAGAGAGATAAAAAGTGATAGAGAAAGAAGAGGAAGAGTAAGAGTGAGAGAGAGAGAATAAAAAGTGATAAAGAAAGAAGAAGAGAAGAGAAAGAAAGAGAGAATAAAAAAGTGATAAGAAAGAAAGAAGAGAAGAAGAGAAAGAGAGAATAAAAAGTGATAAAGAAAGAAAGAAGAGAGAGAGAGAGTAAGAAAGAGAGAATAAAAAGAGAGAATAAAAAGAGAAAGAAAGAAAGAAGAGAGAGTGAAGAAAGAGAGAATAAAAAGTGATAAAGAAGAAAGAAGAGAAGAGTGAGAGAGAGAGAAAAAGTGATAAAGAAGAAAGAAGAGAAGAGTAAGAGAAGAGAGAATAAAAAAGTGATAAGAAAAGAAAGAAGAGAAAGTAAGAGAAAGAGAGAATAAAATGATAAAGAAAGAAAGAAGAGAGAGAGTGAGAGAAGAGAAATAAAAAGTGATAAAGAAGAAAGAAGAGAGAGAAGAGAAGAGAGAATAAAAAGTGATAAGAAAGAAGAAGAGAAGAGTGAGAGAAAGAGAGAATAAAAAGTGATAAAGAAAGAAGAGAGAGTAAGAGAGAAGAGAGAATAAAAAGTGATAAAGAAAGAAAGAAGAGAAGAGTAAAGAAAGAGAGAATAAAAGTGATAAGAAAGAAGAAGAGAAGAAGTGAGAGAGAAGAAGAGATAAAAAGTGTATAAAGAAGAAGAGAGAAGAGTAAGAGAAAGAGAGAATAAAAAGTGATAAAGAAAGAAAGAAGAGAGAGTAAGAGAAAGAGAGAATAAAAGTGATAAAGAAAGAAAGAGAGGTAAGAGAAAGAGAAAAGAAAATAAAAAGAAAGAAGAAAGAAGAGAGAGTAAGAAAGAGAGAATAAGTGATAAAGAAGAGAAGAGAGAAGAGAAAGAAAGAATAAAAAGTGATAAAGAAAGAAAGAAGAGAAGAGTGAGAGAGAAGAGAATAAAAAGTGATAAGAAGAAAGAAGAGAAGAGTGAGAGAAAGAGAGAATAAAAGTGATAAAGAAAGAAAGAAGAGAAGAGTGAGAGAAAGAGAGAATAAAAAGTGATAAAGAAAAGAAAGAGAGAAGAGAGAAGAAAGAGATAAAAGTGATAAAGAAGAAAGAAGAGGAGAGAGAGAGAAAGAGAGAATAAAAAGTGGATAAAGAAAGAAAGAAGAGAAGAGAGAGAGAAAGAGAGAATAAAAGTGATAAAGAAAGAAAGAAGAGAAGAGTAAGAGAAAGAGAGAATAAAAAGTGATAAAGAAAGAAAGAAGAGAAGAGAGTGAGAGAAAGAGAGAATAAAGTGATAAAGAGAAGAAGAGAGAGTAAGAGAAAGAGAGAATAAAAAGTGTAAAGAAGAAGGAGAAGTGAGAAGAAAGAGAGAGAAGTGATAAAGAAGAGAAGAAGAGTGAGAGAAAGAGAGAATAAAAAGTGATAAAGAAAGAAAGAAGAGGGAGTGAGAGAAAGAGAGAATAAAAGTGATAAGAAAGAAGAAGAGAGAGTGAGAGAAAGAGAGATAAAAGTGATAAAGAAAGAAAGAGAAGAAGAGAGAGAGAAAGAGAGAATAAGTGATAGAAGAATAAGAGAAAGAGAGAATAAAAGTGATAAAAAGAAGAAGAGAAAGAGAGAGAGAAAGAGAGATAAGTGATAAAGAAAGAAAGAAGAGAAGAGTAAGAGAAAGAGAGAAATAAAAAGTGATAAGAAAGAAAAGAAGAGAAGAGTAAGAGAAAGAGAATAAAAAAGTGATAAAGAAAGAAGAAGAGAAGAGAGAGAGAAGAGAGATAAAGTTTAAAGAAGAAAGAAGAGAAGAGTGAGAGAGAGAGAAAAAAGTGATAAAGAAGAAAGAAGAGAAGAGTGAGAGAAAGAGAGAATAAAGTGATAAAGAAAGAAAGAAGAGAAAGAGTGAGAGAAGAAGAGAATAAAAAGTGATAAAGAAAGAAGAAGAGAAGAGTGAGAGAGAGAATAAAAAGTGATAAAGAAGAAAGAAAGAGAAGAGTAGAGAAAGAGAGAATAAAAAGTGATAAGAAAAGAAGAAGAGAGAGAAAGAGAGAAGAGAGAATAAAAAGTGATAAAGAAAGAAAGAAGAGAGATAGAGAAAGAGAGAATAAAAAGTGATAAAGAAGAAGAAGAGAAGAGTGGAGAAAGAGAGAATAAAGTGGGATAAGAAGAAAGAAGAGAGAGTGAGAGAAAGAGAGAATAAAAAGTGATAAAGAAAGAAGAAGAGAAGAAGAGAGAGAAAAGAGAATTAAAAGTGATAAAGACCGCAAGAAGTAGGTAGCGTGGCCCAGACGGGGTACAGTGATAAGAAGCTAAAAAGAGAGAGAGGAGGGAAGGAGGACCAAGTGACGCGTATTGCCACGTGGAAAGTAGACAAGGTACAGGAGATCAAGAACCCCGAAAAGCAAGAAGAAAGAGAGAATAAAAGATGAACATAAGGAAAGGAGAAAAAAGAGAGATAAATGATGGAAAACCATGGCCAAGAGAGAGAGAAAGAGAGCAATAAACAGTGCATATAAGAACGCCGAAAGCTAGCGCGAGGAGAGTAGAGAAGAGGTAATAAGAATGAATTAGCAAGAAAGCAGTGAGAGGAGAAGTAGCGAAGAAAGAGAGAATCATACAGGAAATGATAAATTAGAAAGAAAAGGAAGCAAAGAGAATCGAGTTGAAGACAGGAATGAAAGCGACAATACGAAGTGAATACAGAGGCCAAAGAAAGAGAGAAGAGTACAGAGAACTAAGAGCAGAGACCGAGCTTCAAACTAGTACATAGATAAACATCAAGTGTAGAAGATTAGAATAGACGACCCGAGAAATGGAACGGAGTAGGAAACGAGTAGGTATTCGACGTAGCGTGCGAGAACGAAGCGCAGATGAAAAAGGATACTAATGATGTGCAGTAAAACGTAGAAGAAAGACAGGTAGGAGAAGAGAGAAGAGAAAATAAAAGAAGGTGAGTAAAGCAGACAACAAGAAAGAAATGTAACGAAAAGTAGCACAAGCTGCATCTAGAGAAGAACTAATTTAAAGTTGATAGGAAAGCAAGAGACAGAGAGAGTAGAAGACAGAAGATAAAACCGTATGATAATAGACATGAAGCAATAAGAGAATGTCAAGCGCTGGAGAGAGTAGAATCGACGAAGCACTCAAAGAAGTGATGATAATAGAAAGAAGAGAAAGTGAGAGAAAGAGAAGACTATAGTAAAAATGTGATTAGAGAGCGAGAAGGAGAACCGAAGGAGTTGAGAAGAAGCTCAGAAGATGAATAATCTAAAAAGGAGAAACGTGATATTGCAAGAAAGGCACAAGAAGAGAAGGTAGTGGAGAGAAGATTTAGAATTAAAACCTGACAAGTCACTGTAGTGGAATCAGAGAAAGAAGAGAATGAGTTAAAGAGCAAAAGAGAAGAATAAAGAAGTAGTGATAAAGAAAGAAGAAGAAAGGAGAGTATGAAGCGAGTTAGAGAGAGCATCATACAGTGTATAAGAAGATAAAGAAGAGAGAGGAGCAGAGAGATATGCAAAAAAAGTGATGAAGAAGAAGGAGACATATGAGAGATGTAAGGATAAGAAGAGAGAATAAAGTGTAGTAAAGAAAACAAGAAGATGAAAGTAGTGAGAGAAAGAACGGGAGATTAAAAAGTGATGAAGCAGAAAGAAGTAAGGAAGAGGAAAAAGGCATGTAAGCAATAAAGAGAGAATAAAAGAGTGATAGAAGAGAAGGAAACGGAGGAGTAGTGAGAGAGAATAGCAGAGTACGAAAAGTGAGATACCTAGCCACGACAGTAAGAAGGAAGAGAAGAAGTGAGAGACAGAGATGAATAAAAAAGATGTATAAAGAAAAGAAGAAGAGAGAAGTGAGAGGAAAGCAGAGAATAAAAGATGATAAAGCAGAAAGAAGAAGAGTGAGAGAAAGGAGATAATAAAAAAAGTGATCAAAGAAAAGAAAGAGAGAAGTGAAGAGAGAGAAAGAGAGAATAAAAGAGTGATAAAGAAAGAAGAAGAGGAGTAGTAGAGCAAAGAGAAGAGATGAGAAAGTGATGTATGATATCGCAAGAAGAGGAAGCAGAAGTTGAGAAGAGTGAGTGAAGACAGGAGTCAGATACTAAGACGAAGGAGAGTGATA
This sequence comes from Doryteuthis pealeii, assembly GCA_023376005.1. NCBI lineage: Eukaryota > Metazoa > Mollusca > Cephalopoda > Myopsida > Loliginidae > Doryteuthis > Doryteuthis pealeii. The sequence continues at coordinate 30,130,062 of CM042174.1, read as the reverse complement.
AAGTCGATTAACATAGAGCAGGAAATCAAGATGAACAAGGAGTGGCATAGAAAGCGGAAAGTAATCACCTGTATTAAACTTGGATGACTGAATAAGATCTGAAGAAAGAAAAAGAAGAGAAGAGATAGTAAGCCTCGACAGGACGAGGCTATTGCCATTAACAAGATGAAAGTCGATAAAACTGTAGAATATAACGGACCATACGAAGAGAAAACGACGAACGTAGTGAAGGAGAGAATAACACGTCTATGGTGCAAGATTACATAAAGACAAGAACGAGAAGAGTAGTAGAGAAAAAGAGCAAGGTATTTAAAAAGTGATAAGGAAGAAGACAGGAACGAGATGAGGAAGACTGAGGAATGGAAAAAGTGATCAGATAGAACGAACTTAACCAAAGTGCA
>CM042174.1:30109062-30129561 GCA_023376005.1 Doryteuthis pealeii | reverse complement strand
AAGAGAGAGATAAATAGCAGAGAGAAAAACAAACAAAAACAAAAAACTCATTGGGGAAAAGAAAACCAAGTAAAAGTGCGAATATAAAACATACAAAAAGCAACAAAACAACAAACAAACAAAAAAAAAACAGAGTGGAAAAGTAACAGAATTAAAAACTGGGAGACACAGAGAGAGGGGGAACAGAGAGAGGGGGAGACAGAGAGAGGGGGAGACAGAGAGAGGGGAGTGACACAGAGAGATAGGAAGTGGGGAAAGGGGGGGGACTGATGAAAAAATAGATGTTCTTTTAACATTTTCATGCAATAATATTACTTCAGACAGGCCCCCGATTTTCCGGCTACTGATGTATCGACGCCTCTGTTAATTTGGATCGCGCATTTCACATCTGTAGTCCTACTGATTGATTTGGTTTGGTTTTACGGCATATCAACATCAGTGGGTCATTTAATGCCGACAAAGTTTTGAAATAAATTCATTGTTAATGGATAATCAATGTTGTTTATAAACTAATTTTTTTCTATTTAACCCATAGATGGGACCCTAACAGATACTACCAGTCCGGATCAAAGCGGACCAGGGAGCAATAGTGATATAGAATCATCTCTTACTACCAAGTATTGGATACCTCACGCAATATATATATATATATATATAAATATATATATATATATATATGTGTGTGTGTGTGTGTGTGTGTGTGTGTGTGTGTGTGTGTGTGTGTGTGTGTGTTTATTCATATTGCGTTTTCTGTAAGTGTATTTTTGTGACTCCAACTCAAAACTTCCTACGTTCGATTGAATTGCATTAATATCTTTTTAGCATAATAATCTGGAAATTTTGCGTATTTCCATTTATCTTCGATTCTTGAATCAATAAATTAACTAATTGAATTAATTAAATTGAATTAGAATCTTAAACAGTAATTTTGAAGAATTAGACCACCTGATGTCTAACCATACATTAAATAAATCCCTTACTTTTTTTTCTTTCCTTTTTTTTTCTTCTTTCCTATCTAACATTTGTATTTAGATAAAAAGAAATTCTCGAGATTTTTATTTAAGTAAATTAGAAAATTAATTCTAATTCTTTGGCAAGCTCTCAACTCGGATTGTTTGCATACACAGTACCAAATCAGCATATATGTTGTATACCCTTTTCTTACTACTTCTTTACTCTAGTCGTCTTCTCCTCTGGCCGGCTTTGGTTCTATCTTCTAACATCTTGGTCTGGTATATCTTCTAAGGTCTGGTCTGGTCTTCTATTCCGGGTCTGGTTTCTGTTAGGGATTACTCTTTATCAGAAGCCCTGTGTCATTGTTAGTTTTTAGGTAATAAACACAAGACTTCGATTTACGTTGATGTTACTTTATTTCCAAATCCCCAGCCCAGATAATCTGCGCAGATGACAGGATGCGCATAGAAATGCGACTTACACCTTCGAGCTCAGCTTCTACTTGCTAACTGACTGAGTTACTTCTATCCTTAGACCGGAACAGGGTTTTCTACGACTTCCGGTTCTCACGATTTAATCCCCGGAAGATGAGAGTGAGGTCAAGCGCCGTCACTCACCCTCAAGGCCATCAGCTGCACTAATCGCCATTATGATTTCTACACTATTGCCATAATCATTAGGTATCTAATAATTATGTAACAGGATCACATTATTAACAAATAGACAGGGGGTATTCTATTATTTGTATTTGAACAGATATCTTAATTCATAAATTATAATACTCGTTGTGTTACAAAATACATAATCATGAGCCTATCATCACAATTCCCTTAGTTATTTACGACACATTCTCCATGATTTTATTTTGTATTTAAACCTCAATTATTGATAAAATTGTTTTACATTTTTAATACTGTTTTACCATACCTACAGGTATTTGCCTCATACCCCACTTGTATGGGCTGGGCACAAGGCCTCGTTTTAACGCGAGCCCACCCACAAGCCGAAGCTCATGCGTCGATCCCTTCGGCATTCCCCTCAAGAGGGGCGCCTAAGGCGCTGGGCAATAAACCCAGCCCTGTCCCCAAGGGGGCAGGTATTGCCTGAGGGGAGAGCCCCCTGGGATCGACGCTATTAACTTTCTAACCGTTAGGCATGACATAACCCCAGACGGGTTGATATGCCGTTAAAATCAATCAACCAACCAAAAAGAATATGTTTCCGTGTTCATAATTAAGAACTAAGATGGATGTGGAGAGAGATCCAACGGCCGAGACGACCCGTGATAATGAAGAAGAACCCAGATAACTCAAATGGACAATCGAGAAGGTTAGAAGACAGAAGAACGTAGCAGCGAATAATGTAATAAGAAGTATCTCATAGTTGTGAGATGTAGAACTTCCAACACCAGTGGTTCCCATTTCCCTGGGGACGGTGAAGATTCGAGGGGCAGTAAAGCAGAAAGAGGCAGTGAGGAAGTGAGTCAAAAAGGGGGGGGGGTAAGAGGGTGGCATTAGGAGCAGTTAATAAGTAAGTTGTTATTTCTCTTAATTTTTTTAGATGAGGCTTGATCATTAGTATTATTTGTATTATTCGGACTATTGTTCTCATCTTCATTGTTATCTGTACCATAACAATGAAGATGAAAACAATAGTCCGAATAATACAAATCTTATTATAATGGAGATTGTGTGTTTTTCTGTCTGTAACCGAAACTATATTCCTACTCAAGTCACAATTCCTTAGTTATTTACATCACATTCTCCATGATTTTATTTTATCTAAATCTCAATTATTAATAAAATTGTCTTACATTATTAATACAGTTAACTATGTCTACGTACTGATAACATGCAATTATATTTATATATACTACAAAATAGCGGTTTACAGTGTGAACGGGAAGGCTAATTTGCATATTAATATTAAAAAATCGAATTTAATAAATATGTGCTTAGTATTATTGATTTCTAACTGTTTGGTTTTATTTTAATGAATATAAGCAAAAATCTCTTCAATGAATCTTAAATGAAATCCATTAACAAGATAAAATAACTGTCATTTTATTCTTTACTTCCTCTTATAACTAAATACTTAAATTAGAAAAAATAACAATGAAAGACGAGAGTGATGGAAGAGTAAGTTTCAGTTGTTCGATTTTTTATTATACTTCCTCTGTTTCAAATCTTTTATTATACTCCCTCTGTTTCAAATCGTTTTATCTGTATTCTTATTTAGTTTCATTAGCCTTTCTAATTTAATACAATATTTTATTACATTAAAACTTAAATACTTGCACCCGGAGGGTGCATATATTTGCTAGTAATATTAAATAACTTGCCTTTTACTAAATTTTACTAAATCTAAATGACAAAATTTGTTATAAATACTAAACACAAACACAAAACTCTCTGACAGCTATCCAGTATTGTGGAACCCATGTGTAAGCTATGTTTAGTATTCTATGTTATTTTTGCCTGTGATAAAAAGGGTTGGGGCTGAAAAAAAAGAAAAGAAAAGAGAAATGAAAAAAAATAATTAGAAAGAAAAAAGGAAAAGAAAGGAAAAAGAAAGACGAAAGGGAAAAGAAAGAAGGAGAAATGAATGAAAAAAGGAAAAAAAAGAAAAGAAAAAAGAAAGAGAAAGAAAAAGAGAAAAGAGAGAAAGTGAAAAAAAAGAAGGAAAAATGAATGAGAAAAGGAAAAAAAAGAAAAGAAAAAGAAAGAGAAAGAAAAGAGAAAAGAAGAAAGTGAAAAAAAAGGAAAAATGAAGGAAAAAAGGAAAAAAAAAGAAAAGAAGAGAAAGAAAAGAAAGAAAATTTGAAAAATAAGAAAGAAAAAAAAAAATAGAGGAAAGAAAAAAGAAGGAAGGTGTACTTTTTTGCCTTCCTAACATCATATAAAAAGAAGGGGGATAAAAAAAATAACATAAAAATTATTTGTTTTACAGTCTTACAAGGCTTAAACTGTTAATTTTCTATTGAAACATTAATTGATATGAACTTTACAAATATTAAATTTTACTAAATCTAAATGACAAAATATACGTCATAAATACTATGGTTTTGGTAACACAAAACTCTCTGGCAATAATCCAGTATGGTGGAACAAGATCAAGATGTACGTTTTTTTTGCCTTCCTAACATCATATTTAGAAGAACAGAGCTTCAGTGCAGTCACCTGTCTTCTTTCAAAACAAAGAAACAAACTGAAAATTACTGAATGTGGTGATCTACGACTTCTTCTTGGTGAGTTCCAGCATGATATTGAGAAGTTGATATCCCTGCACCAAGCACATCCATCCCATTAACAATAACTGTGAAGACAATGAACTATGTTACAATGGTTACGCGCGAAATGTTGCTTTACCCATCCATATTGCTGACACAGCTAAAACTGCTAAATAAATTGGGCTAATTTCTCTGAATGTTTGAGATGAGGCTTGATGATTAGATAATCTTCATACAATGACTGCTATTTACACAGTAGCATTGCAACCAACAAAGCCTTCATCAGATGATGACCCTGGGTTCAGGCATGGTTTCGGGGCCGAAGCATCATTACCACTAACCCAGAGCGCCCCAGCAGTATCTCACGATACCACCAGACTTTGTCGGTTTTATGTCACAATATAGGACTGCCATATCCACGCTGATGCGGTTAGAGCTTTTTCCTGAAAAATTAGTATTATCTGTGAGAAGGTTTCCGAGTCCGACAAGAATTACCTGAAGAAGGCCGGAGGGCATATCGGCCGAAACGTTGTACAGATAACAATAAAGATGATGAAAATAGTCCGAATAATAAATTAGGTTTTATTTGTGAAATACATCTTTGTGTTAAATCTTGTTTTCAATTTGAAGCATACTAAAGCACAGTGTGTTCGCATGTGTGTATGAATCGGGGGCGTTAGGAATCCACTGGGAAGCCGGAAAAAGTTTGGAGAAGACGACCCTACACGATTATCATTAAGTTTCAAATTGAATTGGAAATTGCTTTAAGCTGAAGCATTTTAATTCGATTGTGTTAAAAAGATAATCTTGTTACGGTATTTAATTTTTACTGTGTAACATACACACAATAATTAGATCATTATCATTTCTCTGAATTTTTTAGATGAGGCTTGATATGGTTAGCGGAATGAGGGCAGGATACCCCCGTGGACTGAATAGAGGGTTAGGTTCAAAGTTCCGTGATGGCTTCCAATTACAACAAGAAGGTTCCCGACTTCGAGAAAGTTCCCGAGTTCGACGTGAAATACCTGAAGAAGGCCGGGGGCACTTCAGCCGAAACGTTGTACAAATAACAATGAAGATAGTCCGAATAATACAAATAATACTAAGTAAGTAAAGTCGACGGGGCGGCCTAAAGTCGGTATTAGCCAGTCAGCGAGGGAGTCTATCCCCTTTTCAATAGCGCTAATAGATCATTGGAAGTACAGCCATTGTTTTCCTCATTAGTAACCGATGACTTTGATATCATGGAGGCGCGTGGGCTAGTGTTTAGAGTCGTGGAAAATGGACCCGTCGGTTCGAGTTCAATTCCTAGACGAAGCTGTTGGCATTTCACATAGCGCTAATACCCTTGGGAAAAGGTATGAATCCATATATTTTCCCTCCAGCTATGGGTTAAATAGTAGGGCAGACTGGGCTCTTTAACCTTGGGTAGGTAACCAGTCTAGGAGAGGGATAACTCTGAATTCAAAATTCCCTCCAGCTATGGGTTAAATAGTAGGGCAGACTGGGCTCTTTAACCTTGGGTAGGTAACCAGTCTAGGAGAGGGATAACTCTGAATTCAAAATTCCTAAGGTCAGTCGTTGATTGGGTTCGTGGCATTCCTTGATGCACCAATTCTTTCCTATCGACTGTGCCAAAAAGTGCGGAATGGCCCTACACAAGCCTTCACCACTATAAACAAATCACAATTAGTTGTTGTGTCTAGTCACACTGATGAGACGTGAAACGTCGAAACACTGTGTCTGTGGATGACTTATAATATATATATATATATATATATATTATATATATATATATTAAATGTTTTCAACTAGTAAATTTAATGTCCAAATATTTGACACTAGTTCTCTCTCTGCATAAAGATTTCAACTCAAGAAAAAGACCTATGTAAAATTCGACTGATACACGAGTATATACAGTAAGCAAAAAAAAAAGCTCTTAAAATGTCGAAGGCTGTTTTTTTCTTGCACACAACTACATCAAACGAAAACGCATTTGTCATAGTCAGGAGGGGAGGGGGTCGCAACATGCTAATCAAATAAGATGTCGCCCCAAGAGACAATATCACCTGACAATATCAATTCTAATTTAAGATAAGTAGAGATAGAGAGAGAGAAACTGTGTAAGGGGAAGATGTTATCATCATCTTCCGGAAGACGTTAGGTTCTAAGTGTTTAGTTTGAACACATGAAAAGTTTTGTTGTGTCATGTTGGCAAGAATTTTATTTACTTATTTTTTTTTTTGGGGGGGGGGGTAGTGGGGGTGTTTTTTATTATTACTTTTCAGTTTATGCGGGATTAAATATTGAAGGAACTGGAGTATTTATAAGGAAAATATATATGAAGAAATGAATAATAAAAATAAAGAATGACGAATTGTAACAATAACAATCAAAGAAATGGAAGGAATATTTGGCCTGAAAGAAAAAGAAAGACAGAAAAAAAGAGAGAGAAAATACACATGCACAAATGTCGAAAAAATAAAATGCAGTTACGAAAGAAAGAAAGAAAGAAAGAAAGAAAGAAATAAACAAAAAAAACAAAAAATTTTAAAAACAAAATACAAAATAAAGAACATAAAGAAAATAAAATGCAGTTGCGAAAGAAAAGAAAGAAGAAAGAAAAGAAAGAAAGAAAAAGAAAATAAAGAAAATTTTTTAAAATACAGATAATTTAAAGAGAGAAAAAAAGAGAGAGAAAATACACATACCCAAATGTCGAAGAAATAAAATGCAGTTGCGAAAGAAAGAAAGAAAGAAAGAAAGCAAGAAAGAAAGAAAGAAAGAAAGAAAAAAAAAAAGAAAGAAAATACTGATGTCTAAATGTGAAATAAATAAATAAAATACATTTGAGAAAAATAAAAAAATAAACGAATAAAAAAGAAAATACATATACCCAAATGTTGAAGAATAAAATGCAGTATGCGAAAGAAAGAAAGAAAGAAAGAAAGAAAGAAGAAAAAAAAATAAAAATACAGATGCCTAAATGTGAAATGAAAATAAAATACATTTGAGAAAGAAAAAAAAAAAAAAAAAAAGAAAATACATTTACCCCCCAAATGTCGAAGAAATAAAATACAGTTGCGAAAGAAAGAAATAAAGAAAGAAAGAAAGAATTCAGTTGCGAAAGAAAGAATGAAAATAAAGATGATCAAATCACCAAAAAAGAAAGAAAGAAAATACAAAGATGTAAAAAAAAAAAGTAATTAGAAAACAAATCAAATATTAATACCTACATTGGTCACACTACCACAACACTCTTACGTCGTCTTACATACCACCTCTCCGATACTAGTGCTATAAAAGAACACCTAATTACAAAACACACAGACAAATTCACCGCCTCCGATATAAGAAAAATCCTAACCAAAAATACAAAAATCCTCTAGAAAAATAGCAATAAGAAACGCCTACAAATTCTTGAGGTGGTCTGTATAAAAAAAAACAACAAATCTAACATTAATAAAATAGCATTTAATATTGATAACAATATATTAAACATCTTCAATAACTAATGAACTAATCTTAGCAACCCCATAAAAATAGTAGATACTCCTAATGCAATATATAAAAGAACAAGGAAAAAAAAATCTATCACACTACAACCTAAAATTCCCCGATAACGACCGAAGAAATGGTTGAAAGCGCTAAGGTAAAGAATATGAAACAATTGCTATACCAAATGGATCCCAAAGTACGAAAAATAACTAGACGACTAGAAAAACTTCAGATACAGATCATGAAAAAGAAATATTCCTACGTTTTTAATAACACTTGCATATATATATATATATATATATATATATATATAGAGAGAGAGAGAGAGAGAGAGAGAGAGAGAGAGAGAGAGAGAGAGAGAAATTCTAAGGCGTATAATTTTTAGTTTTTTTACATTCTTTTACTTCAAATTTTACTTTATATATACATCTAATGCCTCCGTATGACTACACTATATATATATATATATATATATATATATATATATATATATATATATATATATATATTATATATATATAAACCGAAATCCTCTATAAAAAATAGCAATAAGAAGTGCCTACAAATTCTTGAGTCGATCTGTATAAAAAACAAACCTAACATTAATAAAATAGCATTTAATATTGGTAACAATATACTAAACATCTTCAATAACTAATAAACTAATCTTAGCAACCCCATAAAGATAATAGACTCTCCTAATTTGAAAATGAAATATATAAAAGAACAAGAAAACAACCTAACACACACTACAACCTATAATCCCCCGATGATGACCGATGAAATGGTTTAAAGCGCTAGGGTAAAGAATATGAGACAATTCCTATACCAACTGGATCCTGAATTAAGAAAAATAACTAGACGACTAGAAAAACTTCAATAAAGATCATAAAAAATAAATATTCCGTGGTTTTTACAATACTTGCATATATATATATATATATATATATATATATATATATATATTATATATGTCTGTGTGTGTGTGTGTGTGTGTGTGTGTGTGTGTATTTGGGCAGCATTCTTTCATTTATACATGTAGAATTAAACCAAAGACACATCTCCTGTTTAACAATTTTATTTTTGATCTTTTCGAGTTTTCTGGCCAACTTTTTAATATTTCGGTGGAATTCGTGGATAAGTCCACCAAAGTTTAGGTCCCGAGTACTTTCGGCACTTCGAAGTGCCATCATCAGGGGTGAAATGTTCCAGTTTTTTTTTTTTATTATATTAATGTGGAGGCTGGAAGGAGAAGAATTGATGAGAAAGGTGTTATATATATATATATATATATATATATATATATATATATATATATATTATATATATATATATAGAGAGAGAGAGAGAGAGAGAGAGAGATGAGAAAGATGTTACATATATATATATGTGTGTGTGTGTGTTTTAAACCGAATGGGTTAGATTCCTCCGACTATAGTTTCACGCAGTATAGCGAATCTTCAGGGAGTTGCTTTGTCCAACCATCGTCTTGTATTTATATCTGGGTTGTACCCATTCTCTCTCTCTCTCTCTCTCTCTCTCTCTCTCTCTCTCTCTCTCTCTCTCTCTCTCTCCCCCCATCATTTAGTTCCGTGGCTTAATCTATCAATCTCATATTTAAATATTTCAGTCTTTTATTTATAATCTATCTATCTATCTATCTATCTATCTAATCTCTCATTTTGCTCATATTTAAATATTCAGTCTTTTATATCTATCTATCTATCTATCTATCTATCTATCTATCTATCTCATTTTGCTCATATTTAAATATTTCAGTCTTTTATATCTATCTATCTATCTATTTATCTATCTATCTATCCATCTATCTATCTATCTATCTATCAATCTCATTTTGCTCATATTTAAATATTTCAGTCTTTTATATCTATCTATCTATCTATTTATCTATCTATCTATCCATCTATCTATCTATCTATCTATCAATCTCATTTTGCTCATATTTAAATATTTCAGTCTTTTATATCTATCTATCTATCTATCTATTTATCTATCTATATATCTATCTATCTATATATCTCATTTTGCTAATATTAAGATATTTCAGTCTTTTATATCTATCTATCTATCTATCTATTTATCTATCTATCTATCCATCTATCTATCTATCTATCAATTTATATCCCTATCGTTTTCATTCTCTCTCTTTGTCTGTCTGTCTGTCTGTCTGTCTGTTCGGATCTATCCATCCCCTTCGTCGTCTTTTGTCTTTGTCCTTTTTTTTTCTGCGGGAAATTTTATTTGTTTATTCTTTTGCTTTTTCTTTCTTCAGTTTTCTTTCTTTTTTCATTCTTTCTTTCGATTCTTCTTTTACACACCGCTTTTACCATTTTATCCATTTCTCTCTGTTTTTCTCTTTAATTATTTATTTATCTGCCTATTTATTTATTTGTATAATTATTCATTTATGCTTTTATTCTTTCCTTCCTTTCTTTATTCTTCATAAGTTTCACTTATTTGTTTGTTTGTTTGTTCGTTTATTCATTTCCTTACATTTTATTTGACACTCTTTTGCCTTTTTTTCTAGTTTATTTTTGTCTTGCTTTCTTTCTTTCTTTCCTCCATTACTTTCTATTTACTCTTTATTTATATTTGTTTATTTTCTCTTTCTTTTTCTTTCTTTTTTCTTTTTTCTTTCTTTCTTTCCTTCTTTCTTTCTTTTGTATTTCTTTCTTCGTTTTTTGCTTTGTGTTACTTTCTTTTCTATTACTATCTTTCTCTCTCTCATTCTTTCTTTCTTTCTTTCTTTCTTGCTTTCTTTCTTTCTTTCCTCCATTACTTTCTATCTACTCTTTATTTATATTTGTTTATTTTCTCTTTCTTTTTCATTTTTCTTTCTTTTTTCTTTTTTCTTTCTTTCTTTCCTTCTTTCTTTCTTTTATATTTCTTTCTTCGTTTTTTGCTTTATGTTACTTTCTTTTCTATTACTATCTTTCTCTCTCTCATTCTTTCTTTCTTTCTTTCTTTCTTTCTTTCTTTCCTTCTTTCTTTCTTTTATATTTCTTTCTTCGTTTTTTGCTTTGTGTTACTTTCTTTTCTATTACTATCTTTCTCTCTCTCATTCTTTCTTTCTTTCTTTCTTTCTTTCTTTCCGTGTATTCTTCTTTTTGCGTTGACTCTTTTATTTTTTTTTTTCTGTTCATATCTATTAATCTTTTAACATTTTTAAAGAATTTAATTCCACCCCCCCCGCCCTTGTTTGTCTTTCGCATTTTCATTCCTCCTCGTTCTTCTTCTTCTTCTTCTCTCAAATTCTTCCACCATTTTCTCCTTCGTTTCGTTTCGTCTAATTAACATTTCAGTGGTTAAATAGATTAATTAAGCAAATTTATTCTTCTCCCCTCCCCCCCCACCCCGAAACTCGTCAGTCCTTTTTCTTTTCAACCCATTAGCTAAATCTTCCATTTCAAATCCACATTGCTTCCACAAAAAGTCAAAATTCACGTTTACATTTCTTTTTAGCCATGTCGTCCTTTTCCCTTGATTGTTTCTCCAGTCCGGAAATGACGTGGCGAACTTTAATTAGTCGACATATTGGTCACATGACAATCCATGTCCCCGGGATGTTCTCCTGTCAGTTGCCAATATCACATGCACGCTTCTGTCTATTATCCATCCTCCCTCCGTGCATTTCCTGCTTTCGGCCGACACTTCCGGTGCGCAGCTGTTGTTTTGTTAAAAACGGATGTTCCGCCATTAATACCCAAATGTAACGAACCTTTCAACAGCAAATCCTGATGAACACTCGTTCCTTTCTCTATTCACCAAACGAATTGGCCTCCTCTTCCAGGTTTTTTTGTTTTTATTTTTTTTTATTTTTTTTTTTTTTTCTTCCATAGTTCTGAATTAATAAACATTCCAAGAATGTATTTTCTTAAACTAACCGCCTCGCAGGGTGCTTTATTTTTTATTTTTTATTTCTTATTTTTTATTTTTATTTATTTATTTTTTGTCAGTTGTTAGGAACAGCTATTTAAGAAAAACAGAATCACACAACCTAGATATATTTTAGAATTAGTAAGTGAAAAAAAATGTAAAGTAAAGTCGTCGGGTAGTCCTAGAGTCGGTATCATCCATACAGCGGGGGAGTCTATCCCCCTTTCAATAGCGCTAGACCAAGGAGATTATTTTAGCGTCTCGACCAAGGAGATTATTTTACCGCCACTCCTACCGTCAGCTCCTCACTTTACCGCACAGATCCCTGTGCTACTCATACGCTAAGTTGGCGAGGGCCGGTATCGAACCAGGAACCTTTAGGTTCCCAGTCCAACACTCTACCGACTGAGCTAAGCTAGTGAAAAAAATTACGGGTAAATATCTACCAATGTTCCACATGGGTTGTCAAATGATTACAATTAAAAATAAAGGAGGTAAAGTGAGTGTTATTAAAATTTACGATGATGAAATATTTATTTGTCTTATTTGTTTGAATCGCTTATTTACTGTTTATTTATGACTTGTTTACACGAGCGTGGCGTACGGAGGACGGATTTAGGTGCGTCAGATTTCAGATACGACGAAAAAACTTTAATAATTAATAAATATTTTGAATAAATAAATAAATACACATATATGAAAAGAGGGTGACTTATGGCGTTCGACTGTATGCATTCGTCCAACACCACCCCCCACCATGTGCAGGATGTGAAAAAAGATAAATCTTTAAATGATATAAAGTTGGTTTGAATTGAGAATTTATTTCTCCCAAATTGGTTGCCTACCCAACTGCTAAAGAATTCAGACTACACAAATATTTATCCATTGTTGAGAATGACAGAACAGATGGATGAATACCTTTATTCATTAACCAAAGTTTTTAACGCTAAGTGAAATGCAAACAGCATCGTCTAGTATTATTAGCGTTGTCCGGACTATTGTCCCCATCTTCATTGTTATTTGTACAACGTTTCGGCCGATATGCCCTCCGGCCTTCTTCAGGTATTTCTTGTTGGACTCGGGAACCTTCTCGGACTCGGGAACCTTCTTTTCGAACTCGGCAACTTTCTTGTCGTATTCGGGAGCCATCACGGAACTTTGAACCTAACCCTTTCTTTATTCCGTGATGGCTCCCGAATACGACAAGAAAGTTGCCGAGTTCGAAAAGAAGGAATTATTTTGTTTATCTATCTATCTATCTCAGTCTATTCCAAACTATATATCCATCTTCATATCTAAACAAGAATTACGACAAATTACGATAAATAAACAAGAATTACGACGAGCTGAGGTTGTTATTTTGGTAGTCACCGGGTAGCAATTTTTGAGATAGGAGACCGGGACGCACTTCCTAATAATTTACCCAAAATTGTATTATGCATTAAGAATGAATTTATTTCCGAACGTGTATTTTTATTCATTATTGTTGGGCATTCAATATTTTTTCAAACTCCTTTTTAAACACATTTCTTAATCAATTCATCTATTAAATCCATACATGAGTCCCTAGCAAGTGTTATATACTGGCTTCGAATTCACGACGCTAAATTCGTGTATGTTAGTACTGGGGTTTTCACTGTACCCAAAGCGATGTATGTTAGTAGTCAGCTACTACCGACTACTGGACTTCACTAGCAACAGATACGTATGTACAAAAGAGGCCCCTTCTTTATTTTCTTCGGTGTGTGGGTGGTGAAGGCACGGAGCTTACATTGAGTGCACGAGGGGTGGTTGCTGACGGGAGACGTGAAGTGTCCTTTCTGCTGCCGGCTGGCGTCTGACTCTGTCGGCTTAACTCTCTGCTTTTTGTATTGACGACACGCCTACACATCTTTATCTTTTTATCTGATAACGGACCTTTGTTATATATTTCTTTATCTTCACCTGCTTCCTTTGACTGGAAACAATCTCTTCCGCTTTCTCTTTCTTTTTAAATATATATTTTTAATATTTTTTATCTTTCTCTTTGTCCCTCAGCGGAAGCTCATCTCGGGTGAGGACAATACCAACAACAAGTACTACTACTCCATATCAGAGAGGAGCTTTAGAATGCGCAGTGAAAAGAAATACCCAAACAGTCTCCAGAACTGGAACCTCACCACCGTGGTGTATAACGTCATACCAGGACAACAGGCAGTCAGTCACCAGCAATTGTAAATATTAGCCGAACTGTTGTTACAATAATCTATGCGGTTGCATAAGATTATTGTCAATCCCTGTAATTTGAGGATGGACCCCTTTTTCCTTCCATGTGAAAATTACAGAAGCCGCAAATTACGTGAGTCACGTGGACCTGTTCGTCGCCAGTTTTCAGTGAACGTTCAGGCGAGAAGTGCGGTTTATCTTAGTTACTGCCCTAAACTGAACTCACGCGCGCTATTTAGTTAGCAGAATGTCTGGGTTGGGATTTTGGAGAATTAAATAACATTTTCAAACGTAAATCGAAGTCTTGTGTTATTACCTTAAAACTACAATGACACAGGGCTTCTGAAAAGGAATTCCTAATGAAAACCAGACCGAAAGTCCCCAAGTCAACTTCCAGAGCTAGGACCTTAGAAGATAGCAGATCCAAGACGCTAGACCAGACCAAGTCAAGTATGAATAGAAATACAAGACAATCAGAACCAAAGACGGCCAAGATATTGAAGGAGTAAGAGAAAGAAAGAGTATGCAACATTATAGTTATTTAGTGCCAGTGAAAGGAAGCCGCTATGCAACACTGCCAACAACAAAATCTAGAAAACAAAAATGAGAACAAAAACAAAAACTCTCTGGAATTATTTCAAGCGACAAATTGGAAAGATTGCACACGAGAAGCACGTGGACATGACTAAGAAAGAGAAATCTCAGAGAGAAACCGAATCTCTTTTAATGGCGCACAAAGTAATGTCATTAGGGGCCAATTATTATTCAGGGAAACATGATCATATGCAACCACAATAGAAAGTGTAGATTTGTTGTGATCTCAACATTCTTTCTTTTCTTTTGTTCTCTATTATTTCTTTTCTTTCTTTCTTTCATTCTTTCTTTCTTTAGCATCAGCCTCTCTTTCCTTTATTTTTTTTATTTGAGTTTTTTGTATTGATTAACACTCTTTCTTTTCTTTCTTTCTTTCTTTTTTCTTTTCTTTCCTCTCTTTCATTTTCTTTTCTTTTTCTTTTTCTTTTCTTTTCTTTTCTTTTCTTCTTCTTTTCTTCCTTTCTATTCAATTTTCTTTTTTTTTCTTCTTTTCTTTTCCTTTTTTTCTTCTTTTCTTTCTTTTCTTTCTTTTTGTTCTTTTTTTTCTTTCATTCTTTTTCTCTTTTTCTTTCTTCTTTTCCTTTTTTTCTTTCTTTTTCTCTTCCATTTTCTTTTCTTTTCTTTTTCTTTCGTTCTCTTACTTCTTTCTTTTCTTTCTTTTTTTTCGCCTTCCATTTTATTTCATTTTATTTTTATTTTCTTTCTTTCTTTCCTTTCTTTCCATGCTTCCTTTCTTTACTTTTCTTTCTTTTTCTTTCTTTTCCTTTCTTTCTTTCTTCTCTTCATTTTCTTTTCTTTTCTTTTCTTTTCCTTTTCGTTCCTTTTTCTTCCTTTCTTTCTTTTTTTTCTTTTCTTTCTTTTTCTTTCTTTTCTTTTCTTCCTTGTTCTTTCCTTTTCCTTTTTTTTCTTTCTTCACTTTTCTTTTTCATTTTCCTTTTCTTTCTTTCTTCTTTTTTCTTTTTTTTCTTTTCTTTCCTTTTTCTTTTCTTTAACATTCTACTCCCTTTCTTCACTTTTTATTTGAGTTTATCACAATCTTCTTTCAAATTTTCTTTCTTCCTTCCTTTTCTTCTTTTCTTTTTCTTTTCTTTCTTCTTTCTTCAAGTCTTCTTCTTTCTTCTTCACCATTTTTATTTCTTCTTCATTTCATTATTTATTAAATTTTTCTTCACCACCTACAACTCTTGCTCTTTTTTTTTCCACTCTTCTATTTGAAATTTTGATATTGATTTACATCTTCTTTTCTTTTCTCTCTTCTTTCTTTCTTTCTTCTCAATTCTTCATTCTTCTTCATTCATATTTGTTTTGTTTCTTGATTTCACAATCTTCTTTCTTTCTCTTTCATCCCTGATTTTCTATATTTCTTTGTTTTTGTTTTTTTATTTTATCATTGTGTTTTAATATTATCTTCCGTTCTTCTGTCTTTTAGTCTCCATTTATATCTCTATCTTTCTTTTTTCATATTCTGTTTTATAAATTTTTTTCTTCCTTTTCATTCCGTTGCCAATGGAAATTCTCTTTTCCTACATTCATTACACTTGGATTCTCTGCCGATTACAAGAGATGAAATGTTTATTCAATAGATTCATGCATTTGTAATAATCCAGTCTTTTGAATTTAGCTTTCCCAAAAAACTGAGAAGAAAGATTGGAGGAATAGGTAATCAGGAGGGGAAATCGAACCATAGAACGGTACGATTGTTAAAAGGGAGATCACTGGGAACTGTGCAAGATACTAAATTTTGACCATGTTACAAATCTATATGCACAAACCAGTCTGTTACAGAAATCAAAAGCCATAATGTTCTGTGGTATTACATTTCATGCGTATCATGAATTGTTGACAACCCAGTGCTAATTGATGAGCCATTTACAAAATAAATAATATAATAATAATAATGTTGATTAACAAAAAAAAAAGAAAGAAAGAAAAAAAGAGAACGTCTAGATCTAGCTGGTGAACTTATCAGTTCCAGCTGATCAACAGGGTGAAGTTGAAGGAAAATGAAAAAATGATAAATACCTGACCTTGCCAGAGAAATGAAAGAGCTGTGGATGGAATATGCACGAAGTGAAAGTGATACCAATTGTAGTTGGTGCACTTGGAACGGTCCCAAGAAAAACTTGGAAAAAAGACTGGAGGATTTGGAAATCAGAGGAAGAATTGAGACCACCCAGATACTTGCATGCTGCAATCAGCTAGGAATATCTCATAAGAGTCCTTGGAGACCTGAGGAGACTTGTCACTCAGACTTCAGAGAAAATACCATCAGCTAACGCTGGTGTGAAAGCTCAAAAGAGTGAAAATAATTGTTTGTAAATGGCTCATTCATTCAGCTGACTGGGTTTGTCAAAATTCATGATCCATGAAATGTAATAACCCAGAAACTTATGCTTTTTGATTTTCTAGAACAGATTCTGGTTTGTGCATATAGCATTTGGTAACATGGTCAAAATTTAGTATCTGCACAGTTCCCAGTGGATCTCCTTTACATCGTACCTCTATGGTCTCGATTTTCCCCTGATTACCTATTCCTCCAATCTTTCTTCTCAGTTTTTTGGGGAGACTGATTCAAGACTGGATTATTACAAATGCATATCTATGAATAACATTTCATCTCTGTAGATCGGCAGAGAAATCAGTGTAATGAAATGTAGGAAAGAGAATTCCATTGGCAACGGAATGAAAGGAAGAAAAATTTATAAAAACAGAATATGAAAAAAGAAAGAATAGAGATATAAATGGAGACTAAAGACAGAATGAACGGAGATAAATATATAAAACACAATGAATAAAAATAAAAAACAAAAAACAAAGAAATATAGAAAATCAGGGATGAGAGAAAAGAAAGAAGATTTGTGAATCAGAAAAACAAAAACAAAATAATGAATTGAAGAAAGAATGAAAATTGAGAAGAAAGAAAGAAAGGAGAGAGAGAGAAAGAAAAGAAGATTGTGAATATTAATCAAATTCAAATAGAGAGTGAAAAAAAAGAGCAGATGTTGTAGGTGGTGAAGAAAAATTAATAAATAATGAGAAGAAAGATAAATAAAATGGTGAAGAAAGAAGAAGACTTGAAGAAAGAAAGAAAGAAAAGAAAGAAAAAGAAGAAAAAGAAGGAAGAAGAAAATGAAAGAAGATTGTGATAAAACTCAAATAAAAAGTGAAGAAAGGGAGTAGATGTTAAAGAAAAGAAAAGGAAAGAAAGAAAAAAGAAAAGAAAGAAAGAAAGAAAAGGAAATGAAAGAAAAGGAAAGAAAAGAAAAAAAAGAAGGAAAAGAAAAAGGAAAGAAAAGAAAAGAAAAGAAAAAGAAAGAAAAAGAAAAAAAGAAAAAGAAAGAAGGAAAAGAAAAGGAAAGAAAGGAAAGAAAGAAAAGAAAAGAAATGAAGAAGAAGAAAGAAAGAAAAAGAAAAGAAAGAGAAAAAAGGAAAAGAAAGAAGAAAAAGAAAGAAAAGGAAAGCATGGAAAGAAAGGAAAGAAAAAAAGAAAAATAAAAAATAAAATGAAATAAAATGAAGAGACGAAAAAAAAGAAAGAAAAGAAAGAAAAGTAGAAACAGAAAGAAAAGAAAGAAAGAAAATGGAAGAGAAGAAGAAGAAAAAAAAGGAAAAGAAAAGAAAGAAAAGAAAAAAGAAGAAAAAGAAAAAAAAAAAAAAAAAAAAAAGAAAAGAAGAAAGAAAGAAAGAAAAGAAAAAAAAAGAAAGAAAAGAAAGAAAAAAAGAAATTGAAATAGAAGGAAGAAAGAAAGAAAAGAAAAGAAAAGAAAAGAAAAGAAAAAAGAAAAGAAAGAAAATGAAAGAGAGAAAGAAAGAAAGAAAGAAAGAAAAGAAAGAAAAGAAAGAGTTTAATCAATACAAAACTCAAATAAAAAAATAAAGAAAGAGAGCTGATGCTAAAGAAAGAAAGAAGAAAAAGAAAGAAAGAGAAAGAAATAATAGAGAACAAAAGAAAGAAAGAATGTTGAATCACAACAAATCTACACTTTCTATTTGTGTTGCATATGATCAATGTTTCCTTGAATATAATTGGCCCTAATGACATTACTTTGTGTCGCCATTAAAAAGAGATTCGGTTTCTCTCTTGAGATTTCTCTTTCTTAGTCATGTCCACGTCTTCTCGTGTGCAATCTTTCCAATTTGTCGCTTGAAAATATCCAGAGAGTTGTTTGTTTTTGTTCTCATTTTTGTTTTCTAGATTTGTTGTTTGGCAGTGTTGCATAGCGCCTTCTTCACTGGCACTAAATAACTATAATGTTGCATACCTCTTTCTTTTTTCTTACTCCTTCAATTATCTTGCCGTCTTTGTTCTGATTGTCTTGGTATTTCTATCATCTCTGACTTGGTCTGTCTAGCGCTCTTGGATCTGCTATCTTCTAAGGTCTAGCGTCTGGAGTTGACTTGGGGACTTCGGTCTGGTTTTCAATTAGGGAATTCTCTTTTATCAGAAGCCCGTTGCATTGTTAGTTTTTAGTAATAACACAAGACTTCGATTTACTTTGATGTTACTTTATTTCCAAATCCCCAACCCAGACATCTGCTAACTAACACGATCGCCGTGCGTAGTTCACAGTTTAGCGCAGTACCTAAGATAACCGACTTCTCCGCCTGACACCTCACTGAAAACTGGCGACGAACAGGTCCCACGTGACTTCACGTATTTGGCGGGCTTCTGTATATTCCATGGAAGAAAAGGGTCATCCCCTCAAAATTACAGGGGATTGACAAATAACTTATGCAACCGCATAGATTATGTAACAACAGTTCGGCCTAATATTTACATTGCTGTGACTGACTGCTGTTGTCCTGGTATGACGTTAAAAATACACCCGGTGGTGAGGTTCCAGTTCTGGAGACTGTGGGTATCTTTTCACTGCCATTACTACAAGCTCCTTCTTGATATGGATAGTAGTAGACTTGGTTGTATGTTCTCACCCGGAAGATGGAGCTTCCGCGCTGAGGACAAAGAGAAAGATAAAAATAATATTTAAAAAGAAAGAAGAAAGCGGAAGAGATGTTTCCAGTCAAGGAAGCAGGTGAAAGTAAAGAAATATTATAACAAAGGTCCGTTATCAGATAAAAAGATAAAGATGTATGTGTAGTTGCGTCAATACAAAAAGCAGAGAGTTAAGCCGACAGAGTCAGACGCCAGCCGGCAGCAGAAAGGACACTTCACGTCTCCCGTCAGCAACCACCCCTCGTGCACTCAATGTAAGCTCCGTGCCTTCACCACCCACACACCGAAGAAAATAAAGAAGGGCCTCTTTTGTACATACGTATCTGTTGCTAGTGAAGTCCAGTAGTCGGGAGTAGCTGACTACTAACATACATCGCTTTGGGTACAGTGAAAACCCCAGTACTAACATACACGAATTAGCGTCGTGAATTCGAAGCCAGTATATAACACTTGCTAGGGACTCATGTATGGATTTAATAGATGAATTGATTAAGAAATGTGTTTTAAAAAGGAGTTTTGAAAAAATATTGAATGCCCAACAATAATGAATAAAAATACACGTTCGGAAATAAATTCATCTTAAATGCATAATACAATTTTGGGTAAATTATTAGGAATGGCGTCCCGGTCTCCTATCTCAAAAATTGCTACCCGGTGACTACCAAAATAACAACCTCAGCTCGTCGTAATTCTTGTATTATCGTAATTTGTCGTAATTCTTGTTTAGATATGAAGATGGATATATAGTTTGGAATAGACTGAGATAGATAGATAGATAAACAAAATAATTCCTTCTTTTCGAACTCGGCAACTTTCTTGTCGTTATTCGGGAGCCATCACGGAATAAAAAAGGGTTAGGTTCAAAGTTCCGTGATGGCTCCCGAATACGACAAGAAAGTTGCCGAGTTCGAAAAAGAAGGTTCCCGAGTCCGGAAGGTTCCCGAGTCCAACAAGAAATACCTGAAGAAGGCCGGAGGGCATATCGGCCGAAACTTGTACAAATAACAATGAAGATGGGGACAATAGTCCGGACAACGCTAATAATACTAGACGATGCTGTTTGCATTTCACTTAGCGTTAAAAACTTTGGTTAATGAATAAAGGTATTCATCCATCTGTTCTGTCATTCTCAACAATGGATAAATATTTGTGTAGTCTGAATTCT
>CM042174.1:30071562-30104062 GCA_023376005.1 Doryteuthis pealeii | reverse complement strand
AATGTAAGGTATAATATTTGATTTGTTTTCTAATTACTTTTTTTTTTACATCTTTGTATTTCTTTCTTTCTTTTTGTGATTTGATCATCTTTATTTTCAATTCTTTCTTTCGCACTGAATTCTTTCTTCTTTCTTTATTTTCTTTCTTCGCAACTGTATTTTATTTCTTCGACATTTGGGGGGTAAAGTATTTTCTTTTTTTATTCGTTTCTTTTTTTTTTCTTTCTCAAATGTATTTTATTTTATTCATTTCACATTTAGCATCTGTATTTTTATTTATTTTCTTCTTTCTTTCTTTCTTTCTTCTTCTTTCGCATACTGCATTATTTCTTCAACATTTGGGTATATGTATTTTCTTTTTTTATCGTTTATTTTTATTTTTTCTCAAATGTATTTTATTTATTTATTTACATTTAGACATCAGTATTTTCTTCTTTTCTTTTTTTTCTTTCTTTTCTTTCTTTCTTTCTTTGCTTTCTTTCTTTCTTTCTTCTTTCGCAACTGCATTTATTTCTTCGACATTTGGGTATGTGTATTTTCTCTTCTCTTTTTTTCTCTCTTTAAATTATCTGTATTTTAAAAATTTTCTTTAATTTCTCTTTATTTTCTTTCTTTCTTTCTTTCTTTCTTTCTTTCTTTCTTTCTGCAACTGCATTTTATTTTCTTTATGTTCTTTATTTGTATTTGTATTTTTAAAAATTTTTTGTTTATTTTTGTTTATTTTCTTTCTTTCTTTCTTTCTTTCTTTCTTTCGTAACTGCATTTTATTTTTTCAACATTTGTGCATGTGTATTTTCTCTCTCTTTTTTTCTGTC
This sequence comes from Doryteuthis pealeii, assembly GCA_023376005.1. NCBI lineage: Eukaryota > Metazoa > Mollusca > Cephalopoda > Myopsida > Loliginidae > Doryteuthis > Doryteuthis pealeii. The sequence continues at coordinate 30,103,247 of CM042174.1, read as the reverse complement.
TTTCTTTTTCTTTCAGGCCAAATATTCCTTCCATTTCTTTGATGTTATTGTTACAATTCGTCATTCTTTATTTTTATTATTCATTTCTTCATATATATTTTTCCTTATAAATACTCCAGTTCCTTCAATATTTAATCCCGCATAAACCTGAAAAGTAATAATAAAAAAACACCCCCCACTACCCCCCCCCACCAAAAAAAAAAATAAGTAAATAAAATTCTTGCCAACATGACACAACAAAACTTTTCATGTGTTCAAACTAAACACTTAGAACCTAACGTCTTCCGGAAGATGATGATAACATCTTTCCCGTTACAACAGTTCTCTCTCTCTATCTCTACTTATCTTAAATTAGAATTGATATTGTCAGGTGATATTGTCTCTTGGGGCGACATCTTATTGAGATTAGCATGTTGCGACCCCTCCCCCTCCTGACTATGACAAATGCGTTTTCGTTGATGTAGTTGTGTGCAAGAAAAAAACAGCCTTCGACATTTTAGAGCTTTTTTTTTGCTTACTGTATATACTCGTGTATCAGTCGAATTTTACATAGGTCTTTTCTGAGTTGAAATCTTTATGCAGAGAGAGAACTAGTGTCAAAATATTGGACATTAAATTACTAGTTGAAAACATTTAAAATATATATATATATATATATATATATATATATATATATATAGTCAATCCCACAGACACAGTGTTTCGACGTTTCACGTCTCATCAGTGTGACTAGACACAACAACTAATTGGTGATTTGTTTATAGTGGTGAAGGCTTGTGTAGGGCCATTCCGCACTTTTTGGCACAGTCGATAGAAAGAATTGGGTGCATCAAGAATGCCACGAACCCAATCAAACGACTGACCTTAGGAATTTTGAATTCAGAGTTATCCCTCTCCTAGACTGGTTACCTACCCAAGGTTAAAGAGCCCAGTCTGCCCTATACCCCATAGCTGGAGGGAATTTTGAATTCAGAGTTATCCCTCCTAGACTGGTTACCTACCCAAGTTAAAGAGCCCAGTCTGCCCTACTATTTAACCATAGCTGGAGGGAAAATATATGGATTCAACCTTCCGCAAGGGTATTAGCGCTATGTGAAATGCCAACAGCTTCGTCTAGGAATTGAAACTCGAACCGACGGGTCCATTTTCCACGACTCTAAACACTAGCCCACGCGCCTCCATGATATCAAAGTCATCGGTTACTAATGAGGAAAACAATGGCTGTACTTCCAATGATCTATTAGCGCTATTGAAAAGGGGATAGACTCCCTCGCTGACTGGCTAATACCGACTTTAGCGCCCCCGTCGACTTTACTTTACTTAGTATTATTTGTATTATTCGGACTATCTTCATTGTTATTTGTACAAACGTTTCGGCTGAAGTGCCCCCGGCCTTCTTCAGGTATTTCACGTCGAACTCGGGAAACTTTTCTCGAAGTCGGGAACCTTTGTTGTAATTGGAAGCCATCACGGAACTTTGAACCTAACCCTCTATTCAGTCCACGGGGGTATCCTGCCTCATTCCGCTAACCATATCAAGCCTCATCTAAAAAAATTCAGAGAAATGATAATGATCTAATTATTGTTGTGTATGTTACACAGTAAAAAATCTAAATACCGTAACAAGATCTTTTTACACAATCGAATTAAAATGCTTCAGCTTAAAAGCAATTTCCCAATGTCAATTGAAACTTAATGATAATCGTGTAGGGTCGTCTTCTCCAAACTTTTTTCCGGGCTTCCCAGTGGATGCCTAACGCCCCCGATCATCACACACATGCGACACACTCGTTGCTTTAGTATGCTTTCCAAATTGAAACAAGATTTACACAAAGATGTATTTCACAAATAAAACCTAAATTTATTATCGGACTATTTTCATCAATCTTATTGTTATCTGTACAACGTTTCGGCCGATATGCCCTCCGGCCTTTCTTCAGGTAATTCTTGTCGGACTCGGAAACCTCTCACAGATAATACTAATTTTCAGGGAAAAAGCTCAACCGCATCAGCGGTGGATTATGGCAGTCCTATATGTGTGACATAAAACCGACAAAGTCTGGGGTTATCGTGAGATACTGCTGGGGCGCTCTGGTTAGTGGTAATGATGCTTCGGCCCCGAAACCATGCCTGAACCCAGGGTCATCATCTGATGAAGGCTTGTTGTTGCAATGCTACTGTGTAAAATAGCAGTCATTGTATGAAGATTATCTAATCATCAAGCCTCATCTCAAACATTCAGAGAAATTAGCCCAATTTATTTAGCAGTTTAGCTGTGTCAGCAATATGGTATGGGGTAAAGCAAGATTTCGCGCGTAACCATGTAAACATAGTTTTATTGTCTTCACAGTTATTGTTAATGGAGATGGATGTTGCTTGGTGCAGGGGATATCAACTTCTCAATATCCATGCTGGACTCACCAAAGAAAAGTCGTAGATCACCACATTCAGTAATTTTCAGTTTTTTCTTTGTTTTGAAAGAAGACAGCGTGACTGCACTGAAGGCTCTGTTCTTCTAAATATGATGTTAGGAGGGCAAAAAAAAACGTACATCTTGATCTCTGTTCACCATACTGATTATTGCCAAGATGTTTGTGTTACCAAAACCATAGTATTTATGACGTATATTTGTCATTTAGATTTAGTAAAAATTTAATATTTGTAAAGTTTCATATCAATAATGTTTCAATAGAAATTAACAGTTTAAGCCTTGTAAACTGTAAAACAATATAATTTTATTGTTATTTTTTTTTTTATCCCCCTTCTTTTTATATGATGTTAGGAAGGCAAAAAGTACACCTTCCTTCTTTTTTTTCCTCTATTTTTTTTTTTTCTATTTCAAATTCTTTCTTTTCACTTTCGTCTTCTCTTTTTCTTTCTCTCTTTTTCTTTTTTTTTTCCTTTTTTCCTTTCATTTTTCCTTTTCTTTTCTTTTCACTTTCTCTTTTCTCTTTTTCTTTCTCTTTCTTTTTTCTGTTCTTTTTTTCTCTTTTCTCATTCATTTTTCCTCTTTTTTTTTCACTTTTCTTCTTTCTCTTTTTCTTCTTCTTTCTTTTTTCTTTCTTTTTTCCTTTTTTCATTCATTCTCTTTCTTTCTTTCCCTTCGTCTTTCTTTTTCCTTTCTTTTCCTTTTTTCTTTCTAATTATTTTTTTCATTTCATTCTTTTCTTTTCTTTTTTTTTCAGCCCCAACCCTTTTTTAATTCACAGGCAAAAATAACATAGAATACTAACACATAGCTTACACATGGGTTCCACAATACTGGATAGCTCGTCAGAGAGTTTGTGTTTGTGTTTAGTATTTTATAACAAATATTGTCATTTAGATTTAGTAAAATTTAGTAAAAGGCAAGTTATTTTAATGATTACTAGCAAATATATGCACCCTCGGTGCAAGTATTTAAGTTTTAATGTAATAAAATATTGTATTAAATTAGAAAGGCTAATGAACACTAAAATAAGAATACAGATAAAACGATTTTGAAACAGAGGGATATAATAAAAGATTTGAAACAGAGGAAGTATAATTAAAAAATCGAACAACTGAAACTTACTCTTCCATCACTCTCGTCTTCATTTGTTATTTTTTCTAATTTAAGTATTTAGTTATAAGAGGAAAGTAAAAGAATAAAATGACAGTTTATTTTATCTTGTTAATGGATTTCATTAAGATTCATTGAAGAGATTTTTGCTTATATTCATTAAATAAAACCAAACAGTTAGAAATCAATAATACTAAGCACATATTTATTAAATCGATTTTTTAATATTAATATGCAATTAGCCTTCCGTTCAACACTGTAAACCGCTATTTTGTAGTATATATAAATTATAATTGCATGTTATCAGTACGTAGACATAGTTAACTGTATTAATAATGTAAGACAATTTTATTAATAATTGAGATTTAGATTAAAAAAAATCATTGGAGAATTGTGATTGTAAATTAACTAAGGAATGTGACTTGAGTAGGAATATATGTTTTCGGTTACAGACAGAAAAACACACAATCTCCATTATACATAAGAATTTGTATTATTCGGACTATTGTTTCATCTTCATTGTTATGGTACAGATAACAATGAAGATGAGAACATAGTCCGAATAATACAAATAATACTAATGATCAAGCCTTATCTAAAAAAAATTAAGAGAAATAACACTTACTTATTAACTGCTCCTAATGCCACCCTCTTACCCCCCCTTTTTGACTCACTTCCACACTGCCTCTTTCGCTTTACTGCTCCCTCGAATCTTTCACCGTCCCTCAGGAAATGGAACCACTGTGTTGGAAGTTCTACATCTCACAAACTATGAGATACTTCTTATTACATTATTCGCGCTGCTACGTTCTTCGTCTTCTAACCTTCTCGATTGTCCATTTGAGTTTCTGGTTCTTCTTCATATCACCGGTCGTCTCGGCCGTTGGATCTCTCTCCACATCCATCTTAGGTCTTAATTATGAACACGGAAACATATTTCTTTTGGTTGGTTGATTGATTTAACGGCATATCAACCCGTCGGGTTATGTCATGCCTAACGTTAGAAAGTTAATAGCGTCGATCCAGGGGCTCTCCCCTCAGGCAATACCTGCCCCTTGGGGACAGGGCTGGGTTTATTGCCCACCGCTTAGGCGCCCTCTTGAGGGGAATGCGAAGGGATCGACGCGTGAGCTTCGGCTTGTGGGTGGGCGTCGGCGTTAAAACGAGGGCCTTGGTGCCCAGCCCATACAAGGGGTATGAGGCAATAATACCTGTAGTATGGTAAAACAGTTTAAAAATGTAAAACAATTTATCAAATAATTGAGGTTAAATACAAAAATAAAATCATGGAGAATGTGTCGTAAATAACTAACGGAATTGTGATGATAGGCTCATGATTATGTATTTTGTAACACAACGAGTATTATAATTATGAATTAAGATATCTGTTCAAATACAAATAATAGAATACCCTGTCTATTTGTTAATAAATGTGATCCTGTTACATAATTATTAGATACCTAATGATTATGGCAATAGTGTAGAAATCATAATGGCGATTAGTGCAGCTGATGGCCTGAGGGTGAGTGAACGGCGCTTGACCTCACTCTCATCTTCCGGGGATTAATCGTGAGAACCGGAAGTCGTAGAAAACCCTGTTCCGGTCTAAGATAGAAGTAACTCAGTCAGTTAGCAAGTAGAAGCTGAGCTCGAAGGTGTAAGTCGCATTTCTATGCGCATCCTGTATGCTGCGCAGATTATCTGGCTGGGGATTTGGAAATAAAGTAACATCAACGTAAATACGAAGTCTTTGTGTTTATTACCTAAAAAACTAACAATGACAACAGGCTTCTGATAAAGAGTAATCCCTAAACAGAAACCAGACCCCGAATAGAAGACCAGACCAGACCTTAGAAGAATACCAGACCAAGATGTTAGAAAGATAGAACCAAAGCCGGCAAGGGAGAAGACGACTAGAGTAAAGAAGTAGTAGAAAAGGGTATACAACATAATATGCTGATTTGGTACTGTGAAACTCAGTATGCCAACAATCCGAGTTGAGAGCTTGCCAAAGAATTAGAATTAATTTTTCTAATTTACTTAATAAAAATCTCGAGAATTTCTTTTTATCTAAATACAAATGTTAGATAGGAAAGAAGAAAAAAAAAAAAGAAGAAAAAAAAGTAAGGGATTTATTAATGTGTATGGTTAGACATCAGTGGTCTAATTCTTCAAAATACTGTTTAAGATTCTAATTCAATTTAATAATTTCAATTAGTTTAATTTATTGATTCAAGAATCGAAGAAATAAATGGAAAAATACGCAAAATTTCCAGATATTAGTGCTAAAAAATATTAATGCAATCAATCGAACGTAGGAAGTTTTGAGTTGGAGTCACGGAAAATACACTTACAGAAAACGCGAATATGAATAACACACACACACACAACACACACACACACACAACACACACACACACACACACAGCATATATATATATATTATATATATAAATATATATATGATATATTGCGTGAGGTATCCAATACTGTAGTACGAGATGATTCTATATCACTATTGCCCCTCGTCGCTTTTGATCCGTACTTGGTAGTATCTTGTAGGGTTCCATCTATGGGTAATAGAAAAAAAATTAGTTATTAAAACAACATTGATTATCCATTAACAATGAATTTATTTCAAAAACTTGTCGGCATTAAATGACCCTACTGATGTTGATATGCCGTAAAACCAAACCCAAATCAATCAGTAGGACTACAGTATGTGAAATGCGCGATCCAAATTAACAGAGGCGTCGTCGATACATCAGTAGCCGGAAAATCGGGGGCCTGTCTGAATAATATTGATTGCATGAAAATGTTTAAAAGAACATCTATTTTTTTCATCAGTCCCCCCCCCCTTTCCCCACTTCCTATCTCTCTGTGTCACTCCCCCTCTCTCTGTCTCCCTCCTCTCCCTCTCTCTGTCTCCCCTCTCTCTGATTCCCCTCTCTCTGTGTCTCCCAGTTTTTAATTCTGTTACTTTCCACTCTGTTTTTTTTTTGTTTGTTTTTGTGTTTGTTGCTTTTTTGTATGTTTTATATTCGCACTTTTACTTGGTCTTTTCCCCAATGAGTTTTTGTTTTGATGTGTTTTCTCTCTGGCTAGTTTCATTTGCCCGCGTTTGCACTGGCGTCGGGGGGTAGGCGGTCGGGGGGAAGTTAATGAATGGGGTGCTTCGATTAAGACGGGGTGACAGGCAGTGGAGAGTAAGGAGCAGGGAAGTAAGGTGCCGTCTGGGGAATTGATACTGTCGGCAGGGAGAGCATCCCTTTCTTTGAAGATGCAACCACAAAAACTCACGCAACCTAAGGCGCAGCGTATATACTGTCCTCTTTACACTTCCGTATTGACATGGCCCCCCCCATTTCCGACCCTCCCCTCCTCTTCTCTTTCCTCCCTCTTCTCATTTCTTCTCCAGACACCCTTTCATCTCTGATGTCTCCTTTTCTCTTCTCTACTGCTCCCCCAGTATCGTCGTATCTCACCAACTTTTTCTATTTCTCTTTCTCCCATTTTCTGGTCTCTTCTCACTCAATCTTACTATTTTCCCCCCATATTTTTCTATACGTTCCCCCCCCCCATTCGCATTTGCCCTTCTCCTCTCTTCTCTCTCCCCCTTTTTCATTCTTTTCTTCCAGACACCCTTTTTCATCTCCTCAGTGTTTCCTCTTTCTATTCTTCCTATCTCGTTTTCTCTTTCTCTACTGGTCCCTCTCTACTCTTTTCTCTCTCTTTTTCCCAATTTTCTTTGTCTTTTGCTCTCTCTTTTCTACAGTTCCCCCCCCCCCGTAGTTTCTTACTGTTCTGTTCTATCCCTTTCCGCCCTGCCTTTTCTCTAACACTCTCTCTTTTCTTCCGCCCCTCTCTTGCCTTTTTATCTGTTTCTTCTCACACTTTCTCTTCTTCTTTCTTTATACTTTTTATTCTCTCTTTATTCTCTCTTCTTTCTTTCTTATCCACTTGATTCTCTCTTACTCTTACTCTTTCTTTCTTTTCTTTATCACTATTTATTCTTCTCTTCTCTTACTCCTTCTCTCTTCTTTCTTTATCACTTTTTATTCTCTCTTTCTCTCACTCTTCTCTTTCTTTCTTTCTTTATCACTTTTTATTCTCTCTTTTTCTTACTCTTCTTTCTTTCTTTTTTATTCACTTTTTATTCTCTCTTCTCTTACTCTCCTTCTTTCTTTCTTTATCACTTTTTATTCTCTCTTTCTCTTACTCTTCACTTCTTTTCTTTCTTATTATCACTTTTTTATTCTCTCTTTCTCTCTCTTCTTGCTCTTCTTCTTTCTTTATCGACTTTTATTCTCCTTTCTCCACTCTTCTTTCTTTCTTTCTTTATCACTTTTTTATTCTCTCTTTCTCTCACTCTTCTCTTCTTTCTTTCTTTATTCACTTTTTATTCTCCTTTCCACTCTTCTCTTTTTTTCTTTTCTTTATCACTTTTTATTTCTCTCTTTCTCTCCACTCTTCTTTCTTCTTTCTTTCACTTTTTATTCTCTCTTTCTCTCTCTTTTCTTCTTCTTTCTTTATCACTTTTTATTTCCCTTTCTCTCACTCTTCTCTTCTTCTTTTCTTTATCACTTTTTTATTCTCTCTTTTCTCTCTCTCTTCTCTTCTTTATCTTTCTTTACACTTTTTAATTCTCTCTTTCTCTTACTCTTCTCTTCTTCTTTCTTTATCACTTTTTATTCTCTCTTTCTCTTCTCTTCTTTCTTTCTTTATCACTTTTATTCTCCTCTTTCTCTCACTCTTTCTCTTCTTCTGTCTTTATCACTTTATTCTCTCTTTCTCTTCTCTTCTTCCTCTTTATCCAACTTTTATTCTCTCTTTCTCCACTCTTCTCTTCTCTTTTTTATCACTTTTATTCTCTCTTTCTCTCACTCTTTCTCTGCTTCTTCTTATCACTTTTTATCTTCTCTTTCCTTACTCTTCTTTCTTTCTTTCTTTATCACCTTTTTTATCTCTCTTTCTCTTACTCTTCTCTTCTTTCTTTCTTTATCACTTTTTATTCTTCTTTCTCTCACTCTTCTGTTCTTTCTTTCTTTATCACTTTTATTCTCTCTTTCTCTCACTCTTCTCTTCTTTCTTTCTTTATCACTTTTTATTCCTCTTTCTCTTACTGCTTCTCTTCTTTCTTTCTTTATCACTTTTTATTCTCTCTTTCTTCTTATCTTCTCTTCTTCTTTCTTATCACTTTTTTATTCCTCTTTCTCTTCACTCTTTCTCTTCTTTCATTCTTTATCACTTTTTATTCTCTCTTTCCTCTTACTCTTCTCTTCTTTCTTCTTTACACTTTTATTCCTCTTTCTCTTACCTTCTCTTCTTTATTCTTTATCACTTTTTATTCTCTCTTTCTCTCACTCTTCTCTCTTTCTTTCTTTTATCACTTTTTTATTCTTTCTCTTTCTCTTCTCTTCTCTTCTTCCTTTTCTTTATCACTTTTTATTCTCTCTTTCTCTTACTCTTCTCTTCTTTCTTTCTTTATTCACCTTTTTATTCTCTCTTTCTCTTACTCTTCTCTTCTTTCTTTTCTTTATCACTTTTTATTCTCTCTTTTCTCTCACTCTTTCTCTTCTTTCTTTCTTTATCACTTTTATTTCTTCTCTTTCTCTACTCTTCTCTTCTTTCTTCTTTATCACTTTTATTCTCTCTTTCTCTTACTCTTCTTCTTCTTTCTTCTTTTATTCACTTTTTATTCTCTCTTCTCCACCTTCTTTCTTCTTTCTTTATCACTTTTTATTCTCTCTTTCTCTCACTCTTCTCTTCTTTCTTTCTTTATCACTTTTTATTCTTTTCTTTCTCTCACTCTTCTCTTCTTTCTTTCTTTATCACTTTTCTTCTCTCTTTTTCTCTAACACTCTTCTCTTCTTTCTTTCTTTTATCACTTTTTATTACTCTCTTTCTTTTACTCTTCTTCTTCTTTCTTTCTTTATCACTTTGTATTCTCTCTTCTCTCACTACTCTTCTCTCTTCTTTCTTTTATCACTTTCTTATTCTCCTTCTCTCACTCTTCTCTCTTTCTTTCTTTATCACTTTTTATTCTCTCTTTCTCTCACTACTTCTCTTCTTTCTTTCTTTATCACTTTTATTCTCTCTTTCTCTTACTTCTCTCTTCTTTCTTTCTTTATCACTTTTTATTCCTCTCTTTCTCTCACTCTTCTTTCTTTCTTCTTTATCACTTTTTATTCTCTCTTTCTCTCACTCTTCTCTTCTTTCTTTCTTTTACTTTTATTCTCTCTTTCTCTCACTCTTCTCTTCTTTCTTTCTTATACTTTTTATTCTCTCTTTCTCTCACTCTTCTCTTCTTCTTTCTTACATTATTCTCCTTTCTCTCAACCTCTTCTCTTCTTTCTTTCTTTATCACTTTTATTCTCTTTTCTCTCTCTCTTCTCTTCTTTCTTTCTTTATCACTTTTATTCTCTCTTTCTCTCAATCTTCTTTTCTTTCTTTCTTTATCACTTTTTATTCTCTCTTTTCTCTCACTCTTCTCTTCTTTTCTTTCTTATCACTTTTTATCTCTCTTTTCTCTCAATCTTTTTTTCTTCTTTCTTTATCACTTTTTATCTCTCTTCTCTTACTTCTTTTCTCTTTCTTTCTTTATCACTTTTTATTCTCTCTGTCTTCTTACTCTTCTTTCTTCTTTCTTTATCACTTTTTATTTCCTTTTCTCTCAATCTTCTTTTCTTCTTCTTTATCATTTTTATTCTCGCTTTCTCTTTACTCTTTTTCTTTTTCTTTCTTTCACTTTTATCTCTCTTCTCTTATCTTCTCTTCTTTCTTTCTTTATCACTTCTATTCTCTCTTCTCTTACTCTTCTTTCTTTCTTTCTTTATCACTTTTTTATTCTCTCTTTCTCTCAATCTTCTCTTCTTTTCTTTCTTTATACCTTTTTATCTCTCTCTTTCTCTTACCTCTTCTCTTCTTTCTTTCTTTATCACTTTATTCTCTTTCTCTTACTTTCTCTTCTTTCTTTCTTATCACCTTTTATTCTCTCTTTCTTACTCTTCTCTTCTTTCTTTCTTTATCACTTTTTATTCTTCTTTTCTCTCTCTCTTCGCTTCTTTCCTTCTTTTCACTTTTTATATCTCTCTTCTCTCTCTCTTCTCTTCTTTCTTCTTTATCACTTTTTATTCTCTCTTTCTCTCAATCTTCTTCTTTCTCTTCTTTATACTTTTTATTCTCTCTTCTTCACTTTCTCTTTCTTTCTTTCTTTATCACTTTTTATTCTCTCTTATCTCTCTCTGGGTTNACTATGTAATTTTTTAAAAAATTAAACCTGGGCATGAAAATATGCCAACACGCGTTTCCCACCAATCAACCAACCAGCCCAACCAAACAACCTTTTTGTGATATTAATATTTAAACAATGAATCTATTCATACGTGTCTGCCGTCAACTACCTATGCAGTTTTAATAGTTAATTAAAATTGACCTGATGTCAATTATCTAATTATTTTTAATTCGCTTTTAAAATTCGTTGCAGATGACAAAATTGCACAGTGCCTAGATTAATCTTAGTCTGCCATAACATACATGCGCACGCATGCACGCACACCACACACACACACACCACACACACACACACACACACATACACGCAGAGCGTTTATCTTTAGTCTTATAAAGTAAAGTAAAGTCGTCGGGGTGCGCCTATAGTCGGTATCAGCCAATCAGCGAGGGAGTCTATCTCCTTTTCACTAGCGCTAGACCAAGAGATTGTGTTGCATCTGAGGTGGAGCGCCACACCTACCATCAGCTCCTTAATGTACCGCACAGATCCATGTGCTACTCATAATTTTTTTTTTTTTTTTTTTTTTTGGTTTGGTTTGGTTTGTTTTGTTTTACGCATATCAACCTTCAGTGGGTCATTTATGCCAATAAAGTTTTGAAATAAATCGATTCTTAATGGATAATACCATTTTTTACAAAAGGGCGGTTCATATTTTACTTCGATATATATATATAATACTATATATAGATAGATAGATAGAAAGACCCTGGTTTAAGCGAATGGAAAGATGTGAAGAAACCTTAAGTGATACATAGATAGATAGATCGTGTAGCAGTCAATAAAAAGTGGAATATAAATAAGTTTCAAAACAAATGAAGAATGTGGGAATGGCAAGCTAGTGTAACGGTTAGAGACTTCGCCTCGTCAGCTTGACAGTCGAGGTTTCGATGTCACACACGGAGCAGTCTCCCATGACTATAACCTTGCTGATGAGACCTAATAGGTCGAAATGTACATTCAGGGATTGACATTTCTCAATTTGTTTAGCCTTACATTTGAACATATATGCCCGCCTAAATTCATTAATTATTAACTACATTAATTTTCAAAATTAGGTATGACTTTCAAATTAAGCACATATCCTCCATTAAATGAGAGAGATGTCGGCTTAAAGCACATATAAAAATAAACACATTTGTTTGTTATTTCTCTGAATATTTGAGATGAGGCTTGATGATTAGTATTATTAGCGTTATTCGGACTATTGTCCCCATCTTCATTGTTATTTGTACAACGTTTCGGCCGATGTACCCTCCAATTGGACACATGGCCGAGTGGATTAGGCAGTTATGTTAAAAGACAGTTCTAAGTGACAGTTATCTCTGGTTCCCGAGTTCAATCCTGAGTGAAAGCAGTTGGAAAAATAATTAATTAACACAACTCCTACCCCAGCTATGGTTAGCGGAATGAGAACGGGATACCCCCGTGGAATAAATAAAGGGTTAGGTTCAAAGTTCCGTGATGGCTCCCGAATACGACAAGAAAGTTCCCGAGTTCGAAAAGAAGGTTCCCGAGTCCGAGAAGGTTCCTGAGTCCGACAAGAAATACCTGAAGAAGGCCGGAGGGTATATCGGCCGAAACGTTGTACAAATAACAATGAAGATGGGGACAATAGTCCGAATAACGCTAATAATACTAACATTTGTTTGTTTACTTAACTTCATAGATAGATAGAAAATACTAGTATAGACAAATGCAAACATATTAAGAAATTCCAAGTGATAGATAGATAGATGGATATATCTACAATCTACGCATATTCATTGGTATCGCATTTTTTTTATTTTTATTTTTTTTTTTGCTTGTTTGTTGTAGTAACAATAACAACGAACAAGCTGAATAAATTTCTCCTTTTCGGTTCATTCAAGCGTAAGAGAAAGTGACATTCGGTCGCTCGGCCTGCCAGTTCGTCACTCCCCAATCACGAAACATCTTTGCACCACCACCACCACCACCGACCCCGGACTCCCCCTCCCCCACTCCGCCATCTTTTTCCGCCATCTTTTCAGTCGTCATCTTTCCCGCTTAAAGTTCAAGCTTTTGACATTTATCCGTCGTTTTGTCAGCCACTCCACGCAATCGGTCATCTGCTTCCAGGACGCGGAGGCTGAGGGGGGGGGGGCGAGGAGAAGGAAGATGAAAGAGCAAAGTAAGCGAAGACGATACAGGGGTGGGGTGGGATCGACTGTGGGGGTTGGGACAAGGCAATGGCAAGAAACCCGGGAAGAAGAATTTTTTGAAAAATTTTTTTTTTTAAATTGAAGGAAAAACAAATAATGAAATAATACTGTTTTCTTTGGTCTTTGATATAAACATATGAAATAGGAAGGAAATCTATCCTTAAATATAGTGACACCGGGTTAGCTCAGTCGGTAGAGCGTTCGGCTAGAAACCACAAGGTTCCTAGTTCGATACCGGTCCTCGCCAACTCAAGTAGCACAGGGATATGTGCGGTAAAGTAAGGAGCTGATGGCGCTCCACCTCAGGTGCCAAAAGACAATCTCCTTGGTCTAGCGCTATTGAAAAGGGGATAGACTCCCTCGCTGACTGGCTGATGTCGACTTTAGGCAAAGGGTATATATTAAATTTGATAGAGGAATTAATTCCTCTATCAAATTTAATATATATATATGTTGGTTGTTTTCTTTCAAGTAACACTGCCGAGACGACATGCTGGGGACGTTATTTTAATAGTCACCGGGTAGCAATTTCTGAGGCAGGAGACCGGGACGCACTTCCTCATAAATTACTCTTTATCCTTCCAGTTATGGGTTAAATAATACCACTACTGTTCTTCTACAAGGTTCGGGCTTCGGCAAGAAATATCCCACGAGGGGTTGATATACCATTAAACAAAGAACCCCAACCAAACCATACTGTATTTATATGGGCTTGAACGCAGATCGCCGGCACTTGTCGAAAATACGTCACTATCACAGCCATGAAAAAGCCATAAAAATGTTTATTCAATGTATAAAAGCTGGGCATGCGTGTTCGCAACCGGAAATTGTTCTTTCAGCGGAAGAACGAACTCACTACAGACAAAGAAAACGCTGACAAAAGAAAGAAAGGATGAAGAAAAGAGAGAAAGGATGGGGATGTTCGACAAGAGAATAATATTGAAGTATTGTTTGAAAATATTGACATACGTTGGCAATTTTTTTTTTTTTTTTTCAATGGTGGGAAAAAAATAGAAGACAAAAATACGTGTCGGCAATAGATTTATTCTGTATTAGACAGACTGCAAAATACTAACACAAGATCATTTTAAAATGGGATTTTGATTTTAAAGAAGAAGAAGAAGAAGAAGAAGAAGAAGATAGGGGCGGTAAAAAGGAGAGAAAGAAAGAAAGAAAGAAAGAAAAGGGGGTATACACCTTTCTTTCTTTCTTTCTCCTCCTTTTTAGAAAAAGAAACAGGAGAAAAAAAACGAAAAAAAACAGGGTAGAAAGGAAAACCGGATAAAAAGTGAATGTAAGATTTTTTTTAAAAAGGAAAGAAAGAAAAATAATCTAATTTTAAATTAGAAAATGAAGAAAACAACAATAACGACAACAACAAAAGTGGGGTGATAAAAATGGCGACTATATTTTGTAAGAGAAGAATTATAATAAAAAGATAAAGTAAATAATTGGAAGAAGAAGAAGAAGAAGAAGAAGAAGAAGAAAGAAGAAGAAGAGAAGAAGAAGAAGAAACAAAAGAAGGAAGAAGAAACAAAGAAGAAAGAAGAAGAAGAAGAAGAAGAAAAGAAGAAGACAGAAGAGAAGGAAGAAGAAACAAAATGAAGAAGAAGAAGAAGAAGAAGAAGAAGAAGAAGAAGAAGAAGAAGAAGAAGAAGAAGAAGAAGACAAAGAAGACAAAAATGAGGAGGAAGAAGAAACAAAATGAAGAAGAAGAAGAAGAAGAAGAAGAAGAAGAAGAAGAAGAAGACAAAATGAGGAGGAAGAAGAAAAAAAGAAGAAGAAGAAGAAGAAGAAGAAGAAGAAGAAGAAGAAGAAGAAGAAGACAAATGAGGAGAAGAAAAACAAAATGAAGAAGAGAAGACGAAGAAGAAGAAGAAGAAGAAGAAGAAGAAGAAGAAGAAGAAGAACAAGAAGAAAAGAAACAAAATGAAGAAGAAGAAGAAGAAGAAGAAGAAGAAGAAACAAAATGAAGAAGAAGAAGAAGAAGAAGAAGAAGAAGAAGAAGAAGAAGAAACAAAAAGAAGAAGAAGAAAGAAGAAGAAGAAGAAGAAGAAGAAGATTATCGTAAGGTCATCAAATATAACCTACAAAAGGGTAAAAAAAAACGTCTTGAGGTCTTCTGGACCTCCTAGCTTCATGGTGTTGCGCAAGGGTATTGCGCAAGGGTGACCTCAGACATGAACAGTGCTCTACAGAGAGACTGCTGCCACAGAGGGCGGTCATGAGACAAATTTTCCCAGCTGGAAGGGGCAATTCCAAAGCACCTGAGATCATTTTTGCAGACATTCTTGAAACGCAGCTCGGGGGGGTCGGGGTGACCAGTCTGTCTCTTACCAGACGAAAGCTCTGCATAAAGGGTATCCTTCGGTATCCATCCACCATCCATTCGGCGGACATGACCCAACCCATCAGAGACGACGTTGTCTCAGTAGAGAGTACAGGCTGGGGAGTTGAGCTCTCTCTAAGACTGCTGTGTTAGTGATCCTGTCCCTCCAGGTGATGCCCAGTACACGTCTAAGGCAGCAAAGGTAAAAAGGCATTTAGCCGCCGCTCTTGGTAGGAGTACAGGGTCGATGTTACACTTCATGTATGGAAGGGAAATATGGACCTTGTACTCCCACCAAGAGCGGCTATATATATATATATAGGTATATATAAAAACATTTTTTTTTGTGATGAAACAAAGAAAATACAGTGCTCAATCACAAATTGTGAGAGCTAATATTTATTTAATTTGCTGAGTTTTTATAGATCAATGTTTATTATAAACAGCTACCCAGGTTTCTTGCCAGGGCGCAATCATCAGGTTGTTGAATCAGATCCCATGGTGTTTATTGAAGATCTTTTCTTAATGTCACATTCTGGACCGCAAATAACGTCGGTTGCTTTTGCAGACGCTAATGCACTTCGGATTTATTAAGAAAAGATCTTCAATAAACACCATGGGATCTGATTCAACGACCTGATGATTGCGCCCTAGCAAGAACCTGGGTAGCTGTTTATAATAAACATTGATCTATAAAAACTCAGCAAATTAAAATATTATATATATATATATATTATATATATTATATATAAAGTAATCCACAGACACGTGTTCGAGGTATCACCTCTCATCAGTGTGGTTATACCATTTAACAGCTACCTCTGGCTGGGTTCGAGACCCGAATGAACTTTCGTTCGCCAATCCTCTTACCCGTACGGCCACAGGCAGCTGTCAAATATAGGAGACTATATATTAAGGATGGCGATCACCTCCTAATTGTTATCGTCATGGGAAATTGAATCAGTGACTGATTCATTTTAACGATATTTCAACTCGTCTTTGGTTATTTTATGCCTTGTGGTTAGGGAATTGCATTCATTGTATATTGTGTTGGTGGTGTGTGGTATGATGGTTAGTCATAGGAAATGGACTCGTCGACCCGAGTTCAAATCCTGGACGAACCAACAGTTTACATAGCGCTAATACCCTTGGAAAAGGTATGAATTCAATTTCTTTCTCTCCAGCTATGGATAAATAGTAAGGCAGACTGGGATCTTTAACCTTGCTTAGGCAACCAGTCTAGAAGGAAAACTCTGAATTCAAACCTGTTAAATCCACTTGGGCCCTACTAGAATAAGCTCAGTCCTAATTAGTGCTCTAGTTCAAATATATATTTATATCTGCATTTTTTGTGTAAATGTTTCTTAAGAGCTTTTAGCTGTTTGCGTACAGTTATATGATATCAAGTATTCCTATCAAATACAAATAATTTGCAAACAGTTATATAGTTCAACTATTTCTAACTCATACAAATAATTTGTTACGCATTTATACGGTTTCAAGTATTCAAGTTATATCAAGTATTCCTATCTAATACAAATAATTTGCACACAGTTATATGATATCAAGTATTCCTATCAAATAATTTGTACGCATTTTATTCACGGTTTCAAGTATTCTATCTAATACAAATAATTTGCACACAGTTATATGATATCAAGTATTCCTATCAAATAATTTGTACGCATTTATACGGTTTTCAAGTATTCCTATCTAATACAATAATTTGCACACAGTTATATGATTCAAGTATTCCTATCAACTATTTGTACGCATTTATCGGTTTCACGTATTTCCTATCTAATACAATAATTTGCACCAGTTATATGATATCAAGTATTCCTTATCAAATACAAATTAATTTGCACAACTTTATGGTTTCAGAAATTCCTATCTAATACTTATGATATTCAGACATCTATTTGACTCATAGAGTGTACTCCAACAGGTACTACCACTCCGGTTCAGAGTGGAACTGAGAACTATGGCCATGAAGGGGTACTCCACACTTCTCAGATCTCTTGAACTGGAATTTATCTAGATGCAATTTCCTAGGACACCTTTTTTTTGTGAAGGTCTTAACCCTCTGCATATTCTAAGTCTCGCCGACAGGGATGTTTGTGTTTTGTGTTCAAGAAGAATTGATAGAAAGTTATGTTCAACATTATTGAAAGATAATCAAATACGAAACAAATCAGAACGAAGAAGGCCGTAGAAAATAGCTACCCACACGCTGGCATCATACAGTTCAGCAATAGATTTATAACTGAGTAGCGTAGAATTTAAAATACTAAAAATAAACAAAATCGAACAAAAGATTTCTTTATACCGTTAGGAAGAGATGAAAAATTAGCAATAATTTATTATTATAATAAAAGAGGCTTTTTAGAAAATGCTTCATATTAGCGACATCAGATAGATAATGAATATTTAAATGGTTTTGATGTACGTTGGTTGGTTGACCTAGTTTTAATTGGTTGTTTGGCATGTTTATTGGTTTGGATGTGTGGTTGTTTGGATGTTTTATTGTTGTGATGTTTTTCATTGGTTGTTGGGCATGTTTTATTGGTTGGTTGGATGTTTTTCATGGTTTGTTTGGATGTTTTATTGGTTGTTTGGATGTTTTCATTGTTGTTTGGATGTTTTTGTTGTTTGGATGTTTTATTGGTTGTTGGGATGTTTTCATTGGTGTTGGGATGTTTATTGGTTGTTTGGATGTTTTTCATTGGTTGTTTGGATGTTTTTCATTGGTTGTTTGGATGTTTTATTGGTTGTTTGGATGTTTTTATTGGTTGTTGGATGTTTTACTTGGTTGTTTTGGATGTTTTTTCATTGGTTGTTTTGGTTATTGGTTTTTGGATGTTTTATTGGTTGTTTGGATGTTTTCATTGGTTGTTTGGTGTTTTATTGGTTGTTATTGGTTTTTGATGTTATTGGTTGTTGGATGTTTTTCCATTGGTTTGTTGGGGATGTTTATTGGTTGTTGGATGTTTTCATTGGTTGTTGGTTAGTTAGTGGCTTTGTTGTTATTTTGTTGATCAAATATAGTGGTTGGTTGTTTGGTTGGTTGTTGGTAGTTTGGTTGTTGTTTGTTTGTTGGTTGCGCTTGGTCAACCTTTGGTGTTTATTTTATGGTGAATCAGTTTAAACTTTATGGCTGGCTGGCTGGTGGAAGCCTTCCGTCTACGATAGACGATGGAGTAGTGTCAAAGTTGTTGTTTTTTTATTTCCGTTGTTTTTTTTTGTTTTTTTTTCGTTTAGTTTTTTGTATTTTTTTTTTCGTTTACTTTTTTTTTTCTTCTCTTTTTTTTTTTTTTTTTTTTGAACCTACGTAGCCTGGGTGGGGTTCATACGGAGGATAAACTGTTGCCCGTGCAGCAATCCACCCTCTCCACACTGCCGCTGTGATCCAAAGGAAAGGTAAGGTACCAATGCAGTTTAGCAACGGTATTGTCGCAGGATGGGTAATGCTGGATTTCAGGCATACAACCCACCTTAGGGACTCCGGATCCTGATTTATTTTCGGGGTTCTCCCTACCTTTCCTTGAAAGATAGCAGAAGTTTTGTGTTGGACTTTTCCTTGACTGATGGGTTGCCGACCATGGCTAAAGAGCCCCTTTTAACCCATTTGGGGATTTATGCGCGTAGTAAGTACCCCAAAACTTGGTGTTCCTGTGGAATGAAATGAGGTTAGGGAAATGGTATATTTTGTATTTGTGTGTCAGATAAGCAACAGTACCTTCAGATTATTTTTTTTTTGGGGGGTAGGTGAGTCCACTGGGGTGTCAAAATGGTTCTGATGTTCGCTGGGTTTATAACTCACATTTGCACATGTAGGTAATCCTTAGTGTTCCCTCGTAAAAATTCCTAACCAAATAACTGAACCCTCATTTTATGTCCGTGTTTTTGCAATAAATGTTTTATTTTCTTGCACCCGTTATTTTTACAATACTGAATATATTTTCTTTATTTATTTTAATATTCACTTCAAATGTGTATATTTAAAGTTTTTATTTTGTGAGAATGGTTAGTTTTAAAGTGGGGCTCGTTTTACAATTTAGGCATAAATTGGATCCTCCTTTTATGACCGTAATTTTGTTTTTTGTCGAGCGATGATTAAAAACTGACGTTTTATCTAGAGTACCAAAGCCCCCCCCTCCCCAAAAAAAAGAAAGAAAATAACAACAAAAGGTAATCTTCAACTTTTTACTCGTAAATTCCTACTATAACATTAGGCTTGGGCATTATCTGAGCTAAGCCTAATTTATGTAGAATTTACAAGTAAAAAGTACACAAGGTATACACAAAAGTATATACACATTGAATTGAATATTAAAATAAATAAAGAAATATATTCAGTATTGTAAATAACGGGCAAGAAAATAAACCATTATTGCAAAAACACGGACATAAAATGAGGGTTCAGTTTATTTTATGGTAGGAATTTACGAGGAACAACTTAAAGATTACCGCAGCACACGTATACATGAAGCACGTTCATTCATGTACACGTGTAGTTTATTCATTTATATACGGTACAATGTTACAATTGTTTTCCGTTACATTGTTCGTCACGGTGACCGGTATTTACCATAATAAAAGATGTGCTCAAGTCAAAGCTGGACAAGACCTGACGTGTCAATCGCTTCAATGGCACTGGTTTGCCGGCGATGTTATACGCTTGCAAAACGTGAGTTGCCACAAAGAAAAAAGAACAACGACTGGTTATGGTAAAGAGACCTATGGAAAGATCCATCGTTGCGTGAGCTCATCCGAAACGAGGTAATTTGGAAGCGGAGTGGCGTGAAGAATATGATCACAGAGTATTGAGAAAAGAAGTTCCACTGGGCCGGGCCGGATACGTCACAAGGTTTACAGACAACAGTTGGACCGGTGTAGTCGTCGAGTGATGTCCGAGAGACCGGAAACGACCACTTGGCAGAATTCCACGATGATGGGAGGATGAAATTGACAAGCAATTCAGGTAATAAAGGACTATTTGCTCGTAAATAGTCCTTTAGCTGTAGCTGGGGTACAGTTCTTAAGCTGTGATAATTATTATTCTATATTACTGTCACCCTTGACCAGGATTGAACCTGGAACCTAGAGATAACTGTCACTATCGTTTTTTTTCCTTCTTCGCTTTCTTTTTTATTTCATTTGTTCTTTCTTTCTTTCTTTCCTTCTTTCTTTTTTAACCACTATTTTTTATACATTATCCACTATATTTCTTTCTTTCTTTCTTTCTTTTTTCTTTTCTTTTTTTTTCCTTCTTTTTTTTTTTTTTTTTCTTTCTTTCTTTTTTCTAATTTGATTCTTTTGGTTTTATTTACTAATTCGTTTTTTCATTCTTCACATTTATTAAGGATTTTCATTCCCTTCTTCGCTTTCTTTCTTGTTTATTTCCATCTTTCTCTCTTTCTCTCTTTCTCTCTTTCTTTCTTGCTTTCTTTTTATTTCCTTTTGTATCAAAGGTATTGGCTTATTTTTTCTCCTTCTTTTAAAATTCAACTGAGATGAATGACTGATAAATTTTAATGGCATATCGATCCGTCAGGGGTTATTTTATGCCTCCTGGTTAGGAAATCCCATACATTGTGCGGTGATATTTACCTTTTTGTGAAGATATTTCTTAAGAGTTTCTTTTTTTTTAATTTCATTTTAATGATATGTCAAAATCCACTGGAATTTCTAATAATTACTTTTTTATAATATTGATTTTGTTTACATTTATACATTTTGGTATAATTTATTTTTTTAAGAAGGACAAAATGTCATCCTTTTTGACATTTTTGAATAGGTCCTTCATATTATTTGCGTTGAAAAGAAAAACACTATCTAATGTTAGCTAAAACCCGACATTCTATAAGAAAATGTTTTAACAGTGGTATGTGTTTGACATTCTATATACTGTGGTTGTATTATTCGGACTATTGTCCTCATCTTTATTATCTGTACAACGTTTCGACCGATGTACCCCACTCCGGCCTTCTTCGGGTATTTTTTGTTGGACTTGAGAACCTTCTCGAACTCGGTAAGTAGTTGTAGTAGGAAGTGCGTGATGTAATGGTTAAAGTCATGGGAAATGGACACGTCGCACCGAGTTCAAATCCTGGTCGTGATAATTGCATTTCATTTAGCGCTAATACCTTTGGGAAAGGTATGTATCCTACTCTCCCTCCAGCTATGGGTAAATAGTAGGACAGACTGGGCTCTTTGACCTTGGTTAGGCAACCGGTCTAGGAGAAGGAAAACTCTGAATTCAAACCTGTTAAACTCCGCTTAATAAATTGACCTTGTGTCACATCCTGCTCGTGCAGAGGGGTTGGTAAATATATATACACGGTGGTTGTTCTACTTGTTTTTGTATAAAGGAACGTGTAAGTCTTGTGTGACGAATACGAAATCGCGATATAGGGATTTGTTCCTTTCGGGACTTTCTGAAAACTGGTTTCCATTCTGCTTCCGTTGGTTTTATCCAAGAGTTTGTGTATATTGTAATTCTGGCGTTGCCATCTTCTATTGAAGAATCTATTGAGTTTGATTGTTTGGTTTGTTTTGGTTTGTTTTACGGCATATCAACCTCAGTGGGTCATTTAATGCCAATAAAGTTTTGAAATAAATCAATTCTTAATGGATAATACAATTTTTTTATAAATACATTTTTCTATTTAACCCATAGATGGGACCCTAACAGGTACTACCACACCGGGTCAGAGTGGACCAGGGAGCAATGGTGATGAAGGGATGCTCCACATTCCCCAAACCTCCAAAACTGGAACCTCACCATCAGATAGAGTTTAACGTCATTCCCATGACATGTAGACCCGCAGCCACCGCCTTCTAGCACCCATATGATAAAAAGGGGTTGGGACTTGAGTTTGAGTTTGAAATAAGTGTATGGAGTTTCGATTTTGTTGGGGGTCATATTTAAATCCGTCTTGGTTGCCAAGTGTATGATTTGAACTCGGATCGACGAGGCCATTTCCTACGACTCGAGCCATTAGATCACGCGTCTCCATAAATGTCAAAATGTATGTTCATTGCTCTAGAATGTAATTCTTTTTCACATAATGTTTCCGTTTTTAATTATCAAAGCTAAGCTATTTGAAACAATGTGTATGTTGTTATGCTGGATGCGCTCGTTGTATAACGGTTATCGTCCAAGGAAATGGACACGGTGACCGGAATTCAAATTCTGGACGAGGCTGTTGGCATTTCATATAGCGCTAACACAACTGGGAAAGGTATGAAACCATTTCCTCTTCCCGCTATAGGTAAATAATAGTGCAGACTTGGTTCTTTAACTTTACTGTGGCAACCAGCATAGGAGAAGACAAGCAGGTCTAGGAGAATTCAAACAATCTGTAATCCCGCTTTTCTTGATGGAGGGGTTGGGTAAATACATGTCTGCTGTTATTTACTAAACTTTTCTTAGTCTGGCACATTGTTTTTAGGTTGGTTTAGCATCCTTTCGTCTGTTAAAGACGATGGCGTAGTGTCCATTTGTTTTTTTTAACTGCATCTGCACGAGTGGTTGAACAGTCAAATTTTTTAATGGCAATCTCTGTTGCAGTGACTGCAAACGAGCAGCTGTGCTTGCTGGAGTTGCTGTTGTCTCTTCTTCCTTCTGGCTCTCTTTTCTGTGGTGGCTTCTTTCCTCTTTTTTCACTGCTTTTCGTCCCTTGTCTAACAAGGAGGCGCCAGGCCACTCAGTTTTCTGTTTTTAGGTTTATCATCTAATAACTAAACAGGATTACCTTTTTACTATGAAAATGCATTGCCAATGATTTTTACTATAAAAATGCATTGCCAATGATTTTTACTATGAAAATGCATTGCCAATGATTTTTACTATGAAAATGCATTGGCAATGATTTTTACTATAAAAATGCATTGCAAATGATTTTTACTATGAAAATGCATTGCCAATGATTTTTTACTTTAAAAATGCATTGCCAATGATTTTTACTATGAAAATGCATTGCCAATGATTTTTACTATGAAAATGCATTGCAAATGATTTTTACTATAAAAATGTATTGCAAATGATTTTTACTATAAAAATGCATTGCAAATGATTTTTACTATAAAAATGTATTGCCAATGATTTTTACTATAAAAACGTATTGTAAAAAAATTGGCTCTAAAATGCATTGTCAAAATCTTCTTTCCTCTTTTTTCAAATCTTTTCGTCCTGTGTCTAACAAGGAGGCACCAGGCCGCTCTGTTTTCTGTTTTTAGGTTACCCATCTAATAACTGAACAGGGTCACCTTTGCTTAACTTAAGTGATCTGTCGAGAGCCGGTGCATTCACTTGACCCCTACGTCCGAAGTACTTTGTCTGTTCAAATCCTTATGACAAGTGCTGTATGTCATCCTGTGTGATTTCTCTCTCCTCCGAACTTTGTGATGGTCATCCATATGGATTTCCGACAGTGATAACATCGTCTAAATCGAGGTTACACTGATAGTGACCCCCTCCCCAGTCAATTATCACGTTAAATCCACAAGGGACAGGGGACTGGAGATGTAATGGGACACCAGACATGACTCAAAATTTATCACCGATCAAGCCATCAACAAGACGAGTTTTATAGCTGACTGCATTATGAACATCACTGACGTTTCGACTGATATATCCATTATCATCAGATCCCTGTATCTCCTGTGGGAAATACTTCCTTGAATTGGTTTAAAAATAAGGAGGACTTTTTTATAAATAGATACGTCAAAACTTCATTCATTCTAATTATTATATACCTAGTGAAAGAAAATACCAAAATTATATATGAAATAAATTGCTGGTTTATTTATTTACTAAAAAAATGCATTGGCAATGATTTTTACTATGAAAATGCATTGGTAATGATTTTTACTATAAAAAATGCATTGCCAATGATTTTTACTATGAAAATGCATTGGGTAATGATTTTTACTATGAAAATGCATTGCCATGATTTTACTATGAAAATGCATTGGTAATGATTTTTACTATAAAAATGCATTGCCAATGAAAATTTGCAATGATTTTTACTATAAAAATGCATTGGTAATGATTTTACTATGAAAATGCATTGCAAATGATTTTTAATGAAAAATGCATTTGATTTTTACTATGAAAACATGCTATGATTGATAATGATTTTTACTAATGAAAATCGCATGCCAATGATTTTTACTATGAAAATGCATTGGTAATGATTTTACTATGAAAATCATTTGATAATGATTTTTTTTCTATAGAAAATGCATTGGCAATGATTTTTACTATGAAAATGCAATTGGTAATGATTTTTACTATAAAATGCATCGTCAGTGATTTTTTACTATGAAAATGCATCGTCAGTGATTTTTACTATGAAAATGCATTGGTAATGATTTTTACTATGAAAATGCATTGCCAATGATTTTTACTATAAAAATGCATCGTCAGTGATTTTTTACTATGAAAATGCATTGGTAATGATTTTTACTATGAAAATGCATTGCCAATGATTTTTACTATGAAAATGCATTGCCAATGATTTTACTATGAAAAGCATTGGCAATGATTTTTACTATGAAAATGCATTGGTAATGATTTTTACTATAAAAATGCATCGTCAGTGATTTTTACTATAAAATGCATCGTCAGATTTTACTATGAAAATGCATTGCCAATGATTTTTACTATAAAAATGCATTGCCAATGATTTTTACTATGAAAATGCATTGGTAATGATTTTTACTATGAAAATGCATCGTCAGTGATTTTTACTATAAAAAATGTATTGCCAATGATTTTTACTATGAAAATGCATTGCCAAATGTTTTTACTATGAAAATGCATTGCCAATGATTTTTACTATAAAAATGCATTGCCAATGATTTTTTACTATGAAATGCATTGGTAATGATTTTACTATGAAAATGCATCAAGATTTTTACTATGAAAATGCATGTCCATTGATTTTTACTATGAAAATGCATTGCCATGATTTTTACTATAAAAATGCATTGGCAATGATTTTTACTATGAATGCATTGATTTTTACTATAAAAAATGCATCGTCATGTGATTTTACTATAAAAATGCATCGTCAGGGATTTTTACTATGAAAATGCATTGCCAATGATTTTTACTATGAAAATGCATTGCCCATGATTTTTACTATAAAAATGCATTGCCAATGATTTTTACTATGAAAATGCATTGGTAATGATTTTTACTATGAAAATGCATCGTCATTGATTTTTACTATGAAAATGTATTGCCAATGATTTTTACTATGAAAATGCATTGCCAATGATTTTTACTATGAAAATGCATTGGCAATGATTTCTATGAAAATGCATTGTAATGATTTTTACTATGAAAATGCATTGCAAATGATTTTTACTATGAAAATGCATTGCCAATGATTTTTACTATGAAATGCATTGCCAATGATTTTATGAAAATGCATTGCCAATGATTTTTACTATGAAATGCATTGGTAATGATTTTTACTATGAAAATGCATTGCCAATGATTTTTACTATGAAAATGCATTGCCAATGATTTTTACTAGAAAATGCATTGCCAATGATTTTTTACTATAAAAATGCATTGCCAATGATTTTTACTAGAAATGCATTGCAAATGATTTTTCTATGAAAATGCATTGCCAATGATTTTTACTATGAAAATGCATTGCCAATGATTTTTACTATAAATGCATTGCCATGATTGATTGATTTTACTATGAAAATGCATTGCCAATGATTTTTACTATGAAAAATGCATTGCCAATGATTTTTACTATGAAAATGCATTGCAATGACTATGAAATGCATTTGATTTTTACTATAAAAATGCATCGTCAGTGATTTTTACTATGAAAATGCATTGCCAATGAGTTTTACTATAAAAATGCATTGCCAATGATTTTTACTATTAAAATGCATTGCCAATGATTTTTACTATTAAAATGCATTGCTTATCAAAAAAAAAAAAAGCAGACACATTATATTTCAATGTTCCATTGCATTTGTTTAATTGCCTATTTTTTTTGGTTTCAAATATTCTCAGTCAACAATTTGCCTCATCAGATCAAATATCTCAATAGTGTAAAAACAAAAAGGTTGAATTTGATGATTTCAGAAATAATGGTAAGAAAAAAGACATTAAGAGACATTTTTAGGAACAATCCAATGAATTACTTAACAGAATTTAATCTGTAGCACATCACTCAATAAGTCCCGGGCATGTCATATAGATGGTGCCACTAATTTAAAAAATCCTTATAAGTTTTATAAAGCATTAACCTTCAATTGGCATGTGTCAAAATTTGAGCCCAATCGGATTATTAGTTTACCAATTACAGGTATTTAAGTGAAGCTACTGTTGCAAATTTTCAAAATAATGGAAAAAAATCTTAATTTCGTGTATTGATAAAGCTTTGCTTTCGGATGGAAAAAATACTGTTCAAAGAAAGCAATGACTTCATAAGTGTTTTTCGGACTCTGCTCCGTCGGTGGTATGCTGATTTTAAACGCAGTCGTACTGACACAAATTATAATATATGTTGGTTGGTTGGGTTTTACGGCATGTCAACCCCTTGGGTCATTTTATGCCGAATACTTCTATTGGTAAAAAAATGTTTAATTCTGACAAAGTTTTGAAATAATTTCATTTTTAATGGATAATACAATTTTGTTTATAAACTCATGTTTTCTATTTAACCCATAGATGGGACCCTAACAGGTACTACCACTCTGGGTCAGAGTGGACCTGGGAGCAATGGTGATGAAGGGGTGCTCCATATTCCCCAAACCTCCAGAACTGGAACCTCACCATCAGATAGAGTTTAACGTCATTCCCTGGACATGTAGACCCGCAGCCACCGCCTTCTAGCACCCATATGATAAAAAGGGTTGGGGATTGCCATAAGGGCAATAGGGTTGGGGCAATCATATAGGTGCTAGGGCTTGACGTGACTAGCCGATTGATCGGAGGAGGCCTCTCCGACCACCCGTCTAGCCAAAGATAGGGCCCAAAGTGAAATTATAATATGAATTATTAATAATATTGTATTAATAGTTTATAAGTTCTGTGTAAATATTCTTTCTTTTAAATTTATTTTCTTTAAGGTAGCTCAATCTTGTGTCAAACTTGGCAAAGTTTAATCAATTGCAATTAGTAATTACCAGGTGATTACATCACTTCAAGAAGACCGGTGAGTGGAACGGTCGAAATATCGTGACTAAAACTACCAAGGTGAGGACATTAATATATATTTAGCAGGACTTGTGTATATATATACCACAGTATGATATGCAAAATAGTTCAATATGTAAAAAGTATGATAATCTCAATTTAACTCTTAACATTTAAAAATGTGTTTATAAAAAAATGTGTATCCATTAAGAATGAATTTATTTCAAAATTTTATCGGTATTATATTACCCACTGAGGTTGACATGCCGTAAAACAAACAACACCAAACCAAACCTAACACCCCATTAGGTTCTTAAATATTAAAATTAAGTCGACATATCAATCCACCTCGATCAGGAATCCTTTTACCATTTGTCTTCAAATTTCCAAAGAAGAGATTAGGAAATATTCTCTCTCTCTCTCTCTCTCTCTCTCTCTCTCTCTCTCTCTCTCTCTTCTTCTTCTTCTTCTTCTCTTCTTCTTCTTCTTCTTCTTCTTCTGTTCGATTGAAAACAGGTTATCGTTAACGCATCTTCACACTCACCCTCCTCTTTATTTAACCAACTCTTTTTCTTTTTTCTTTCTTATCATATTTTTCAGTGTAGCATATCCTTTTTCCTTCCTTTCTTTCTTTATAACAAAAACGGAATGGTCCTTTATTTAGCTGAGGGGACGACACCCAAAATAAATGTTCTTTTTTCTTTATCATATTTTTCTGTGTAGCATATCCTTTTCCTTTCCTTTCTTTCTTCATAACAAAATCGGAATGGTCCTTTATTTAGCTGAGGGGACGATACTCAAAATAAATGTTCTTTTTTCTTTATCATATTTTGTCGGTGTAGCATATCCTTTTCCTTTCCTTTCTTTCTATATAACAAAAACGGAATGGTCCTTTATTTAGCTGAGGGGACGACACTCAAAATAAATGTTCTTTTTTTCTTTATCATATTTTGTCGGTGTAGCATATCCTTTTCCTTTCCTTTCTTTCTATATAACAAAAACGGAATGGTCCTTTATTTAGCTGAGGGGACGACACTCATAATAAATAAGAATTCGGCAGATAAGCGACAGTAAATCAGGATTTACATTTTTGCATTTCATCTTGGACGATTCGGACGGTCTCATTTTTAACTAGAGGGTGTTGCAAGGTGATAACGGTCGTACAATGAGTATTAATATATAGATGAGTCTTTTTTTTAAAAGAGCGGACAATAATAGTTGTGTGTGTGAGAGAGAGAGAATATGTTAAAAGAAGAAAGGGGTATCTGCCATTCTTGTCACCTTTATTAACTGGCTGAAGCAATTTAAAATCCTCCGCCCTCCTTCCCCCTACCCTCATCTCACCCGATAACTAATGAATATCCACCTCACTCATTTCACTACCCACACTCTCATCTCCCCTCACCCATCTTTCGTCTATTTAGGCCACACCCTTTATTACAGACACAACCCCAATCTCCATCATCTGTGTCATCTGTTCCCTCTTTTTTTCTCTTCTTCTTCCTTTTCTTTCTTTCTTTTTTCTTTTCTTTTTTGCCTTCTTTTCTATTTCTCTTTCTTTTGTCCTCTTTTTTCTTTCTTTTTCTCCAGTATTTTTTCTTCTTTTATATTTCTCTTCCTTCTTCTTTTGTCTTTCTTTTTCTTATTTGTTCTTTTTTTTCTCTCTTCTTCTGTCTCTTTCTTCTTGTTTATCTTTCGTCTTTTTCTCTTCTTCTGTTTTTTTTCTTTCTTTCTTTTCACCTTACTCTTTGTTCTTCTTCTTTTCTCTTTCTCCTTTGTTTTTGATTTTGTCTTTTTTTTTTTTTTCGGTTTTTCCCCTTCAGTTTTTCTTGTCTTTATTGCATTTTCTCCTGATTTTTTACTTTGTTTTAGTATTTTCAACCTCCTCCTTTCTTGATCTTCTTTCTTTCTTCTTTCTTCTTCTTGCTTCTCCTTTCTTGTTTTTGTTTTTGTTTTTTCTTCATCTTTCCTTCGAGTTAGATTTTCTTTTAACCTTTATTTTCCATGTCTCTACTTCATGTTTCTTTATCTTTTTATTGGATCATATTTCTTGCTTTTTCCCCTTCTATTTCGTTCATTCACCCTTCTTCTTCTTCTTCTTCTTCTTCTTCTTCTTTCGCTTTTACTTTCTTCTTCCTTTTTACTTCTTTCTTTATTATTCTTTCTCCTTCTTTTTCTTCTTCATCTTCTTCTTATTCTTTTTCTTCTTTGAATCTTTCTTCTTTCTTTCTTTTTTATCATTCTTTTCTTCTTCTCCTTCATCTTTTTATTCTTCTTTTTCTTTTTCTTCTTTTTCTTCTTTGGATCTTTCTTCTTTCTTTTATCATTTCTTCTTCTTCTTTATCTTTTTCATCTTTTTCTTCTTTATCTTTTTCTTCTCCTCCTTCTTCATCTTTTTCTGCTTCTCGTTCTCTTTTTTCTTCTTCGTCTTCTTCTTCTTCTTCTTCTTTCATCTTATTTCTTCTTCATCATCATCTTCCTTCTTCTTCTTCTTCTTCTTCTTTGGATCTTTCTTCTTTCTTTCTTTCTTCTTTTATCATTTTTTCTTTGCCTTCTTCAAAATTTTCTCTTCTTCTTCTTCTTCTTCTTCTTCTTCTTCTTCTTCTTTGGATTTCTTTCTTTCTTTCTTTCTTTTATCATTTTTTCTTCTCCTTCTTCATATTTTTCTTCTTTTTCTTCTTCTTTAAATCTTTGAATCTTTGAATCTTTCTTCTTTCTTTCTTTCTTTTATCATTCTTTACTTCTTCTCATTCTCTTTTTCTACCTCTTTTTCTTCTTCATCTTCTTTTTGTTCTTTGGGTCTTTCTTCTTTCTTTCTTTCTTTATCATTTTTTCTTCTTCTTCTTCATATTTTTCTTCTTTTTTTATCTTCTTCTTCTTTGAATATTTCTTCTTTCTTTCTTTCTTTCTTTTATCATTCTTTTTTTCCTCCTCTTCATCTTTTTTCTTCTCTTTTTCTTCTTCATTTTCTTCTTTTCTTCTTTGGATCTTCCTTCTTTCTTTCTTTATCATTTTTCTTCTACTTCATCTTTTTCTTCTTTTTGTCTTATTCTTCTTCTTTGAATCTTTCTTCTTCTTTCTTCTTTTATCATTCTTTTTTTCTCCTCCTTCATCTTTTCTTCTTCTTCTTCTTTGAATCTTTCTTCTTTCTTTATTCTTACTATTTCCATTATTACCGTTCATCCTTCTTTTCCTAGTCCCCCTTCCCCACCACCCAATCCATTCTGTTGCATTTTTTCTAATCATTTTCCTTTTTATTTATTTATTTTTATTCATCTATTTTTTTAAAATTCTTTTTCCCCTTTGCATCATCTGTCTTTGTCTCTTCCTCGCTGCATCTTGTTCTCTACTCTCCTTTCATTCATTTGCTGTATTGTGTGCCAAGCTGATAGCTGGCACTTCCGGTAAGAGCGCCGTCTCCGCCACCCCCACCGCTCACCCCCTTACCGAACCTCAGACAACCGCACACTCCGAAGGTGGACATACAAACAAAGCTATTCATCTAAACACAAGCACCGCTACACTCCCACAATACTGATGGACCCACAATTTTTATTTTTTTATTTTTTTTCTACGTGCATCTTCCTGCATCACAAATTGATTTCGACGCAAACGTTCCTTTTCACATCACGCACTACCTTGAAGGTATTTTTTACCAAGCTTCGAGTCTAGCAGACAGTCGTAGCTAAATGTAGGGCACCCAGTAATGATCAAATTCACTACAACACTCATAAGCCAAACTCTTTTTTCAAAAAAGATCACTCATTGATGGATGGAAAATAATTTAAGCTTGGTCAGGCATAAGAAAATCAGATTTGTGTGATTTAAATTACCTTGAATGCTTAAGTAAACAAAAATCTGAAAATTCTCTTTCTCTCTCTCCCTTCTTCTGCCATCTCTCTCTCTCTCTCTCTCTCTCTCTCTCTCTCTCTCTCTCTCTCTCTCTCTCTCTCTCTCTCTCTCACACACACACACACACACACACATATATATATATATATATATATATATAATATAATATAATATATATAATAAATATATAAAGGAATTGCATATCTATTTATTTGATGGCAATAGAACAGTCACAACCGTAGGTTTCATACATGCAAAATCGCAGACATTCAAATGCATGCGATTTTGCATGTATGAAACCTACGGTT
>CM042174.1:30056562-30066562 GCA_023376005.1 Doryteuthis pealeii | reverse complement strand
TTCCACTAAACTCTAGACCTGTTCCGTCGATACCCATTCTGTGGAGCTAAAGAAAAACACGTTGTGGGCGAAGAAAGTATTGACGAAGCCACCAGTTAGAAAACGTCAACCAATTGATAGAACCACGGGTATATTTAACCGTATGCATTTATTAAACATTAAACTCTGTTGGCAGGGATTTTAGTACACACCGACTGCACCTCTGCATATAGGTAAGACTTACTCCCAATGGGGCCACCTGGTGAGTGTGTGTAGCGACCCGTGATGCTTGAGAACGGAATCCTGGTGGATGAGCAGTCCAGGATATGCAACACTCCAATTTGGACCTTACTAAGGTTAGACGGGCAGTCGGAGAGGCCCCCTCTGATCAAACGGCTGCTCGTGTTAAGACCTAGCACCAACATTTTTTATCATATATGTGCTATAAGGCTGTATTTATTGGCATTTCAGTCTCGGAAGACTATAATAAAGTTTTTGTGCCCCTGAAGTTACAGCGCCTCCTGTGACTGTGAAGTCCGATGCTGTCCCTGAAGATGTTGATGTTCCGTTGGTTTGGTGCCGCTGCTTTCTTCTAGACCACTTAGCTTCATGGTGTTGCGTCAGTCTGACATGAACAGGGAGATTCTGCCGTCACCGAGGGCGGTCCTGAGCCAAATTCTCACAGCTGGAAGGGGCAATGCCAAAGCACCTGAGATCATTCTTGCAGATATCCTTGAATAGCAGCTAGGGACGACCAATCTGTCTTTTACCAGACGAAAGCTCTGCATAAAGGATATCTTTCGGGATTCGTCCATTATCCATCCGACGTACATGAACCAGCCATCAGAGACGACGACGTTGCATCAGTAGAGAACACAATATATAATATATATATATAATATATATATATATAATACATGTGTGGTGTGTGTGTGTGTGTGTGTGTGTGTAAAGAAAGACAAAGAAAGATAGGAGTGAGAGAGAAGGGAAACGATAGTGAACGAGAAAGAATAACACACATATATATATATATGTATGTGTGATTTTTAGAAAAAACAAACAAAATTTTTTTTTTCTAAAAATGTTTAATTCATACTGTCGGATTCAATTCCATTTACTTTTCATATATATATATATATAGATAGATAGAAGACTAAATATCTTGGATATGACGTTAAACTGTATCTAATGGTGAAGCTCCAATTTTGGAGCTCTGGGGAATGTGGAGTATCATTTCATCACCATTACTTCCAGATCCACTCTGACCCAGAGTAGTAGTACCTCTTAATGTCCCATATATGGATTAAATAGAAAAAATAAGTTTTGAAAAATATGTTTTTAAAAAACTGAGTTAAAAAAAGAAAATAATTTTCAATACCCAGAAAGAAGTATAAAACAAAATGTGTTCGGCATAAAATAACCCGAAAAAACAAAAAGAAATATAAGCAGTATTAATAATTTTATTTAAAGAGCTTCAAAAATATATTTTAATTTTTGGATACTTTTTTTTTTTTTCAATTCAAAATGAATTCTTTGGTAATATAAAAACTATTAATTTTCAATGTAAACAAGATAACACTACTTATTTTCAAGTTATTTTTTATATCATTTATTTGTGCATCCCCAGAAACATTTAAAGGTGGTTTAAACACGAAACGTATGTTGTCGATCTCAAAGTGAGGGATTAAAGATGATACACACTTAAGTTTAACTCAAAGAAATCTTTCTTTCTGGTTAACTCCTTTAAAAATATGCCCTCTCTTTTTCACAATATTACAAATTCTCTTTAAATAATTATTTATAACAATAAACCGACAACGATGACATGTCATAAAATCCGACTAACCAACTATATTAAACATTGATTTTATTGGTTAAATCGAACTTAACGGACCTATAATTCCACTATCGTATATCACCCCGCCAAAAGAAAGAAAAAATACTAAAAATCAGGGAATTAACCGAATTTAATGAAATCTTCAGTGTTGATACATTAATGAATAAAAGATATAGTCACCAAGTTATTTTATTTTAAAATAGACTTTCTAATTTAATATGATATTTTATGACATTAATACTTGCACCCGGAGGGGGCATATATTAGCTCGTACAATTAAATAAAATAACAGAATTTATAAAGCGAATTAATTATAAAACCAGAAAGGGAAGAAAATTAATTAAAAAAGGAGAGGAAGGAGCAAAAAAGGGAGAGTAAGTTTTTTTTTAATGTAAACGGACGAAAGAAGAAAATCTAAAGGTTTCTTTGTTTTTCTTTGTTTAATGGCATATCAACCCCTGTGGGTTATTTAATGCCAAGCCATCATTGTAAAAAATAAAACAGTAGGGATACTATTTCAATTTTAAAGTCAGAGAGATAAAAGGGATATATAGAGAAAGAAAATAAACCAAAAATATCGAATACATGAATGAAGGAAAAAAAGACAGAGTACGAATAATAAGAAAGAAAGAAAAAGAAAGAAAGAAAGAAAGAAAGAAAGAAAAGGGTAAATAATGAAATTATTGTGTACAGTGCTCAGGTGCACCACAACTCATCAAAGTCTCATGTCAAGTACACAGAATAATGTATTAGTGTCAGGAACATGAACAGTTACAGTAGTAATATGCATGTATATGTGCGCGTGTGTGCATATGTATGTGGTGAGTGACATCAGGTATAGTGTTGACGGACTACAGGAAGCATGGAGGCTTTGAAAGACTCAGTGCTTCGGCAGCCTACAACAGACGCGGCAGTTTATTCCATGTCTCTGCAACTCCGAGCGTGAAAAAATGTTTCCGAAAGTCACGTGAGCAGTGCTTTTTCTGACATTGTAGGCATGCCCACGTGTAGTAAGTAAAAATGAAAACGATTGTTTTTTTTCTTTTGTCGACTTTGTTACCATTTAAATTTACATGTATAGTGTTTAAGACTGATACTTTATATGACTTTATTTTATCTTACTTTGGGGAAATTTGGTCACACCTAATACTGTCTCGAAAATTACAATCTGAGAAATCCTTTTGAACGTGATCGGAGATTTTACATCTATCTATCTATCTATCTATCTATCTATCCTAACCTGTTCATATCTAAGTATTTCAGTCTGTCCATATCTATCTATCTATCTATCTATCTCAGTGTGTCCATATCTATCTCAGTTTATTCATACAGGCCAATTTCTTATAAAATGACACCTTTATGTGGTACCAAATGAGAATAAATACACTATACTTTGGTCGGCGATCGACTTAATCATTGGCCATGGATATACATTTACCTGTAATTTTTACAAAGTGTTTATCTAACTAGTGATTCACGGGTAGGATTTTTTAAATAAAATTTTGATTTTCCCTTTTCATACATATACCTAAGGAACCTCTCGTGTCAAACGGTTAAAATTTCCTCTTTTTTCTTCAAAAAAATATATGCTCTGATGAAGACCAGTGTTTATAAAGTGTCTTTTACAATTGATTTCATTTTAATTTAAAATGATTTCAATTGAATTACACTTTATAAACCCCACAGGTTGAAACAGATATCTGTTAGCATAATATTTAATATTGTTTTTCAGTTCTATACCTCATAGATAGATAGATGATAGATAGATAGATATGGAAAGACTGAGATAGATATGAATAAACTGAGATAGATATGGACAAACTGAGATAGCTAGCTAGCTAGCTAGATAGATAGATAGATAGAATGGACATGGAAGGACTTNGAGAGAGATATAGATGGATAGAAATAAACTGAGATAGATATGGACAAGTGAGATAGATAGATAGATAGATACATAGATAGATATGGAAAACCTAAGATAGATAGATAGATAGATAGATAGATAGATATGAAAGGCTGAGATAGATAGATATGAATAAACTGAGATAGATATGGACAAACTGAGATAGATAGATAGATAGATAGATATGGAAAGACTGAGATAGATATGAATAAACTGAGATAGATATAGACAAAGTGAGATAGATAGATAGATAGATAGATAGATAGATAGATATGGACAGACTGAAATACTTAGATATGAACAGGTTAGGATAGATAGATAGATAGATAGATAGATAGATAGATAGATAGATAGATAGATAGATAGGAAAGTATAAATAAATGGAATATATCTGACAATATGATGTATTGAAATAGAAAAAAACAAATATTAAATATTATTCTAACAGATATCTCTTTCAACCTGAGGGTTTATAAAGTGTAATTCAATTGAAATCATTTTAAAATAAAATTTCATTCTATAAAATATATGCTCTGATGAAGACCAGTGTTTATAAAGTGTCTTTAACAATTGTTTTCATTTTAATTTTAAAATGATTTAAATTGAATTACACTTTATAAACCCCACAGGTTGAAACAGATATCTGTTAGCATAATATTTAATATTGCTTTTCTATTTCTATACAAATCAGGGTTTGACACAAGGTCAATATTTCGCGGGCATTAACAAGTTTGAATAGAAAATAAAAATTTATAAGAAAACTAATGAAAGACAAATTGGTCAAACCATTTTTTTAAAAATTGCTTACTCAAATTTTGGGTGTATATAGCATAAGAATATTGTGACGTAAGCTGTGACGTAGAGCTATGACGTAGTTTTTGTTACAGACATAAATACAGACAATCTCCATTATTAATAGATTATCAAGTCGTGCTAACAGCACAGATTCCCCCTCTCTCTCTCTCTCTCTCTTCTCTCTCTCTCTCTCTCTCTCTCTCTCTCTCTCTCTCTCTCTCTCTCTCTCTCTCTCTCTCTCTCTCTCTCTCTCATTGTCATCCTACTCTATCAGTCATTGCTCCTGATACGAACCCAATGACGCTAATAGCTTTTTTTATTTAGAGCGTCCTGTGACGCACATATTTGCTTTGAATGAGTCCCCGGGAAAATTTATGGGCCCCAACTACATATACAGTAATGCAAGAAACAGTAAAATATATAGAAATATGATATGAAGTTAGTTTACTATGAGAATGCATTGCCAGTGATGTTTTTCTATGAAAATGCATTACAAATTATTTTTTCTATAAAAATACATTGTAGATGAAATTTGCCATAAAATTAATCTATACATATATAAATGGCAGTTGTGTGAATTTATATGTTCGGAGGAAACTCCGAAAATAAAGCAATTAACGATAAAGTAAAGATATATATACATTAAATATCACAAAGGCTTGGTTTTTGAGCAAAAATAATGAAAATTTGATTTATATTTGGGAAGATATTTAAAAATTCAAATTTGATAAGTAACAGGAGGGAAAGTCATTTGCGTTTTATTTTGTTTATCTTCTTTTTTTTTTTTTGTATGTTTTTTTTTTTTTTTTTTCGCTTTGAAATATAATATTGATTGATTGAATTAATTGCATCATTTATATCTTCTTCTTTTTTTCTAATTGTAAATCATTGAATGGAAATATCTTACTATATTGTTATATATTTCCGTGGGAATCTTTATGGGGAAACCAGCGAGGATCTCACTCGCGATAATAATGGATCTGCGGGACTAATTCTTTAAAAAATCCCCCCCTCTACCCAGGCGACGCCGGGTAGCCACTTCTAGTTGCAAATAATTCTTACTATATAAAAATTTATTGCACATGATTTTTACAATAAAAGATCATTGCAAATAATTTTTACTATGAAAAAGTTTTGTAAATAATTGGTACAAAATGTACGGCAATTACATATAGTATGAAAATGTATTGAAAATTACTATAAAAATGCATTGAAAATTACTATAGAAATGCATTGAAAATTACTATAAAAATGCATTGAAAATTACTATAAAAATGCATTGAAAATTACTATAAAAATGCATTGAAAATTACTATAAAAATTCAAGTCACATAGTCATATGAGTAGGTTTTACGAAACAAATTCCTCAAAACTTTCTTTCAGTCTAATGGTTACATATATTGTGACACAAGACAGAAATTCATTGCAAATGATTTTTACTAAATAAATTCATTACATATAATTTTTACTATAAATAATACATATTTATAGTAAAAATTATATGCAATGGATTTTTGCCAATGATTTTTACTATGAAAATGCATTGGAAATAATTCACTGTAAAAATGCATTGGAAATTATTTTTACTGTAAAAATGCATTGGAAATTATTTTTTACTATAAAAATGCATTGCAAATTATTTTTACAATAAAAATGCATTGCAAATTATTTTTACAATAAAAATACATTGGAAATTTTTTTTACTATAAAAATACATTTTATTTTTACAATAAAAATACATTGGAAATGATTTTTTTACTATAAAAATGCATTTTATTTTTACTATAAAAATGCATTGCAAATTATTTTTACAATAAAATACATTGGAAATGATTTTTTACTATAAAAATGCATTGCAAATTATTTTTTACAATAAAATGCATTGCAAATAATGATTTTTTTACTATAAAAATACATTGCACATTATTTTTTACAATAAAATACATTGGAAATGATTTTTTTACTATAAAATGCATTGCAAATTATTTTTACTATAAAAATGCATTGCAAATTATTTTTTACTATAAAATGTATTGAAAGCAACTTTTTTTTT
This sequence comes from Doryteuthis pealeii, assembly GCA_023376005.1. NCBI lineage: Eukaryota > Metazoa > Mollusca > Cephalopoda > Myopsida > Loliginidae > Doryteuthis > Doryteuthis pealeii. Next base: position 30,059,995 of record CM042174.1, on the reverse strand, counting down.
TTACAATAAAAATGCAATGCAGATTATCATTAGCTGGATTTATTAGATTTAAATCCTAAATTCAATTTGCTGAAATAATTACGGTTTTATGTATTTACCCAACCCCTCCGCAAATATATATATATATATATATATATATATATATATATATGATAATAATAGTTTGAACCGTGTACACAGATATATATATATATAATATATATATATATGTGTGTGTGTGTGTGTGTGTGGTGTGTGTGTGTGTGTGTGTGTGTGTGTGTGTGTGTGCACGGTTCAAACTATTATTATCATTAAATAAACAAATGAAATGAAATTATAATAATAGAAAAATGTGAAAATATTCCGCACACAGAGAAGATTCGACCTTCATCAGAGTGAAATTTTATTTTGAAATAAATATGAATTTAAATAAAATTTCACTCTGATGAAGGTCGAATTTTCTCTGTGTGCGGAATATTTTACATTTTTCTATTATTATTATTTCATTTCATTTGTTTATTTAATGATAATAATAGTTTGAACCGTGTACACAGAGATGAACTGACCGAAACACATGTGTAAGTGATATTGATTAAATTCATCTTTTATTATCCATTCTGTTCTTTCTTTTCTTTATTCATTCTTCCTCATATTGTCGGATTCATTTCCAATTACATTTTTACACACATTAAGAATTGAATTTTTTCAAAAACTTTGCTGGCATTAAAAGACCCACTGAGGTTGATGTGCCGTAAAACAAAACAAAACCAAACCTAAAAAGAATTTGAAATGATTTAAGATCAAATATTTATATCAACGTTTCCTTTATAATTATTTCGATTCAGTTTGGGCTTCAGATTAATTTACATAAACTTCGAGACAGAAAAAAATTTAAGTGAATGAAATAATTTTTAAAAAAATAGAATAGAAAAAAAAAGAACAAATGAAGGAAATTATAAGAAAGAAACAATGAAAAATAAAGAATGAAGACAGGAGGAAGAAAGATAAAAGAAAGAAAAAAGGAAATGAAATAGGAATGAATTAATGAAAGAAGAAAATTGAAAGAAAATGAATCAATGAATGAAAGTGATCATGAACGATTCTTAGGTCTTTCGGGGGAAAAAATTCATATTTATTTATCTTGCAAAATAATTAGCAATTTATTTTAGTCTGAATTCAAACCTGCTAAACTCCGCTTAATAAATTAACCTTGTATCATATCCTGCTCGTGTGGAGGGATATATATATATATATATATAATATATATATATATATATATATATATATATATATATGTAAATAATATATATATATATATTTTGAGGATATGTGCTTAATTGAAGTCATACCTAATTTTGAAAATTAATTAGTTAATAATTAATGAATTTAGGCGGGCATATATATTCAAATGTAAGGCTAAACGAATCGAGAAAATGTCAATCCCTGAATGTACATTTCGACCTATATATATATATATGTGTGTATGTGAAGAAAGTAAGTGAATCCGACGATATGTAGTATATTAAGAAAGAATGAAAAAACACAGGTTTAAATGAGTTAAGTGGTGAGTTTATTGGCCGACGCTGCAGTGTTTCGATCTAATAATTAGAACAACTTCATGGCATTTGTTGGTATATGGAAGGTAATAAGAAATTTTTATCACAGAATAACGAGAAAAGCGAGTGGTAGTCCTTGTTATTCAGTCATATTTATTTATTAACAAAATAATTAGCAATTTATTTACATTGTTGACTTAAATGTCTAATTAACATTAGTAATATACTATATATAACATCGGAATGTCAAAATTGGTTAATCCACTTTGAGAGCTCGATGTACAATAATTGGGGAATTATATACTGAGCAATTTAAGCTTTTCTTTCTTTGAAATTTAAATATTGCTCTGTATTTAATCTAATTCATTGATTATTATAAATTGAGCTCTCTTTAGGGATTTATAAAAATGCTTATATGAATTACATGTTTGCACCTACAAGAGCATACAGTATGGTTATACAGTGAGATTTTGAAGATCCCAAATAGAATCATCCCTTGCAATCCGTCAATTGGATACTTTATATATATATATATATATATATATATATATATATATATATATATATATATATATATATATATATATATATATATAAAGTATCCAATTGACGGATTGCACCTTTTCATACTCATACACACACACACACATATATATATATATATATATATATATATATATATATATATATATATATATATATATATATAATGTTGTTCTGGTTCCAACGGGAGAAAATTTAATATTTTATAAAAAGAAGAAGGTCCGCAAAATGTATTATGTTCTCAGAAAAAAAATTTATTCTTTTTATCTTTCATACGCGACATATGTTTCTGATCTGTTGTCTTCTTCAGGCATTGAGTTATTATTTTGGCAGAATATGTCCGATATTTGATAGGTTGTGTGTGTTTTTGCAACTTTTCTAATATAATGGCTGTATATATATATATATATATATATATATATATATATATATATATATATAAGATTGTTGGATGTTTGTTATTTAGAAACGTTGCTGAATAAAGTATATATTAAATTTTTACTTGAAGTCGAAACAGTCTGTACGGTATTCTACACATCGAGCCGTCCTTTACTGGGATTACACTTGTCAAGTTCATTTTTTATAAGAAAAAGTATCGAATTTTATGCGATACATGCGTTGTAAGTGCCTTCAAGTAAAAATTTAACACATTTCTAGAGTGAAATCATTTGAAAATACTTTTGTTTTTTGGTTTTTGTATTTGTGTTTTTTTTGTTGTTGTTTTTTTTTAAAGAGTAAAATTATTTTGAATGTGTTTTTTTATTTATAGTAAAATCATGTGCAATGCGTCTTTACAGTAAAAATCATTTATACTTTTATATAAGTATAAATAAGTACTTTTATTTTAAAATAATTTGTTATGCAGTTTCATCGTAATGAAAAATTATTTTCATTACATATTTAAAGTAAACATCATTTGCAATACATTTTTAAAGTAAACTATTTTGTAATGCATTTTATAATAAAAATTATTTGTAATGCATTTTTATAGTAAAAAATGTTTTGTAATACGTTTTCATTGTTAAAATCATTTGCAATAAAAAAAACATTTTGTAATGCATTTTTATTGTAACAATCATTGGTAATACATTTTCATAGTAAATATCATTTGCTATGTATATATATATTAGATATAATAACATCATAACACTTTTATTAATTCCTTTTAGTATTTGCTGTCTCATTATAACTGTAATCGTATATAGCCTTAGTATACCGTGAGAAAGGTATGAGTTCAACTATTGCTTCTCCAGCTATGGGTAAATAGTAAGGCAGACAGGGATCTATGATCATGTTATGGTCGCTGGCCTAGGAGAAGGAAAAACTCATTTCAACAATTCAAACTAGTTAAAACC
>CM042174.1:30041562-30044062 GCA_023376005.1 Doryteuthis pealeii | reverse complement strand
ATACAGGTATGAAACAGTCGAAATAGGTTTGAGGTGAAGCTGGTTCGTCACTTTTTTTTTCTAGCGTGTACGAAAACAATGACAGGCCGACCAGCATATGTCTCTTTCTCTCTGTCTCTTTCTCCACACATATATATATACATTATATATACACATATATATAATATATATATATATATATATATATATATATTATATATATGCAACACACACACACACACACACACACACACACACATATATATATATATATATATATATATATATATATATTATCATATCCTTTTGTACAATTTATACACTTAGACTTTTAAACGATCTCCCAGTTATAAACTTTTGAGAATGCATCGGTGGAAAGGGTCCTTAAATCTCACACGCGTGCACACACACATGTACGTATATAAACATACACACACATAAAAGTATCGAGATAAAATAACGTTCCATTCATTAATTTTTTTTTTTTTCAGAATACAAAGTGTGTCAAAAAAGTACCAAGTTTAAAGCGATGTTTACCGAGATAGAAATAAAGAATGAATGGAACGTTGTTTTTTTGTTTTTTTAGAATACAAGGTGTGTCAAAAAGTACAAAATTCTCGGTACTTTTTGACACACTTTGTATGTATGAATGCATGTTTGAATGTATACAGCATCTACAATAGTACCTTTTATATTTCATTACTAACCATCCCAGGTTAATTTTCTTTCATCCCGATCTCTTTTAACATGATATTTAAATAAGCCCAAAATGAACATCAAAAGAAATCTCTTGAACACAGATCCGAAAAGCCCTTTTTATTAAAAAGGGATAGATTTGGGGAAACTCCACAAAATAGGACAGCAGTACCCTCCTTTAACATAAACACTTTTCTGGTAAAAAAAAAAATCCAATATTGAGTTGTTCTGACTAGCCGCAGACAACATCTTTATGTAATATATATATATATATATATATATATATATATATACCTCAGATGCTAAAAAAACAATCTCCTTGGTCTAGCGCTATTGAAAAGGGGATAGACTCCCCTCGCTGACTGGCTGATACCGACTTTAGGCCGCCCCGTCGACTTTACTTACTTTACATATATATTATATATATATTATATTATATATATATATAGAAGCGGTCTTCCTGTCTATAGCTCTGCTGATGAGGCCTAATAGGCTGAAATGTACATACAGAGATTGTTTTTTCTCGATTTGTTTAGTCTTACATTTGAATAGGTATTCCCGCCTAATTTATTAATTATTAATTAATTAACTGTCAAAAATTAGGTACGACTTCAATTAAGCACATATTCCCCAAAAATTGTCGGCTAAAAAAAGACATATCAAAAAACACATCGTCTGTTTGTTTACTTCTCATATATATATATATATATATATATATATATATATATATATATATATATATATATATATATATATATATATATATATATATATATATATATATATATATATATATATATATATATATATATATATATATATATATATATATATATATATATATATATATATATATATATATATATATATATATATATATATATATATATATATATATATATATATATATATATATAAACCAACCCCTCCGCACGAGCATGATGCGACACAAAGCCAATTTCTGATGCGGAGTTTAACAGGTTTGAATTCAGTTTTCCTTTTCCTGGACTGGTTGCCTAACCAAGGTTAAAGAGTCCAATCTGTCCTCCTATTTACCCATAACTGGAGGTAGAATAGTTGAATTCATACATTTTCCAATGGTATTAGCACTATGTGAAACGCGACCAGGCTCGTCCAGGATTTGAACGTATATCTATATATAGAGAGAGAGATTTGAGCGTGTATCCATATAGAGAGAGATTTGACGTATATTAATTTATATACAAATCTTATTATATAGATTTACATGTATATTATAGACGTATTTTATTTCCTTTTAATGTAAGAGAAAATTGTTATGTAGACGAAGTAATCCTAGGATTTTTTTGCTCTTGTTTAAAAACTGAAAAGACACAAAGGATCAGGTTAAGTTTTACTTGGCATTTTAGTATTTTTGATATGTGTATTTGGGCAGCATTCTTTCATTTATACATGTTTAATTAAACAAAACAGACACATCTCCTGTTAAACGATTTTATTGATGATCTTTTCAGGTATTCAGGCCAACTGTTTTATATTTGAATGGAATTCATGGATTAGTCCACCAAAGTTCAGTTCCCGAGTACTTTCGGCACTTCATCAGGGGTGATGTGTTCCAGGGGTTTTTTTAAATTATATTAATGTGGAGGCTGGAAGGAGAGGCATTTTAAAATATGTGTACTGCATTGGAAATTAATTTTATTTAAGGATGGTTTGTATTGTTTGATGTAGAAAGCTTCTAGTATTTGGAGTTTATTGTTTATTTTTTTCTTTGTGCAGAATGTGTGTATTTTCCGTTAGAATATTTCGGCAATTATAGTGGGGGCATAAATGTAATTTTAGGTGT
>CM042174.1:30026562-30034062 GCA_023376005.1 Doryteuthis pealeii | reverse complement strand
GACGGAGAGGCGTTGATGGGTGTTGTGTTTTTCGCAGGGATAGTAGGTGGTGGTGTGAGAAGTACAAAAGAAAGTGTGAGCATTTGTTCTGAGTTCGAGTTCCGGGTCGCGGTGCGACGAGACTGCAGCGGTATTGAGTAGCGAGCAGGGATATGCTGCGGTTCAAGTAGAGTGTATGGTAGCTGTGGCGCTCCACCTCATGATGCCAAGAAACAATCTCTGGTCTAGCGCTAGTGAAAGGGGAATATAATCCCTCGCTGATTGGCTTGATACCCGAACTTAGGCCGCCCTCAGACGAACTTTACTCTTACTTTACGCTATATATAATAATATAATAGTATCAATAGTAGTAGTATATATATTATTTATATATATGCGTCACAATATTTGCACTCTGAGAAATTGCAATTTATCCCGAAATGCATAAAAATCAAGTAAATGCATAAGACTGCGTAGGAGTTAGAAAAAGATCATTATCTAGGTTTTATTCCCTTGCTCTACCTAACGATGATTTGAGCACGGTTTTCTGATGGGTTGAAAAAGAGAAAAGGATGGTGTAGTGTGATACGATTTTGGTCTCATTGTCCAGGACACAGCATACGAGTGAACAGCCATGACGCACATACGGTGACGCGTGCGTTACACCTACCTCTCACACACACAGCACCACAGATACAGGTATGTAGTATATGAAAGTGGATTATGTTGCAGCATGTGCGTGTGGTTCGTGTGGTAGTTCATGGTGAGAGTTGGGTGAGAAGCCGAAATGTGTTGCTCACCTTTTTTTACTTCTTATTTCTCCCTTTATTTTTAATCCTTAGTTGTATATTCGTGTTGTACCCGTCCGTCTCTCCTTGAGTGTCTATTTTTGTTGTTATTAATATTTCTATATTTATTTTTTATAGTTAATATACTATTTTTATCTCCACTCTATTATAATTAGTTATTATATAGTTCTCTTGTGGTCCATCTTGGTATCCGTGGTCCGGTTGATTATATATTCTTCATCTGTGTGAAAATAACATAATGACTCCATCGGTCCTGTAAAGCTATTATTTATACTGTATTCTCTGTGTATATCTTTTTTTATATTTTGTATTTGTTATTTTGTGTGATGTTCACCGTGATAGTCTCTCTCCTCATTATATCGTTCTATCTTGGTTGTGATTGCCACATGGCAGGGTGATGTGTTTGTGGTTTCCAGTTTTTGTTCAGTTATGTAGTACTAAGTGAGAGTAACTAGGAGGGGAACTAGTAGAAATTATATTAAGGGGTGTGGAGGGTGAAAGAGACGTCCTGTTAACAGGGGAACGTGTCTTTTGTTTAATTCTACACTGTATAAATGAAACCATGCTGGCCCCAAAATCACACACACACACACACACACACACACACACTGTGTGTGTATGCCTGTAGTGTTATGTTGTGTTTATACATTGGTGTGTGTGTAGTTTATCTGTGGTGTATCCTGTGCATACACACACACACAGGCATATATATAAATATATAAGTATATAATTATATATATATTATATATATAGTATAGTATATAATACGTGCTAAGAGGATTTTAGCCTGAAGAGCTTTATGCGAAAACTAATAGTAGGCGTGCTGACCTCGATTAGATTATCTATTATTATAATGATGAGAGCTTATAAAGTTGATAGTATGATAATATATAATATGATGTATAATATACTGGCCCTGAGTGTTGCTAGGCTATCTATCCATTAGTTTGGATGAGAGTAGGGTGGTGTGTGGTGTTGTCGGTGTGGTGTGCGTGATTGTGTGTTTGGTGGCTGTAACACGTGATGTAGGTGTCACAGTATAATATGGAGGAGAAATATAACGTATCGATATATGATGCATGTGTTCGATGTGCGTACAAGCAAGGGACACACGCCACGGCGACGCAGGCATCGTCGTAAGCTTTTGTGAAAAGGATAGGAGGTAATATTAAATGTCTCTGCAGAGCGACAAGGTCCGCTTTTTAAGAGGTCCTTAGAGTGGAAGGGGAAGGAAGAATGAGTGCGCGCTGTATGGGCGGAGGTGTCGGCGCTTGAGGAGAGGAGAAGAAAGAGTGTCGGGCGCGCGTAGGCGCGCGCTGAAGGATCAGTAGTGAAGGGAGGTAGGATGAGATAAGATGTTGAGGGAGGTGGGATAGATGGGGAGATAGGGATGGGAGAGGTGTGAATGGGTGAAAGGCCGTGTGGGTGCGTGAGTAATATAAGGGAGGTAGGCAGAAGACTGCATCGGGTAGAGTGTAGAGAGTAATGTAGTAGATGAGAAGGTATGATGAGGAGGGATTGGGAGGATGTTAGATGGGCTGGGGAGAGGTGTGTATGGCTTTGAGTAATTCGTCTTGGGGTTTAGTGAAGATAAGGTAGGGTGAGGTATAGTAGTGAGGGTAGGATAATTATTATAGTATATATAATGCTGTGTGTGTGTGTTGGCAAGAAAAATTGTGGGTCCCTCTTAGAATCCATGGGAAGAAAAAGTTAAAGATCAGAATGAAAAGTGAAGAGATCTTGTATGAGTTTTCTAATGAGTTGTCGAGGTTTTCCACACACATAGACGCTGATGATGAAGCTCATGCTTCGAATGCGATAAGACAAAATAACATCTTTTTGTTTTTAATGTTTTCATACGCATTGTACTGGCCTTCAATATCTAATATATATTAGAGTATTAGTGAGTATATAGTAGTGAGGTACGTGAGGTAGTGTATTTAGTGTTGGTAGGCGATTATTTATTGTAGAAAGTGGATGGATAACGAAAATTTAGTGGATGGCGTTTTTAATTTGCTTAAAGAAAATTGTGTTTGTTTTGCCTACAAAGATGGGCGCATGTCTTCTCTAATATATGCTTGTTTAGAGTAATGGAGGATGTGTGTGTATGGTTGTCTGTAACCGACGTATATCCTCTGCTCAGGTTCATATGGTTCCCTTATTATGTTGACGAGTGCTGTTCGTGCCAATGGATTTCTATTTATATCTAAACCTCAAATTTACCCCAATTTAATAAAATTGTTTCACTTTGTTAATACTGTTGACCATATCTACATACAATAGAACATGCAATTGTGTATCATATATATACATATATACAAAAAATAGAGGTTTTACAGTGTTAAGTGGGAAGGCTATTCTACATATTGATATTAAAAAATTTGCTTTTAAGAAATATGTGCTTAGTATATTGATTCTGTAATTGTTTGGTTTTTTTAATGATATTGAGGCAAAAATCTCAGGGATTAAATCTTCAAAAGAAATCCCATTAACTAAGAAGAAATAACTGTAATTTTATTCTTTACTTCTTTTTTAAATAGATAATTAGAAAATTTTGGGAATGAAAGACGGGAGTGATAAAAGAGTGTCGTTTCAAGTTTGTTCTATTTTTCGATTAACCCCTGCCACTTTTAAAATCTTTTTATCTGAATTCTTATTTAGTTTCATTCTAGCCTTTCTATTTATATGATATAATATTTTATTCATTAACAACTTAAAACTTCTTGCATAAAAAAAAAAGAAGAAAAAAGATAAGTGATTAAATAAATATGTTTTTCACATAAGGTTTTGCATTATTTGGTGCCTTCAACAAAAAGAACAATTTCTTATTTACATTTTATAATTAATGCTTCAACACACTATAAACAAAAAGAAATTTATTGATAACTATATATATATATACTATAAGGTATCAGGTATGTTGTGTGTGTGTGTGTGTGTGTGTTGTATGTATGTTGTATACACACACACAACACACACACACACACAACACACACACATATAAATATATATAGTACTTTATACCTAGGGCTTTATACATAAAACAATACAACCATCTTAAACAAAATTAATTTCCAATGCAGTAGCACACACATTTAGAGAAGTAACAGCGTATAACACCTTTCTTCATCAATTTTCCTCCCGTTCCAGCCTCGCGCATTAATATAATTTTAAAAAACAAAACTGGAACACATCACCGCTCTGATGATGGGCATTTCGAAGTATCCCCGAAAAAGTAACTCGGCAATTGAACTTTGGTGGACTTATCCACGAATTCACCCAAATATTAAAGTTGGCCCGAAACTCGAAAAGATCAAAAATAAAATTGTTAAACAGGAGATTGTGTCTTCTTGTTTAATTCTACTGTATAAATGAAGGAATGCTGCCCCAAATGCACAGCACACACGACACACCACACTACAACACACACACACACCACACACACAAACAACACACATAACACACACACACACACACACACACATATAATATAATATATCTTATATATATATTATATACTACTATGTAATTCCTCAAAATCCTCACTATTATCTTATACTTGTTTTATTTGTTTCATGTAATTTTCAGAAATTAAACTTCTGAAAATAGACAAATCTTTTTTCTATTTGAATGCCTCAATAACTGCATTCAAGGAATTTAATCACTTTTCTTTGAATTGAACCTGTCATAAGTTAAAATTATCTACTCCTTCGTTAGATCTACAAAATGGATTAAAATAAAGAACATGAGTATTTTTATATTCAGCAAGTGACTCGTAGATAATAAAATATTAAATGACAAGTAAAACTTAACCTGATCTACATTCTGCTCAAGAAAAAATAAACAAAAACTCCAAATACTTAGAGCCTTTATAATCAAACATACAACCATCCTTAAATAAAATTAATTTCAATGCAGGTACTCACATTTAAACCTGCCTATACCTTTTCCATCAATTCATCCTCCTTCCGCTCCCATCCATGAATATAATCTTCAAAAAAAAAAAAAAAACAAAACAAAACAAACTGGAAACACATGACATTGGATCACCTACCACATGTCACGTCGTCTAACGCTCCATTTGAAACAGATATTGCTCCATTTCGGCTACACCTAAAATTCTAATTACTGCCCACTATAATTGCCGAAATATTCTACGGAAAATACACACATTCTGCACAAAGAAAAAAATAAACGATAAATCCAAATACTATGAAGCTTTCTCACATCAGACAAATACAAACCATCCTTAGATAAAATTAATTTCCAATGCAGTACACATATTTTAAAATGCCGTCTCCTTCCAGCCTCCACAATTAATATAACATTTAAGCGAAACCGCTGGAACACTCACCCGTGATGAGTTTGCGAGTACTACGGAACTGAACTTTGGTGACTAATCCATGAACTTCCATTCAAGTGTAAAAACAGTTTGGCTGAATACCTGAAAAAGGATCAATCATAAAATCGGTTTTAACAGGAGATGTGTCTGTTTTTGTTTAATTAAACATGTATAAATGAAGAATGCTGCCCAATGACACATTACAAAAATAACTAAAATGCCAAGTCAAAACTTAACCTGATCCTTTGTGTCTTTTCAGTTTTTAAACAAGAGTCAAAAAAAATCCTAGATTACTTCGTCTAATAACAATTTCTCTTACATTAAAAGGAAATAAAATACGTCCTAATAATATACATGTAAATTATATAATAAGATTTGTAATATAAAATTAATAATACGTTCAAATCTCTCTCGTATATGAGGTACACGGCTCAAAATCTGCTCTCTCTATATATAGATATACGTTCAATCCTGGGAACGAGCCTGGTCGCCGTTTTCACATAGTGGCTAATACCATTGGAAAATGTATGAATTCAACTATTCTACCTCCAGTTATGGGTAAATAGGAGGACAGATTGGAACTACTTTAACCTTGGTTAGGCAACCAAGTCCAGGAAAAGGAAAACTTGAAATTCCCAAACCTGTTAAACTCCGCATCAGAAAGGCTTTGGGTGTGCATCAATAGATAAGATGCGGAGGTTGGGTGTTATATATAATATATATATATATATAATATACTATATATATTCGTATAATATATATATATAAATATATATATATATATATACTATAATATATTGTATACGTTATACTATATATATATAATATAATATCCGTAATATATAGTATTATATATTATATATATAATAATATATTATAGTATTATTCCGTATATATATATATATATAATATATATATATATATGTGTGTGTACGGTAGTATATATAGATAGTATTATATATATATATATGATGGAGAAGTAAACGAAACAGACGATGTGTTTTTTGGATATGTCTTTTTTTAGCCGGGACAATTTTTGGGGGGAATATGTGCTTAAGTGTGAAGTCGTACCTAATTTTTGACAGTAATTAATTAATAATTAATGAAATTAGGCGGGAATATATTCAAATGGTAGACTAAACAAAAGTCGCAGAAAAAACAATCTCTGTATGTAACTTTCAGCCTACTTAGGCCTCGTGCAGCAGAGCTATAGACGGAAGACGCGCTTTATATATAGTATATTATTCATATATAATTTTGAGTTTTTAATTTAATTTTTAACATTTCGTTTTTTAAGTTTAAAGGTAAAACAGGGTCGACGGGGCGGCCTAAAGTCGGTATGCACCAGTCAGCGAGGGAGTCTATCCCCTTTCAATAGCGTAGACCAACCGGAGATCATGTGATTTTTTTAGCATCTGAGGTATATATACTATATATATATATATATATATATAATATAATATTACACTAAAGATGTTGTCCTGCGCTAGTCAGAACACTCAATATTGGATTTTTTTTTTTACCAGCAAAAGTGTTTAATTTAAAGGAGGGTACTCGCTGTCTAATTTTGTGGAGTTTCCCCAACTCTATCCCTTTTTAATAAAAAGGGCTTTTCGGCATCTGTGTTCAAGAGATTTCTTTTGACTGTGTCATTTTGGGGCTTATTTAAATATCATGTTAAAAGAGATCGGGGATGAAGAAACATTACCTGGGATGGTTAGTAATGAAATATAAAAGGTAACTATTGTAGATGGCTGTATACATTCAAACATGCATTCATACTACAAAGTGTGTCAAAAAGTTACGAGAATTTTGTACTTTTTTGACACACCTTGTATTCTAAAAAACAAAAAACAACGTTCCATTCATTCTTTTTTTCTATCTCGGTAAACATCGCTTGTAAACTTTGGTAACTTTTGTTGAACACTTTGACTTCTGAAAAAAAAAAATTTATGAATGGAACGTTATTTTATACTCGATACTTTTATGTGTGTGTATGGTTTTATATACGTACATGTGTGTGTGGCACAGCGTGTGAGATTTAAGGCCTTTCCACGATCTGCATCTCCAAAAGTTTATACTGGGAAGATCGTCTTACCCAAAAGTCTAAGTGTATAAAATTGTACAAAAGGATATGATAATATATATAGTATATATATATATATATATTATAGTATATGTGTGTGTGTGTGTGTGTGTGTGTGTGTGTTGCATATATAATATGATACTATATATATATATATATATATATTCTTATATGATGTTATATATATAGTATATATGAATGCCTGTGGAGAAAGAGACAGAGAGAAAGAGACATATGCTGGTCGCCTGTCATTGTTTTCGTACACGCTAGAAAAAAAAAGTAAA
>CM042174.1:30014108-30021608 GCA_023376005.1 Doryteuthis pealeii | reverse complement strand
ACATACATACATACATACATACATACATACATACCAACTAGCCTTTATATACGTATAGATTTCGTCATTTAATTTGATTTTGACAAAATAAAAAGACAACGTGTCTACGATCTTTCATGACATTTCCTCAAAATTTGATAAAAGTTCAAAATCTAATTGATTAGTTAAAAAATTAGCATAAGTATTAAAAAAATTAAAAATTCATAAGAATGTTTTGTTACAATTATTTTTGGGTTTTTATTTTATTTTATTTTTATTTTTATTTTTATTGGCTAAGGAGCCATGCTTTTTTATGTTTACATGGGTTTAGGATTTCTGTTTTTGAGAAGTCCAGAGCCCAATTCCTATAACCATTTATCAAAAATGGGTAAAAATGTCTGTTTCATTAAAAGTTACCTGTTATTTCCCTTAAATTAAAGACTTCTAAATATGTTTAATATTACATTTAAATAAAGGCTATCATTTGGGGTAGATTAGAAAAATGAATGTGACTTCTGGCCAGGTGGAATGAGGTGGTATAGGATGTTAAGAGTTATACTTATGATGTTGTGTTAAATATTATAAATACATAGACAGTTGGTAGAGCATCCGCTTAGGAATTGCAAGGTTCAAGGTTTGATACTGGTCTCTACCAACTCAGTGCATGAGTAGTACAGCTTCAGTAATCTGATCTGTGTGGTAAAGCAGCATTTGGGAGCTGATGATAGGAGTGGCTCTCCACCTCAGCAAAACAATCTAGCTTAATAGACCAATACACAATTTTCGATGTTTCATGAAATTTGATTTTTTGTTGTTTTTTTTTAAGTGAAAAATCGACCTACCCTAGTGTGGGTGTCTGTGCACGCGCTCGAAAAAAAATGGCCGTGAATTTCTACCAGTTACCCCTCCTATCGTTCACCAATCTCAACAAGATTGCCCGCTCCGATGCTTTTAGTCAGATTACCATATCCCCCATCCACCCCAGCTATACTACAGCCCCCACCCCAAAAGTTTCGTTGAAATTATATCCTGTCATTCAAAATAAGTCTTTACAACGACGCCATATTGCGAGAGTTTTTTTTTTGTTTTGTTTTTTCCTTCATTTTTTTTTTTTTTTTTTTCACGATCTACTTGGTCGTCTTAATGCAAACAACGAAATACGTACAGTTTACATAGTTCTTTTTTTTTTCTTCTTTAAACTCGACTCCCGTCGTCACCGCCGCCCCCACTACCGCCTTCGCCACCGCCTCCATCTCCACCCACTAATCCCATGTATCTACATTACAACATAACATAGTATGAACTTAAACAGCCTTAAAATGTTGGGTCTTACCTCCTCCGACGTACCAGTGACTATTGAGGTTGATTTTGTAAAAAGCCACCAACACTTTTATAGATCGTCTTTAAAACAAACATTAAAAACTGCTCTATCCAAAGTTTTACTGTTTGATGGTTGCACTTTTTCTATATCATGACGACTTGTATTTAAGTTTTAATGTAATAAAATATTATACTAAATTAGAAAGGATAATGAAACTAAATAAGAAGGCAGATAAAAAGATTTGAAACAGAGTGCAAGTATTTAAGTTTTAATGTAATAAAATATTATATTAAATTAGAAAGGCTAATGAAACTAAATAAGAATGCAGATAAAAAAAATTGAAACAGAGTGCAAGTATTTAAGTTTTAATGTAATAAAATATTATACTAAATTAGAAAGGATAATGAAACTAAATAAGAATGCAGATAAAAAGATTTGAAACAGGTGCAAGTATTTAAGTTATAATGTAATAAAATATTATACTAAATTAGAAAGGATAATGAAACTAAATAAGAAGGCAGATAAAAAGATATGAAACAGAGGGTGCTATAATCGAAAAATAGAACAACTAAAACTTTCTCTTCCATCACTCCCGTCTTTCATTACTAAATTTTCTTAATTGACCTATTTAGTTAAAATAGAAAGTAAAGAATAAAATTATAGTTATTTCTTCTTGTTAATGTTTTTTGGGTTTTTTTAGGATTTATACCCAAGTTTTTTGCTCATATTCATTAAGACCAAACAATTATCAATTATATTAACAATTAGAAATCAATAATACTAAGCACATATTTATTAAAATCAAATTTTCAATATCGATATGCTAATTAGCCTTCCCGTTTTACATGTTATCTAAATATTGAACGTCGCTTATGAGCTCGTCCTTGCTTTACATGTGATCTAAGATTTGAATATTATGTTCTTGAGATGGTCACCATCATGACGAAATCATTCGAGTGCTCGATTTATCATATCACGTAAAGTGTGGTTTAGCATATCAACTGGAATAGCTGTGTGTATATATATATATATATATATATATATATATATATATATATATAAGTAAAAAGTGCTCTATATCTTTGCTAGGACATGTATATCTAATTTAGGATAACGGAGAAATAAAATCAATGACACCTTGGTAATTGACAGTTTCTTACCTATGCGATTTTCTTGGTTTGAAAATCACAGTCGAGAAACTCTCAGTTATGATAACGTAGACACAGCGTCACTCCTTGAGCTCGTCCTTGCTTCTCCAGCAGTGTCCATCATGCCTTGTCCGTCTCACTCGGATGGTTTGTGAGATGGGGCAGGTGGCCATACAGCTGTTTTTAATGCGTCTTATATGCCAGCAAATGTTTAATGCCATGCCCTGCCTCCCTTGTAGGGGATACAGTCAGCGTATTCTAAGCCACTGCAGACCCCCCCTTCTCAATGTACGCAAGATAAGTCTGGCACAGGGATATAATTAGGGATCTTACAGAAAGAAACGCAAGTCACTATCTGTGGCTAATGAGACCATTAGGCTTAACATGAAGGGAGAAATGAAGACATGTTTTTAGTGTCTGCAGTGTGTCACGTCGAGAGTCTATTGAGTGGGAGTTGTCTCCGCGGTTCGAGAGGGGTGGTGAGAGGCGAATGGCGGGAAAGAGGGATAGCAGAATATTTAATGATGTCAGAAGAGGGTTTTTATGGCAACGGAAGACGTCTCTCGACTGAAAAGGTCTCTTCTGTAAAATAGCAGACAGGAAGGTGGCAGCATTTTTATTGGTTTTTCTCTTCCTACATCAACACGCGAGTGCTTATGCTCACACACACACATATACACACATATACACACACTCGTGGAATCTCAGTGACAACTCTCTCTCTCTCTCTCTCTCTCTCTCTCTCTCTCTCTCTCTCTCTCTCTCTCTCTCTCTCTCTCTCTCTAAATTTTTCCTCTTTGGCTTTCGTTCTTTTTCCTATCTGCTCTGATCTTCTCTCCATACTTCTTATTTCTCTCCCTCTCTCTCTCTCTCTCTCTCTCTCTCTATATATATATATATATATATATATATATATATATATATATATATATTTCTTCCTCTCCCTACCCTTTATGCATATCATCTTTCCTCCTCCCCCTCTCTCTCTCTCTCTCTCTCTCTCTCTCTCTCTCTCTCTCTCTCTCTTTCTATCTATCTATCTATCAAAATGTTTCTTCTTTGACTTTCGTTCTTTTCACTCTCTCTATTTCTTTCCTCTCATTCCCTACCATTTATGCATACCCCCATCTCTCTCTCTCTCTCTCTCTCTCTCTCTCTCTCTCTCTCTCTCTCTCTCTCTCTCTCTCTCTCTCTGAATTTTTCATCTTTTCTTTTCATATTACTATTTTATTTATTTATAGTTATAATATTATAATAAAGTATTATGTACACATGCTGCAAAAGAAAAAAAAAAAAACAGACCTTTGTCAGATGATGATTCTGGTTCAGTCATGGTTTCGGGGTCAAAGCATCATTACCACTAATATCGCACTAACAATACCACCAGACTTTCTTGGTTTTCAGCCACAAAAAAGGGCAATTTTTGAGCCAAAGTTTTTTTTAAGTACGTCCTAAATGCCGTCAAATGCGGTATATTAATTTTTCCTCTTTTCTTTTCATATTCCTCTTAAACTGCATCTGATTGTGAAGTTTCAATTCTGGAGCTCTGGGGAATATGGAGTACCCCTTCATCACCATTACTCCCAGGTTCACTCTGACCCGGATTGGTAGTACCTGTTAGGGTCCCGTCTATGGGTAAAATAGAAGAAAGTGATTTTTTAAAAAATGAGTTTTAAAATATCGACCAAGAGTGAATAACAAAACGTATTTGGCCAAAAATAACTCAACAAGGGTTGACATGCCGTAAAATCCAACCAACCAACAACAATATTCCTCTTTTTCTCCTTAGATATGAAAGCGATAAATATTTGATTGATGAAACAATCAATACAAAGTATAATCTACATTTGGACCATATTACCTTTAGGTACCCCTTTTTGATCTCGATTAAGAAAGGACATGTTTTTCATTTACACCGTCAATATCCGGTTGTTTGTTAGGGGTTAGGGTTAGGGGTTAGTTTGTTTTTTTTAATCTAAAAATCGTCTGTTAAAACAACCGGATATTGACGGTGTAAATGAAAAACATGTCCTTTCTTAATCGAGATCAAAAAGGGGTGCCTAAAGGTCACATGGTCCCTACATTTGACTGACTGATTGATTGATTGATTGATTGATTTTATTGGCATGCCAACCCGTCTGGGGTTATTTTATACCTGGAGATTAGGGAATCGCGCTTATCTATCTTTTTTTTTTTTTACATAAGCTGTCTCTTAATACAATCCAGACTACATTTTCAATGTTCCATTGCATTTTATTAATTTGTTTGCACAGTTATAGGATATCAAGTATTCCTATTTAATGCAAGTATTGCACACAGTTCTATGGTTTCAAGTATCCATATCTATTATTAATGATTATATGGTTACAAAGTAACTATTCATATTTTACTAGAAGCGGCTACCCAGTGTCGCCTGGGTAGAGAGAGGGGGGGGGTCAAAATACCGTGTGAATTAATTTGTTTACTTTTGAGATTCACAAATGCTGGGCATTTTAAAGTATAATTCCAATACTATTTCTATGTATATTTGAATTTTTAAATATCTTTGAATATAAATCAAATTTTCATAATTTTTGCACAAAAGGCAAGAACCGCTGATATTTAATGTGTACATACAAGGTGTGTAAAAAAAAGTATCGAGATTTTTTGTACTTTTTGACACACCTTTATTTCGGAAAAAAAATTAACGTTCCAGTCATTCTTCATTTCTATCTTGGAAAATACACCTTTAAACCTGGTACTTTTTTGACACACCTTGTATTCTGGAAAAAAATGAATGAAACGTTATTTTAGTTTTCTTTTTTTAGAATACAAGGTTTGTCAAAAAGTACAAAAAATGTTGATACTTTTTTTTACTTGGTCGTTTTATTTTTGTTATTTTATCCGGACATACATACATACATACATACATACATACATACATACGTGCATACATACACACCAACTGACCTTTATATATGTATAGATCTATTAATAATGGAGATTGTGTGTATTTCTGTCTGTAACAAAAACTACGTCACAGCTTACGTCACAATATTCTTATGCTATATACACCCAAAATTTGAGTAAGCAATTTAAAAAATTGTTTTTTTACTCTTGTCCTTTTTTTTTTTTTTTTTTTTACAGTAACAAGAAGTTAACTAAAAAGTCTACAAATAAATAAATACCTACGATTTTGTGGAAAATTGATGTGGAAAAATATTCAAAATAATTGTTTGATTATTATATGCACGCAACATTTTATTTGAGAGGGACGGGGCTCAGTTTTCATTTCAAATTGATTTTTTTTTTACTCCTTTAATAAATATGAGGATTTGTCTTACTTATGATACAAACCCTCTGACATTGAATTTTTAACTCCCACCCTCTCAGGCAATGTCTTTCAAAAATTAATTTTTACGACGCCCGGAGGGTGTTTTCTGTTGCTAGTATAGATAATTATCATTTGTTTTCACACAGTTATATAGTTTTACGTATTCCTATCCAAAAAGAATAATTTTAAAAACAGATCCTAACAGGCATTCCACCCCGGGTAGAGGGGACCTAAGCAATGGAGAAGTACTCTACACTCTACCCAGAACTGCAGAATTGCACACCCATGATGACCCGCACCCTTTTGGGGGCGCTGCTTAGCTCTCTGCATGAGATACAGTCGGTTTATTTTAAACCTGGGCAGTCAATATTTGATAAGTACACAAGATGTTTACATTGTTTTTGTATGGGAGTAAAATAAGGAAATTAATCCGACAGTATGTGGAGAAAATGTAGAACAAACACGGGATGTTACAATGGATGGAAATTTATTAGTCGTAGTGTCGATGTTTGAACTTTTCGGTCTATAAAAGAAACCTTCTTCAGGACATATTAGTTACTAATGAAGGAGAAAAAAGATTATTAGAGTTAAAAATGCGCATTCAAAAAATCCATCATCCTTTTAACGCACGTTGAGTTTTGAAAAATGTGTAGAAAAGGTTCGTAATTCTTTTTGTATGTATTTTTTGTGTTTTTGTTTGTTGTTTTTTTTTTTTTTTTGGCGGGGGGTGTCTTTCTGTTTGTCCGTTTTTTTTGGGGGGGATGTCTTTTTGTTTGTTCGTTTGTTTATCGGGTTTTTTGTTTTTGTTTTTGTTTTTAGTATGATCGAAATTAAGCGAGATGACAATTTACCGGAGTTGCCAGAACGAATTTGAAGACATCTGCCTTGGGGACTTCGGTTTCTGTTTTTGAATTTAAAGTGGGTGACAAAGCGGCGAGTAATGCGGTTCAGCTGTGGCGACAATTGATATGAGTGACAAGTGACAAGGAACGTGTTCAACACGGCCGTTAGCCCACGTAAAGAACAGAGCTGCTGTAGAAAATAATGGGACAGACTGGGTTCTTTAACCTTGGTTAGGCAACAGTCTAGGATAAGAAAAACTCTGAATTGAAACCTGGTCACTACTAGAATAGACCCAGGCCTACTTAGTGATCTATTATATTTTTTTTTTTAAGTCAAATTTCTTGCGATAAAGCACTGTGATATCGGGTTCTAAAGTGGATATGTATAATTTCAATTATTCCTTCCACAAAACCGTTGAAAAATGCACTTGATATTTTAGAAGGCCACGCGCCGCTTTAAGACCGTAGGTTCCCCACTCCAGGTTCAAAATTTGCTAATCTATTTGATTAACGGCGACGTATTATCAGAAAAATGACAGTTGAATTATCTCCCCTGCCGCTGGAGGGCGAATCGTCAATATACGATATTGGCACCAAAATGAAACCCCTTTACTTATCGTATGAACTTTCACCAAGCGCGGCGCGACTTTCAAGCACTCCCTATCAACAGCGAGTAGAATAGTATTCTAGCGCATCTCTACATTCACCTCACCTCAGCAAGATAAGTTTGGCCGCAAATGCCACTAAATTAGCAACCCCCCTTTTTGTATTTTTGAATATATGTTGTTTTAATTTTTAACTGTTCTTTTCGTTTTCTTTCATCCGAAATTATTTGCTTGCCACCGGGAGATGTTAAGAGTCCCAATATCTAACTTTGTTATTCTTCTTATTGTCGAC
>CM042174.1:29989108-30006608 GCA_023376005.1 Doryteuthis pealeii | reverse complement strand
TAAATTCATTTGCATTTTAAAAATTATCTGGCCATATTTCTTCTTTATTATATTATTCTATAGCTGATTTAAGGCATTTTTTCCGAAAAGTTAAAGCCAAACTCGGTTGTATTTGTTTAAAAATTCGTGGCAATACAGAATAAAAAATATATTTTTAAAGGAAGGTGTATATACATTGGCTTGTCGATAAGCAGGCACTGCTAAGTTTTTTTTGTTTTTTTAAAGCAAGAGGCCAAGACGCATTTATGCAATATACATAATGGGCATGAATAAAAAAAAAATTAAAAAATTAAAATAATATTACACATCTAATTTTTTTATACACTTTTAAATAATTAATTTCGTCCCAAAAAGCGTTTTTGCTATTTAAGTTAATGACTCTAAAAAAAAAACCAACACAATGGGTGACCCAACGGGTCACGTATTTTCTAGTATAAATATATATATACATATATATATAGTCATCCAAAGACACGTGTTCCGACTTATCAAGTCTCTTCAGTGTAGCTAGACATTTGTAAGCTACCTACTGCTGGGATTGAAATCCGATCGGTTCATCATCAGTCGAACAAATTAACCGCTAGGCTACAGAACAGATTAACCGTCACCTACAGAATGCGAAGGGGATTTTAACTGTTTTAATGCACACATCTCTATGTATGTAAAGGCCGCCATAGAGTGCTCCACCCCTTATATCGGAGAGCGATGTGCTTAATTGAAGTCATACCTAATTTTTGAAAATTAATTAGTTAATAATTAATGAATTTAGGCGGGCATATATGTTCAATTCATTAATTATCAACTAATTAATTTTCAAAAATTAGGTATGACTTCAATTAAGTACATATCCTCCAAAAATTGTCGGCTAAAAGCCATATCAAATAAACACATTGTTTGTTTACTTACTCTCATATATATATATATATATATATATATATTATTTACTAAGCTGAGCTATGGCACCAAGCCAAGAATATACGACACTCGGTGAGAATCGAACTCAATAGTAAGGGTATGTTGCACTAGCATGTTAACTATTACATTACGCGAGGTGACCAATATGTTATTTACTAAACTTAGTTATGGCACCAGGCTAGTAGATGTACGGCACTCAGTGAGAAGCGAACTCAATAGT
The DNA here is from genome assembly GCA_023376005.1 of Doryteuthis pealeii. Lineage (NCBI taxonomy): Eukaryota > Metazoa > Mollusca > Cephalopoda > Myopsida > Loliginidae > Doryteuthis > Doryteuthis pealeii. The sequence goes on along the minus strand of CM042174.1, from coordinate 30,005,473 downwards.
AATAGCATGCTACACTAGCTCATTAACCATTAGATCACGCGAGGTAATCTATATGTTATTTAATGTTTACTGGAGGGGCGTGGTGGTGTAATGGTTACCATCGTAGGAAATAGACACGTCGAGACGAGTTCAAATCGTAGACGTGGCTGTTTGCATTTCACATAGCGCTAATACACTTGGGAAAGGTATGAATCCAACTATTCTCCCTCCAGCTATGTGTAAATAGGGCGTGCTACACTAGCTAGTTAATCATTACACCACACGAGGTGACCTATATGTTATTTACTAAGCTTAGCTATGGCACCACGCAAGTAGGGATACGGCACTCGGTGAGAATCGATCTCAATGGTAAGGGTATGCTATATACTAACACTTTAACCATTACACCACGCAAGGTGACTTATAGGTTATTTACTAAGCTTAGCTATGGCACCAGGCCAGTAGGGATACGCCACTCGGTGAGAATCGATCTCAATAGTACTCAGTCGCTAGAGCGTTCGGCTAGAAATCACAAGGTTCCTAGTTCGATACCGGTCCTCGCCAACTCAGCGTTATGAGTAGCACAGGGATCTGTGCGGTAAAGTAAGGAGCTGATGGTAGGTGTGGCGCTCCACCTCAGATGCAAAAACAATCTCCTTGGTCTAACGCTAGTGAAAAGAGGATAGACTCCCTCGCTGATTGGCTGATACCGACATTAGGCTGCTCCGACGACTTTACTTTATATACTAATACTTTAACCATTACACCACGCGAGGTGACCCATAGGTTATTTACTAAGCTTAGTTATGGCACTAGGCCAATAGGGATACGCCACTCGGTGAGAATCGAATTCAATTGTAATTATATGCAACACTGGTTCGTTAATCATTACAGTACGCGAAGTACGTGAAAATATTGACTAATCGTTATATTATATATCAACTGGGACGTAGTAATAAATATTTGTGAAGATTTAAAGAAACCGCCTTGAAAGAGAGAGATCACTGAAAAGAGTTTAAACCTTTAAAGTAATTATATTAGGTTGTTTGGAACACACTGCTCAATTTTTGGATAGAATGTTTAAATTCACATTCCCAATGATTAAAATGTCGTCTTTGTTAATTTTCTATCATTTCTTTCAGAATTTCATTTTTAATGTCATGGACATGAAAAATGAAATAATGCGTTTATTTTATTTTATTTTATTTTATTTTACTTTATGCGTGAGTTCAAGCTTGACCATAATTTTGCTTCATGACAATGTTTGGTCACATGTTACTAGGATGACACCACAGAAGCTGACTGACTTGGTATATGAGACTTTGCCACATCCACTATATTCTTATTACCTCTCTCCCACCAACTAACATTTTATACATATATATATTTTTTTTTTTTTTTAATTGTTTATGTTCCTTATACTTCTCGTTCTCATTTTTTTTTTATTTGGAATGATTCATTTTAAAATGGGTGAAATAAGAATTCGGTGGATAAGCGACACCAGATAATCTGGATTTACATTCTTGGACGATTTTGACGGTCACATTTTTAACTAGAGGGTTTTTTTGCAAGACAATTAATATATAGATGGGAATTCAACTATATATAGAAATTCATTTGAAAATTATATCACAGTTGCGTTACTAATGATTTTATCAGAGATATTGCATGACAACTTATTGTAATACTAGTTATTTTGACAGCGAAATATCCCAGATACTCATGTAAGATTGATTTAACAAATACGTGAAAATATTGACTAATCGTCATATATACGAAATGCAATCAGAAAGTAGTGAGATTAATTCTTTTAATTTTGTTTAATTTCAAAATTTAAATGAAGAGGTGTGCACAATTGAACAACTCATTTAATAAAGTGATGATGTCTATACGTCTAGACTACTGTCTAGATGTGTGAACAACTGAACAACTCGTTTAATAAAATGATGATGTCTAGACGTCTAGACTACTGTCTAGATGTGTGAACAACTGAACAACTCGTTTAATAAAGTGATGATGTCTAGACGTCTAGACTACTGTCTAGATGTGTGAACAACTGAACAACTCGTTTAATAAAGTGATGATGTCTAGACGTCTAGACTACTGTCCAGGCGAGGCAGTGCCATTTTTTTTAAATATTGGTTTCCTTCCGTCTGTTAAAAACGAGAGCGTGGTGTCCAAGAAAGAAAAACTTAACAAACCGTCATTCCGTAATAATTTATTTCGACCAGAAACTCAAAAGGCTTTTAAAAAAAAAATTTTTTAAATTAATTTTTAAAATTTATATATATATATATATATAATATAATAGATAAATATATAAAGGTTTTACGTATCTATTTATTTGGTGATAAAGGAACAGTCACAACCATATTGGTTTCATGCGTCAACAATCAAAGCGAGGCGGTACCAAGCTTTTTCCCTATTGCCCTTATGGCAAGCCCCAACCCCTTTTTATCATATGGGTGCTAGAAGGCGGTGGCTGCGGGTCTACATGTCCTGGGAATGACGTTAAACTCTATCTGATGGTGAGGTTCCAGTTTTGGAGGTTTGGGGAATGTGGAGCACCCCTTCATCACCATTGCTCCCTGGTCCACTCTGACCCGGAATGGTAGTACCTGTTAGGGTCCCATCTATGGGTTAAATAGAAAAATGTATTTATAAAAAATTGTATTATGCATTAAGAATTGATTTATTTCAAAACTTTATCGGCATTAAATGACCCACTGGGGTTGATATGCCATAAAACAAAACAAACCAAACCAAACCAAACCAATCTTTTTTTTTTTTTAAATGTTGACATCCTTCCATTTAACTGAGTTTGGCTATGGCACAAGGTCATAGGCATGAGCACTCGGTGAGAAAAGAACTCGTTGATAGAACACTGGCATATGCCCGCATAATCCCCCAAGTTCGCGACTAGCAGACATTGCTTGAAATGTTTGGACGATGCAAAATGATATACGAAGTCAACACATCGCTGCTACTAGAACTGCTTCCGACGCTGCTGCTAATGCTAATGCTATATTTCATTTAGTTTATTTTCCTTTCTTTTTTAGGTGGTAATCTTGCAAAAATGGTCATGGCTCGAGTCGTGGTGGTCCCTTTTGCCTCAAGGAAATCTCATCTTTGCTTCACCGCTTCCATGAAAACATATTTTTAACCCCATAATGACAACGGCGGCTTTAGCAGAGGTGAGGTGTGTGGATAGGAGAGGATGATAAACGCGATATTTCATTCCCTCTTCTATCGTTACTACCACCACTGTCTTTACAATTTTCCTTCATCTGCTTCAGCTGCTATGGTTCTCATTTTCTATACTGAATCAAGTCAGATACAAGATCAGAAAATTAGGGAGGGCTGGGATCTCTACATCGGATTAGAAGAAGGTCAAATTTAGTCTTTAAGGAGAGACTCCCATCTCTACATCGCTATTGCCTAGCAAAACGCAGCGTTTCCCGCGTTATATTACTTTCAAGTAACACCGAAAGCACTGGTTCCCGGTTAACCACCTAAGTTAAGCAGTGATGAGCATATCCAATACTTAATTGGGTGACCATTTAAGCATCAGCAAGGAAATAATGATTATTTGTTACTGACTAAATTTTTATTTAGTCCAGCTTCAGGTTGCTCATTATTCTGAAGTAGTCACCCCTCTCAGAACAACAGAAAATCTATTGCAAATTAGTGTATAATTCTTTTGAGATTCCCTCATTCAAAACTAGCAGCGGCTACCCGGTGTCGCCTGGGTTGAGGGGGATTTTTTTTTAAATTAGTCCCGCAGATCTATTATTACTGAATCGTGAGTTGAATCCTCGTAGGATGCCCCATTTAAATCCCTATGTAAAAAAAAAATAGACCTTGCATTGATCCAGCTACTCTGAAAAGAAATGTTAATGTCTACTATCTAAAATATTAAATGAAAAAAAATCCATGCTGTTATCATTTAAATTTTATTTTTTAATTATCTTCACGAATATAAACCAAATCTCTATTATGTTTGCTCAAAAACCATGCCCTGGTGATATTTAATGTGTATATATATTTGCTTTGTTGTTAATTGTTTTATTTTCGAAGTTTCCTCCGGACATACATATACACACAACTGCCCTTTATAGATAGATAGATAGATAGATAGATAGATAGACGCTCTATTAACTACATTTGGGCACAATGATATAATTATGAGTCACACAGTGATGAACGAACTCACTACTCAGTAGTAATGATCTACAAGAACGACTTGTTAACCATTACTCTGCAACGAGGTGGCTATAGCTAGTTATTATATATTAAATCATTGGTTTGGCTTGGTTTATTTTACGGCATATCAACCTCAGTGGGTCATTTAATGCCAACAAAGTTTTGAAATAAATTCATTCTTAATGGATACTCAATTTTTTTTATAAACACATTTTTCTATTTCACCCATAGATGGGACCCTAACAGGTACTACCACTCCAGGTCAGTGGACCAGGGAGCAATGGTGATGAAGGGGTGCTCCACATTCCTCAGACCTCTAGAACTGGAACCTCACCATCAGATGGAGTTTAACGTCATTCCCTGGACATGGAATCGGCGAACCGAGTTCAATTCTTGGATGTGGCAGTTTACGCTGATGCCCTAGAGAAAAGCACGAATCCTCCCCCCACCCCCACCCTCGCTACAAGGCAGACTATGCTCTTTAGCTATGGTTGAGCAATCAGTCTAGGAAACGGAAAACTTAATGGTAATTTATGAGGAAGTGCGTCCGGTCTCCTGCCTCAGAAATTGCTACCCGGTGACTATTAAAATAACGCCCCCAGCTATGTCGGTGTTACTTGAAAGAAAACAACCAACTTAAATGTATTTTAGAGGAAGGGCTTCTCTTTTTTTGGCGTAATTCTTATTTATTTATCGTAATTTGTCGTAATTCTTGTTCATTTATAGAAATGTGTCGTAATTCTTGTTCAATTATAGAAATTTGTCGTAATTCTTGTTTATTTATCGTAATTTGTCGTAATTCTTGTTTAGATATGAAGATGGATATATAGTTTGGAATAGACTGAGATAGATAGATAAACAAAATAATATAGATAGATTTTTATCGTAATTCTTGTTTATTTAAACTAAAAACAAGACATTAAACAAACATGAATAAAAGAAAATCTGAGACGACATAGCTGGGGACGTTATTCTAATAGTCACCGGGTAGCAATTTCTGAGGCAGGAGACCGGGACGCACTTCCTCATAAATTACCAACTTAATTCAAACCAGTTTTACTCCACTTAAAATTACATCCTGTCTGAGGGGTTGGGAAGATCAGTTGTTAGAGCGTCGAACTAGGATCCACAAGGTTCCTGGTTCGATACCGGCCCTCGCAAACAATGTATGAGTAGCACAGGGATCTGTGTGGTAAAGTGAAGAGCTGGTGGTTGGTGTAGCGCACCGTCCCAGACATCAAAACAATCTCCATGGTCTAGCGCTAGTGAAAGGGGGATAGACTCTTTTGCTGTCTAGCTGATACCGACTTTAGGTCACCCCGACGACTTTACTTACATATATTAGATTATGTTATATACAGATGCATGTATAATATACGAACGAAGCATTTCTGAAAAGTACTCGGCACAACCAAGATTATTTTTCTAATTTTGATTTTTATTGATTTTTGAAGGGTTAAAGAGATTTTCAGAAACAATATGTCAAATATGTTGAATCACCGAAGGGGGGCAGGTATTGCCTGGGGGGATGGCCCCCTGGGATCGACACTATTATTTATTACTTAACCTGATCCAGTGGCCGAAGCACACTGGACCCCCCGGGTGGGCAAGGTAAATAAATACCAGAGCATAGTAACTGGAACAGATACTACACCTCAATTATCTTGGTGATCCGGCAGGAGAAACCTAGGTTGACATTTTCTGATTCATTAGGCTTACTATATATATATATATATATATATATTTTATTATAATGGAGATTGTGTGTTTTTCTGTCTGTAGCCGAAACTCTATTACTACTCAAGTCACAATTCCCTTAGTTATTTACGCTACATTCTTCATGATTTTTTTTATTTAAACCTCAATTATTAATAAATTGTTTTACATTATTAATACTGTTAACCTTATCTACATACTAACAACATCAAATATATTTATATATACAACAAAATAGCGGTTTACAATGTGAATGGGAAGGCTAATTTGCATATTGATATTAAAAATGTGATTTTAATAAATATGTGATTAGTATTATTGATTTCTAACTGTTTGGTGTTATTTTAATGAATATAAGCAAAAATCTCTTCAATGAATCCTAAATGAAATCCTTTAACAAGAACAAATAACTGTAAATTTTATTTTTTACTTCCTCTTTTAAACTAAATACTTAAATTAGAAAAAAATAACAATGAAAGACGAAAGTGATGGAAGAGTAAAATTTCAGTTGTTCTATTTTTCGATTATATCCCTCTGTTTCAAATCTTTTTATCTGCATTCTTATTTAGTTTCATTAGCCTTTCTAATTTAATACAATATTTTTTGCATTAAAACTTAAATACTTGCACCCGGAGGTGCATATATTTGCTAGTATATATATATAATTATATATTATATATATATATATATATATATATATCCCAGTTTGCACGTATCTGTCTCAGTATGTTCATTATCTATCTCTCCCTCTCTCTCTCTCTCTCTCTCTATATATATATATATATATATATATCCCTCCCAGTCTCTCCACATCTATCTATCTATCTATCTATCTATCCATCTATATGTTCATTATCTATCTATCTATATATCTATCTATCAATTGAATATGTTCGTTTGTGTTGTTATGTCCACATTTCCTCTACTCTCAACCACATTTTGTCAGATTTATTCAATCCTTCGGTTGAGCACTCTATTTAGAAGTTTGAGAACTCTAGGTGAAGATCATTTCCGCTTAGAAATATAGCGATTAAATAGCCTGCTATACTTGGTGACTGACTGTGGATGTGTGGGTAAGAGGCTTGGCGAGCGTAAGTTCGTTCGGGTCTCGAACCCAGCCAGAGGCAGCTGCTAAAAATCGTATAACTATACTGATGAGAGGTGAAACCTCGAAACACGTGTCTATAGTTTACCCTATATATATATCTTATTATAATGGAGATTGTGTGTTTTTCTGTCTGTAACCGAAACTATATTACTAATCGAGTCACAATTAACATAGTTATTTACGCTACATTCTTCATGATTTTATTTATATTTAAACTTCAATTATTAATAAAATTGCTTCACCTTTTTATTAGTGTTGTCCATATCTATATACTAATAACATGCTATTGTATTTATATATACAAAAAATAGAGGTTTGCAGTGTGAACGGGAAGGCTAATTTGCATATTGATATTAAAAATGTGATTTTATTAAATATGTGCTTAGTATAATTGATTTCTAACTGTTTGGTTTATTTTAATGAATATAAGCAAAAATCTCTTCAATGAATATTAATGAAATTCATTAACAAGAACAAATAACTGTCATTTTATTCTTTATTTCCTATTTTAACTAAATAGTTAAATAAGTAAAATTCAGCAATGAAAGACGGGAGTGATAGAAGAGTAAGTTTCATTTCTATTTTTCTATTATACTCTGTTTCAAATCTTTTTATCTACATTCTTATTAGACTTTCTAATTTAATACGATATTTCATTACATTAAAACTTAAATACTTGCACCCGGAGGGTGCATATATTTGCTAGTTATTATAATGGAGATTGTGTGTTTGTTTGTCTGTAACCGAAACTATATTACTATACAAGTCACAATTCCCTTAGTTATTTATGTCACATTCTTCATGATTTTATTTTTATATAAACCTCAGTTATTAATAAAATTGTTTTTTTTTTTTGTCGACCATATCTACATACTAATACCATGCAATTGTATTTATAAATACAACAAAATAGCAATTTACAGTGTGAATGGGAAGGCTAATTTGCATATTGATCTTAAAAATTTGACTTTGATAAATAGGTGCTTAGTATTATTGATTTCTAATTGTTTGGTTTTATCTTATTGAATATGAGCAAAATTCTTGGGGATAAATCTTAAAAGAAATCCATTAACAAAAAGAAATAACTGTAATATCATCCTTTACTTCCTATTTCAACTAAATAGTTAAATTAGGAAAATCTATCAATGAAAAGCGGGAGTAATAGAAAATGATGGAAGAGTTAGTTTCAAAGTTGTTCTATTTTTCGATTATACCCCCTCTGTTCCAAATCTTTTTATCTGCATACTTATTCAGTTTCATTAGTCTTTCTAATTTAATATGATATTTTATTATATTAAAACTTATATACTTGCACCCGGAGGGTGCATATATTTGCTAGTGTATATATATATATATATATATATATATATATATATATATATATATTAAATGACCCGAAAGTGGTTGATATGCCGTAAAACAAAATAACCAGCCAACCAACCAAATAGTGTTCAACTATCGAATAGCGTGTACATTTCATGTTTGCTCTAGATCCTTCTTGGTCAGACTGAGAATTTTTCAGCTGACAGTTTCTGGTACAACCGTAGTTTTAGTTTTAGTGTAAGGTCACAATGGGTAACCCAATGAGAATTGATGTCGCTAATCTGTAATCAGCAAAACCAGTTTCCCAACATAATACAAACGAAGATAGCAAGCGGCATTGGCAAACGACCAAGTTTCTTTTCCAGAATCGCATCTGTTATTGATCCAACACATTTTAAAGCCGCCTGTGGTGGTCAGTAAGTTTGGTTTCAAGTCATTCATATATATATATATATATATATTAAATTTTTATTTGAAGGCACTTACAACGCATGTATCGCATAAAATTCGATACTTTTTCTTATAGAAAATGAAATTGACAAGTGTAATCCCGGCAAAGGATCGCTCGGTGTGTAGAATGTCGTACAGACTGTTTCGACTTTATTAACGACCCCTTACCTATTATGGTAGAGGCGTGTAGTATCATTTGACAAGCTTAATTTCGCTAGGATCGTTAGCTGTGTACTGTGGTCGAGGCGATATAGTGGTTCACTATGCTCGCTGAGGTCTCGGTTTCGATTTCTGTCGGAGGGAAATCGTTAGTATATGTCGCTGATGAGACTTAATAAAGTCGAAACAGTCTGTACGACATTCTACACACCGAGCGATCCTTTGCCGGGATTACACTTGTCAATTTCATTTTCTATAAGAAAAAGTATCGAATTTTATGCGATACATGCGTTGTAAGTGCCTTCAAATAAAAATTTAATATATACTTTATTCAGCAACGTTTCTAAAAATAAACAAACATCCAAAAATCTTATATATATATATATATATATATATATATATATATATATATATGAAAGGTAAAATGGATATTGAATCCGACAATATATGTAGAAAGTTTTGTAGAAAAAACAACAAGATGTTAAAAGTTTTGCTGACAGAAATCTGTTTCGACCAGATGAAGAGGTTTTTAACGAAGCAACATTGTAAGCGGAAAACGAAATAAATATATCATTAATTACGAGGCACAGAACGCTCTCGATCAGTACCGGAATTTTCAAAAAAAAATTGTAAAATGCGTATTTATTGTTAAAAATAAAATAAATTTTATTTTAAAAAATTATAAGCATTTTTATCATTAAAAAAGCTCAAAAGAGTTTGCAGTAAAAGTGTATATGAATATCAAAAAGTTCAGGAAAATGTTCCGGTTACAAATGAAAGTTTAAAAAATATAACAAGTCCAACAACAGGAATCTGCAATGATGACAAAATCGCAGTGTCGGGATCCTTATTACATTCGAAATTTTTTAATGATAAAAATGCTTATAATTTTTAAAAACAAAATTTATTTTATTTCTAACAATAAATACGCATTTTTTTTTTAATTTTTGAAAATTCCGGTCCTGATCGAGAGCGTTCTGTGCCTCGTGATTAATGATATATTCATTTCGTCTTTCCGTTTACAATGTTGCTTTGATAAAGACCTCTTCATAATGTCGAAACAGATTTCTGTCAGTAAAACTTTTAACATCTTGTTGTTTTTTCTACAAAACTTTCTACAACACACACACACACACATACATACACACACACACACACCCCCCCCATATATATATATATATATATATATATATATATATCAATTTATTTCCTAAAAGAATAATCTCATAGTAATTCAAATATATCCGTGTGTTTTTTTTTGGGGGGGGGGGTGTTCACAAGTAATAAATAGGATGACTACACTGCTATCTCACTCTTTTCTCTTTCTCTTTCTCTTTCTCACTCTCTTTCTCTTTTTCTTTCTCTTTTCTCTTCTCTTTTTGGCCTTTTCTTTTCTTTTTTGTTTTTCCTCCTTACGAGCCAAACTAACACTAAAAGTAGAGGGCAGTTCGGTATAGCCAACGCAGTAAAAAAGTCAGTCTGAATATTATTCAGCTAGTTAATCTATTTTAATCGTAGACTGTTTCATGGCTATGAGCCAGTCCATCTGGTAGGGTGCTGAAGGGGTGTTAGCTACTCTACAACATAAAGATATGCAAGCAGCAAAGAATTGAATCTCTGTATTCCTGATTTTTTATAAGAACGACTCAGATGGAAGTGGGGAGAGAGACAACACCCGATACGACACCTGACACAGCCAGGTATGATGTCTGTTGGATTGTTTTGATACATATAAGGTGTGCTGGAAACTACCACTTAAATTATAGACTCAGCGTAGTCACATGGATTAAAGTCAGCTAATCAACAGCTCGAATACGTGGTTAGTTAACTATTTAATCGCCGATATTGAAAGCTGTTCATTTGCACATTATTCGACTTTGAGGAACGCACCTTCAACCAATGACTTTGCTCAACGCAAGGATTTTACCCAACACTAAGGAACAACCAAAGGATCATACCCAACACTAAGAGACACCAAGGAACAACCAAAGGTTTCTTCACTAAAGACTACGCTGAGTTTAACACAAGGAATCTCCACTATAAAGCGCTTCCATTTGAAGCCTAAAAATGGCCACAAAAATCGTAACAATGTCGATAATACGAATGGAAACAGATGACAAGACCAGAGACGAAAAATAGAAAGAGAAGATGAGAGCAGTGTAAAAAAATGATAAGAACTATTTAACACTCACTAATACTCACTAAAAGTGCCGACTCATAATAAGTTGTGAAGAGCCGGAAGTTAACGCTTTGAAAGCAGAAATAAAATGACGAAAATAAGAAGTTTGCGCATAGGATCAGCGCAGGTAGAAAAAAAAAATAGAAATATTAAAAATGATAATTTTCAACCCATCAAAAACGCTCGCGCCTAAAAAAAAAGAAGTTTTTTTTTAAAAAAAAGACCGATTTTGAGCCTAGGTAAATTCTACAAATAGCAGGGTTTTCGAAGAACAGTTCAGAAGATCACTTATGTCTGGATAGTTCACGTCGGTCGACTTTGAAATATCATGTTAGATAAAACATGTTTTCCGAATTTTTATTTATTCTTCTTTTTTAACTAAGGATTGTTCTTATTTATTTACATCAGAATATAGAAAAAATACTAAAAGCCAAATAAAAAAAGAGTCGGCCTCAGCTATGATTTTTCTTAAAAAAGATTGTGCTACAGCTTTTTAGGGTAATTAACATAAACAGAAAAAAACGCCTTTTGGGACGAATTTAATTGTTTAAAAGAGTATTAAGAATATTAGATATGTCATTTTAAGTAGCTTTTTTTTTCTTTCTTTTTTTACTGATGTCCATTATGTTACTACTTCTCGACTAAAACAAAAATCTGACCTCAAATAATAGATTTAAATAATTTTAATTCATTTTTAAATTGAAAATAAGTTAACATTTTGGTGCAGATAACATAAATGCGTTCGGGCCTCCTGGTCTAAAAAAAAAAATAAAATAAACCAAGAAAAAAAAAACCCCGCAAAACCGTACCTGCTTAAAATGCAACCCGTGCTATTTATAAACTCGCTAGCTATTTCTATCTCTTCAAGTTACTTCACTGCTGAAATATTTGTATTAAAACAAATAGATTACAGTAGTCAAGAATACTGATCGAAGTCCTGCAGAAATATGCTTTTTTAAAAGTTCGTGTAATAAAGAAAAGAAAGTGTTGAGTTAACTCCAATAGAGAAAGAAAGGGCAGTGTAAAAACACTGCCCTTTCTTTCTCTATTGGAGTTAACTCAACACTTTCTTTTCTTTATTACACGAACTTTTAAAAAAGCATATTTCTGCAGGACTTCGATCAGTATTCTTGACTACTGTAATCTATTTGTTTTAATACAAATATTACTTGCTGAATTTATGAGCCATTTGTTTTTTGTTTTTTGTTTTTTTTGTCTTAATATATATATTTACCAATCCCTCCGCACGAGCAGGATGCGACACAAGGTCAATTTCTTAAGCGGAGTTTAACAGGTTTGAATTCATAGTTTTCCTTCTAGACAGGTTGCCTTACCAAGGTTAAAGAGCCCAGTCTACCCTACTATTTGCCCATAGCTGAAGGGAGAGTAGGATTCATACCTTTCCCAAGGGTATTAGCGCTAAGTGAAATGCAATTACCCCGTCCAGGATTTGAACTCGGAGCGACGAGTCTATTTCCCATGACTTTAACCATTACACCACGCGCATCCTACTAAAGTATCTTAATATATGTGACCGTATGTGTGTTTGTTATAATTACCAATATATATATCATCACACCCACCATAAAGTAATCCCGTCATTTAAGACGGGAAATATGCTAGACATAGTATTTTATAAAATGCAGTAAAAGTCAATAACAACATAATATTATTGACTGTCCAATTACTTTGGTTTAATCATTATTGTGAGTAAATATAATTATATGTACTAGCAGGACTTGTATGATAATTTGATTATTACAATATTCGATATGTTTACTAATGACCTATAACAAAATAGTTCAATATGTAAAACAGTTTTTCAACCGGTGTGCCCACAGAAGCCGCTTCCGTGGGTGTGCCATGCGTGTTGAGGAAGGTTGATCATCCTCTTATATTTTTATTCTATTACTTTAATATTTTTTGTTTTAATTATGCTACACTTGTAGCACATTTTCATTATTCCTTTTCTTTTAAAATGTTATTGATAAAATAATTATATGAAGAATCTGATATAAAAAGTATGAAAATCTGATTTAACTCTCTCTTCCCCCCCCTCTCTCTCTCTCTCTCTCTCTCTCTCTCTCTCTCTCTCTCTCTCTCTCTCTCTCTCTCAATCTTTTTTCTTTCTTTCTTTTCATCTTTTCATTATGTTCGATTGAAATAGATTAACGTTATCGTTATGTATTTACCCAACCCCTCCACAGGTTTGAATTCAGATTTTATCTTCGCCAAGACCGGTTTCTATACCAAAGTTAAAGAGCCCTGTCTGACCTACTATTTACTCATAAGTCGATAGAAATTAATTGTGTCCATAACTTTCCCAAGGGTATTAACGCTATGTGAGATGCAAGCGAAAATTTCGATCAAAATACAGCTAAGTGCACCGTGTGAGGCGATAGACTTATTGATTCACACACACACACGCACACACCCATATATATATATATATATATATATATATATATATATATGTGTGTGTGTGTGTGTGTGTGTGTGTGTGTCCATTTCCTACGACGATAAACGTATATCTTCTATTATTATACTAAAGCTGAGTTTATCAACCTTCTCCAGCTAAAGGATTTTTTTCTATTTATGTTATGGACACAATATTTATATTTAGATATTCCTTGGTGTTAGCACTACAAAGTGTTTGGAAAAAATTCAGTTTAATTGGTTTTAATTAGGCGTAATTAGCAATTAAGTCAACAACCGACCAATCCCTGTCTAACAGACTACCTATCTCTCTTCCCATCTCCCTTTGTCAGTTAAGTTAACTCTCCTCCCACTCTCTATTTGTCAGTTAAGGAGAGTGACAGAGCGTACAGCCTGTAACAGCCTGTACTAACTGAAAAATCAGCAGTTAGGCCCCCATCCCATCACCCACTGTACCTCCGTAGATTCACCCCCTTTCATTTCTCCAGGCTAAAGAGATTTTTTTTGTTTTTTTTTAATAAAGTGGCGTAAATCAGGCTTTAAAATAGATTTTTTTAAATTACTTTAATTATTAATTTATAGAGTCAAATTTAACATGATCTTTAAACTTACTTTAAAATATTTCATGTTGGGTAAAAAAAAAAAGTAGTTATATATTTAAATGTGATGGATCTTATTAAAATGAGCAAACGTTGACTCCCCCATCGTTTAACTAAAACAAACTAAAAGAATACATTGCTGACTAACTCCTTGATTTTTGGTAATTTATCTATCTTAAATTAGTGAATCAATCAACTTATTGGTAAGTAGATAAATTGTCTTTGTTTCTCTTTTCCGAAAAATTAAAATAAATTTAGCTGCGAAATAATTCAAATCAGCTTATTTTGTTTTAAAATCAAGATTTGTGGGTTAAACTTCGCAAATTTTTTATAAGAAGTATATATTAACATTACCGACAAAAACTTAGTTACCTTAACCCCTAAACCGTAACAGAATTTGCAAAAAAATTAATTCATGCACTGTAGTTAAACTGTCATCCCCAAATAAGTTTAATTTTGACGACGATTTGCAAGTTTACCGATTTAAGATGTTTTGAGATTTAAAAAATGTATGAGATAAATAATACACACGCACAAACAAACCAATGCCTTTTTATTGTAACTAAGTTTTTGTCGGTAATGTTAATATATACTTCTTATAAAAAATGTATTATGTTTCCTACAGTTTTTAATACAAAACAAATCAAGAGTTTATTAGAAAATAAGTTGATTAAAATTAAATTGTCAGCTACGATATAATTTACTAAAAGAATAGGTAAATGAAATTATTAGTAAGACCATACAGGTCTCACTAATAATTTCATACCTATTCCTTTAGTAAATAAATTATTTTTCTTTACTTTAATTGCCATTTACATTTTAATTCTACTTAAATTCATTTGCATTTTAAAAATTATCTGGCCATATTTCTTCTTTATTATATTATTCTATAGCTGATTTAAGGCGTTTTTTCCGAAAAGTTAAAGCCAAACTCGGTTGTATTTGTTTAAAAATTTGTGGCAATACAGAATAAAAAATATATTTTTAAAGGAAGGTGTATATACATTTACACCGCTAAGTTTTTTTGGGTTTTTTTTAGATGCGTTATGCATAATGGTAGAGATGTGCAAAATGTCTGTTTAATTGTTTAAAATATTTTAAAACGTCAATAAAAAATGGAAAATTAACTTTTTAATGTTTTCTTTTACGTTTATTATAAAGAACAATTCCAAGTTTATGTGTTAGAAAAAAGAAATTTCTCTTACATAAAACCTACATTTTTGCATTTCAAAGTAAATTGCCGTAAATTGCCGTACATTCCCACTCTTTGTTGACAGTTATCGCATCTTGACGTGTGCACCTTATCTTAATATGAAGGGCTAAACGTATAAAAAATTATTTTATGAAGCAAAAACAAATTACTAATTTAGCATTTCCTTGATGCCTCACGATTTAACTCTTAATATTATTGAAAAAGAAAGTTGGGAAAATCAGAATTACAATGTTAGAAATTATTTATAATAAAATTTTAACTGAACGGTAATATCTGCTTTCTGGATATAAACGGGAGAATTATTTGTTTCCAAATAAAATAATAAATTTCTTCAAACACTGTTTGTTTGAGTTTTCTTTTACAGAGTATAATTATACAGGCGTCACGGATTCGAACCTATTAATTTATGGACCCAGAACACAAGCAAGATATTTTTATACAATATTTTCTTTGATTAAATAAATACGATTTTGCTGTACATTAAAGAAAAGTATTTATTTTACATTTTATACATTTTTTTTAAATCCCTGAAAAATAAAATAAAAATGTAGACAATAGGAACTTTTCATATAAAATTCTTTTGAAAATAATCTAACAATTAAAAAACAACAACAAAAAAATAAAAAGATACATATTTTTTCTTATTTACGAGATTTAAGTTTCAATGTTTAAGATGCCCTATTTCCAAAACCGACTTATTAGTGAATTATCTTTTTTTACATATGTTCCATCATTAAATTGTCTTTCGAAAAATGTAAAATTTATTTATGTACAAAAAAAAAATCTTGGTACGGGGGATCAACGCGCGAAACATATTGGTGCATATCGCATTAATGCGTTCTGGCCCCTTGCCCTAAAAAACGCTACATGATGCCTTCTGAAAATTCGAACCGTGCTATTTATGAACTTCCTACCTGGGTAAAAAAGAACAATTTCCTCATAAATTCCCACAATAAAATAAATTGAACCCTCGTTTTATGTCGTGTTTTTGCAATAAATG
>CM042174.1:29899108-29979108 GCA_023376005.1 Doryteuthis pealeii | reverse complement strand
CCTCAAGGGGCGCCTCAGGCACTGGGCAATAAACCCAGCCCTGCCCCTTTAAATCAAGGGGGCGGTTGTTGCCTGGGGGGATGGCCCCCTGGGATCGACGCCGTTAATTATAGCAATGGTCCAGAGGCCGAAGCCACTGTTGACCATATCTACTTACTATTAACATGCAATTGTATTTATATATACAACAAAATAGGTTTACAGTGTGAATGGGAAGGCTAATTTGTATATTGATCTTAAAAATTTGATTTCAATGAATATGTGTTTAGTATTATTGACTTCAATTTTTTTGGTTTTATCTTAATGAATATGAGAAAAAATCTCGGGGATAAATATTAAAAGAAATTCATTAAAAAGAAGAAATAACTGTGATATTATCCTTTACTTCCTATTTTAACTAAATAGTTAAATTACGAAAATTTACCAATGAAAGACGGGAGTAATGGAAAATGATGGAAGAGTTAGTTTCCAAGTTGTTCTATTTTTCAATCATACCCCCTCTGTTTCAAATCTTTTTTATCTGCATTCTTATTCAGTTTCATTTGCCTTTGTAATTTAACATATTTTATTATATTAAAACTTAAATACTTGCACCCGGAGGGTGTATATATTTGCTAGTTACAATAAAATACCTAAACGACTTCCAACTTCCAAGCCATGCTTATTGTTATTGTTTATGTTCTACAGAATTTCTGATTCAAGTCATTTGGACTTGGATGTATTTTTTAAAAATTGTAAGTTTTAGTCAGGTACTTTAAGATTTTGAAAATTAGGCGTTGGGTTTATTTTATTACGTAGCTTTTTTTTAAATATTCCTATTTTTTTAATCGCTAAGAATTCGCCTACTAAAATGTTCATTTATTTTAGGGGTTGTTTTCAGTTATTTCCTATAAGTCTAACATAAACAAAGGGGAACCACTCTTGACTGATAAATTATTTATTGATTGGTTGATATACTAGGAAAAAAGACGGGTTTAGGGTTAGGGTTTAGTTAGTTTAATGGGAAAATAAATAAATGATTTATCAGTCAAGAGTGGTTCCACTTTGTTTATGTTAAACTTATAGTAAATAACCGTGTTCTCTTTTGTTTACATTGAGAATTATATTCTATAGATAACTCTAAACTCGTGAATGTTTTCAAACAATTTTATTGTTGATTTAAAGTGATAAAGTGTATCAGTTTAATCTATATCCTTTTTTGACCCTTAAAAAAGGAACAAAGAAGCTAATAACTAAATATTAGCTTATTTGTACGTGGAATGTTTCACGTATTAATTCAAATTTCTTTATTTTATGGATAGTTTGTATTAAAAGAAAAATGATTTACACTGATTAACAATGGATATATTTATTCTAAGATATATGAAAGTATTCGATCCTCACTGGATGCCCCATCGTGGTAACATTGGGTCATCCTACCCGTTGTGAATAGATTGGGTAAATACTTTCTTGATTTGATAATTTTGGCAGCTAAAAGTTTCATTATCTCCATGACAACAGATTTCCCGTCTTTTTTACTAATGCGTCTAAATTCCATAAATATCGGCTTCAAATTACATGGAAACCCCTCCCACAACACAAGTATTTCATGACATTTAGGCGAATGGTCTATTAAGTTTGAGACAACAACGAATCCTCAAGATTGAACCCTTAAGCTGTGCTATAGTTACCTGTTCCTACGATTGGAAAAATCTTTAGTTATAGATTTTTTTCCGCTCAAAAAGTTTCAGAAACACTACGAATAAGACATTCAAAATGTTTCCCCTTTTATTGTTATAATTGGCGTAGTATGAAAGTCCTCCCTGTACTATGACTTTACTTGCTCTTATATTAGTAGAAAAGACGATGAAATTTATTACACTAGCTTTTTAGAATATTTGTTAATAATACAATAATAATAAAACTTTTCTCCTTTTATTGTTATAATTGGCATAGTATGAAAATCCTTTTGATACTATCACTTTACGAAGGAATAATCTTTAGTTTTAAATTTTTAAAAACCTCATCATCATGTCGCGCAATTAGCACGGATATCCATGACAATCTCTCGCCAACCTTTTCTATCAGTCATTGCCCCAGGGAGATCCTCTGCGCAGCATCCAGTATCCGCGCAGAATCGGTCAATATAGGTCCTTGTTGGGCGACCCACATTAGCATGTCCATATGTTGGCTTCCACAGGAGAATGTCGCTTATGAGTTCGTCCTTGCTCCTCCAGCATGTCTTGTCCGTCGCATTCGGATGGTTTGGGAAATAGGGGGCAGGTGGCTGCTTTCTTGTGGGGTGCTGTTTCCATGACTTGTTAAAAATATATTTTCGCTCAAAAAGTTTCACTACGAATAAGACATTCAAAATTTCCCCCTTTTATTGTTATAATTGGCGTAGTATGAAAGTCCTCCCTGTACTATCACATTACCTGATCTTATATCAATAGAAAAGACGATGAAATTTATTACACTAGCTTTTTAGAATATTTGTTACAAATGACTTATTTAGCTAATTCATATCATTTGAGGGAAGTTAAGGGTAATTTCATTGTCATTCCTAGAGTTAGTCTCACAGTTCAACTTTTAGTGAAATAACATAAGTTTTATTTTTCTTCCGTGCTAAAATCCGCGTCTGAAACTTGGGGTTGAAAGCGATCTGTAAATTCAATGTTTTATATTCACACAAAAGAAAGCGTCTCTCATAACTTCGTACCTATATTGTTTAGCTTACGGTCTTAGAAATTGCAATCACGTCTTAGTTTTTCAAATCATCTTGATTTTCGCTAGGGTTATTTTCTAGTAGTAAGTAAGAATCTCGCAAACATCTCATTCAGGATCTTGATAAAAAATGACGTCCAGTTTTGCTAAAAATCGATATATCTTGTACTAAGAAATAAATCCTTGTTTTTCTTGATATTTTTCATTTCTCCCAAAAATTAAGAATTTTTACAATTTGTACAAAACTACGAAAATTTCGCCTATGGAATATGTGTGATATTTAAACATAGCGACTGTAATAATATTGTACATAACAGAATTGACTTACAGCTAAGCTCTACTAAAGGCAGGGTTGGTATTTACATAACCTAGGAGGTGTCTTAAGTATGGCGCCTCAAGCCACAATCGAATTTAGTATTTAATTGTAAAGGATCTTCGACTGAGTAAACAAGCCAAGTATGACACGAAGTGAGGCCCGAGTTAGGTCTAAAAATTGATTAAAATTCCGTCGGCATTCCTCTTTTGGGAACACCGGGCAATAAACCCGACCCTGCCATTTTTAGACGAAGGGGCAGGTGCTACCTGGGGGGTTAGCCTCCTGGAATCGAACGAGAAGCTTTTGGGGTTCAGGGCACAGATACTACACTTTGATCTTCAGTCGAGCAGCTGATGTCGAAGTGTCTTCAAATGAATCAATTGAAAAGTTACGTAGGTTAAAACCATTGTGTCTTTTTGTACTTAATTATGAAGAACTGGGAAGAATTCTATAAATTGGTTGATTTTTGTTTACTTATTGAATTATATCACATAATCAGTAAAAATCAAAAATTGAATTTTGTACGTTTCTTAATTATAAACATATTAAGGTGAGTACAAGATTTCAATGCTGAATGGCATCTATTTGCGAAGTTATAAGATGACATGCATGTACCACAGCATTCCCTTATATATATCTTAGAAAGGAAGGAAAAACTCAACACCGTAATTCCATAATAAATTTATTTCGACCAAAATTGGGGCCTATATAAATCTAAGTTGATTTAATATAGCTCCCCAAAATCCAGTCTCATCAGATGGAAGATCAGGTTATCTTTTATTTAAAATAATCTGATCTTCCATCTGATGAGACTGGATTTTGGGGAGCTATATTAAATCAATTTAGACTTATATAGGCCCCAACTTTGGTCGAAATAAACTTATTATGGAATTACGGTATTGAGTTTTTCCTTCCTTTCTAAGATAAATATTGCTCTGTATATAATCTAAAAAGTTTATTATACATTGAGCTCCCTTCCGTGATTTAAAGATTCACTGTATTTATACATACTGGATCATACAATAATAATACAGTGGATCTTAGAAATCACATATAGAATCATCCCTTACTACCAAGTTTTGGATACCTCTCATCTATATATATATATATATATATATATATATATATATATATACAGATAAGAGATTTTGTTTGAGTTTATTATACAGAAACTAGCAAATATATGCACCCTCCGGGTTCAAGTATTTAAGTTTTAATGTAATAAAATATTGTATTAAATTAGAAAGGCTAATGAAACTAAATAAGAATACAGATAAAAAGATTTGAAACAGAGGGAGTATAATAAAAGATTTGAAACAGAGGGAGTATAATAAAAAATGGAACAACTGAAACTTACTCTTCCATCACTCTCGTCTTTTATTGTTATTTTTTCTAATTTAAGTATTTAGTTAAAAGAGGAAGTAAAGAATAAAATGACAGTTATTTTATCTTGTTAATGGATTTCATTTAAGATTCATTGAAGAGATTTTTGCTTATATTCATTAAAATAAAACCAAACAGTTAGAAATCAATAATACTAAGCACATATTTATTAAATTCGATTTTTTAATATTAATATTCAAATTAGCCTTCCCGTTCACACTGTAAACCGCTATTTTGTTGTATATATAAATATAATTGCATGTTGTTAGTATGTAGACATAGTTAACAGTATTAATAATGTAAGACAATTTTATTAATAATTGAGGTTTAGATAAAAATAAAATCATAGAGAATGTGATGTCAATAACTAAAAGAATTGTGACTTGAGTAGGAATATAGTTTCGGTTACAGACAGAAAAACACACAATCTCCATTATAATAAGATATAGTTTAGTCCAAATGACTGGTGCATAAAAGCAGTTACAATTTCCTTGGATGAATTTCTTCTTTGGTGTCTTTTAAAAAAACAAATATCTAAGAACAAAGATGAAGGAAAGAACAATCGTGTTTGATACTGTGGTACTTGGACTTATGACTTTGTTTGGCCCATAATTTAATTTCTTTGTATAATAAATCAATTTCCTCTTTTATTGAAATAAACTGAAATGCCATTAATCCATTCCAGCCGTCTCCTCCCCAAAATACCCGAATTCATTTTATTACATTTTTTTTTTAAATAAGAAATATAGCAATGTATTGTTTAAAAACATAATAAAATAGAATGTAATGAATTGTGTTTTAATGTTTGTCTTTTTTATAAAACATATTTTCTTTGGCAAAAATAAATTTGGAATCTTAGATGTGTTTAGTGAACTTATTAAGATAAGCATATGTGAAGCTCGATGTACCTCAAATTATAGTTCACCACACAAAACAAAAAAAAAACGATTGTAACTCAGAAAACCCGTAAGACAAGGTACTGCTGTACTTAACACCTTGTCATAAATTATTACCTGATCCATTTGCCTTCCCGCCCTGTTGGCTGGGGCGTTAGAATGCACCGACTGCATCTCTGCAGAGAGGTAAGACTCCCCCAATGGGGTCACCTGTTGGCCGTGGGTGGCGACCCGTGATGCTCGAGGATAGAGCCCAGGTGGATGAGCAGTTCATGACATGCAATACTCCACTTTGGCCCTATCTTGGGCTAGACGGGCGGTCGGAGAGGCCCACTCTGATCAATCGGCTGGTCACATCAAGCCCTAGCACCTATGTGATTTTCCCAACCCTATTGCCCTTATGGCAAGCCCCAACCCCTTTTTATCATATGTGTGCTAGAAGGCGGTGGCTGCGGATCTACATGTCCTGGGAATGACGTTAAATTCTATCTGATGGTGAGGTTCCAGTTTTGGAGGTTTTGGGAATGTGGAGCACCCCTTCATCACCATTGCTCCCTGGTCCACTCTGACCCGGAATGGTAGTACCTGTTAGGGTCCCATCTATGGGTTAAATAGAAAAATGTATTTATAAAAAAATTGTATTATCCATTAAGAATTGATTTATTTCAAAACTTTATCGGCATTAAATGACCAACTGAGGTTGATATGCTGTAAAACAAAACAAACCAAACCAAACCATTTGCCTTCGGGGGTCCGGTGTGCTTCGGCCACTGGACTGGTGTGTTCAACTCATAGCGTCGATCCCAGGGGTTACCCCACCCAAGCAATACCTGCGCCTTTGACTTAAAGGGGCAGGGCTGGGTTTATGTGGGCCCACATAAAAATGTCCTTGTGTCAAGCCCTCATAAGTGGGATGAGTGGCAAATATCACCTGATCCATTTGTGTCAAGGAAAAAAACAAAACAAAACAAAACAAAAACACTGAACCAAAGGTGGGAGTCAAAGTTTAGGTACGGGGGTGTGTTCCCTTAAGGAAAAATTGTGATATTGTGAAAAGTACCTGGTACCTATTACTTAAACATAACATTTATTATAATTAAATTTAATAATAATATAAACGATTCATTTATATATCTAGATAATAAATTTAAATAATTTATAATAAATTATTTCAATTTAAAAAAAAAAATGCATGTCACGATATCATTGTTTTTATTAACTTTAACTTTTAACTTAACTAATCAAGTCATTTTATAATTTGATAAAGATATACAGCTCATTCAACTGTGACATATGGTAATTTAATAGATTTGCAATGGAGTTAGCTGAATAAAAATTGATTAGAATAATTTTATTTATTTTGTTATTGTCAAAAAGAACTACAATGGTTAAATTACAAAAATACTAATAGTACCAGGTACTCAATTGGTTACCTCATTTTAGGAATGAAGCCACTTCCTTTTTTTATAATTTTTACAATATCATAATTCTTCCTTAATGCAGTACCTAAACTTTGACCCCACGCCCTGACTGAACACTCACCCTCTCTCACACACACACACACACACACACACACACACACACACACACCACCAGAAAGAAAATATTAAACATATTTAAAGATCTATGTTTGTTGATTTTATTTACGGACAATTTTGTTGTAATGAGGCAATAAAATTTACAGAAATGTTTTTTGAAAAGATATCAAATTAATCATAAGTCATAAAAAATGTGCAAGAGAAGAAAGAATTAAAAAAAAAAAAGAAAAAGAAAGAAAACTTGTTTTTAAATGACAAATGATGATAATGTAAATCTCTAAGGCAACTTATTTTGTAAATACAATAACTTGAATTCCTTTTTTTTTTTTTAATTTCTTTTTCAAAAGTAAGCTGTTCTAAGAAGTTTTGTCCATCCATTTTTTGTCAAGTATTGTGTGGCAAGCAGGTCAAAAGGATTTGAAGAATTTTATCATTCCTGCTTTCAGTTGGCTTGTCTTAGGAAGATTGTGTAGCGCCAGTTTTTCGGACAGATGTGAGTTTCTTTTATTAAAACTGAAAAACCTGGGTTACACCTTTTTTTGAATAGAGTTGTAACAAGTGGAGGTGGTTTTAAATGAATCAGAAAGTGAGTGATGGTGAGAGGAAAAAAAGAAATGAGAGAGAGAGAGAGAGAGAGAGAGAGAGAGAGAGAGAGAGAGAGAGAGAGAGAGAGAGAGAGAGAGAGAGAGAGAGAGAGTTATGATCATAATGAGTGGGGGTAGAAAAAAGGCCAATTGACATGTTCAGGGTTGGGGAAGGAAGTGATGACAGTGCAGAGAATAATGTGGGTGGGTTAGAGAGAGGCCAATTGGAAGTGAGTGGTGAGGAAGTGATGACAGTGAAGTATGATGGGGGTTTGGGTTTGGGGGGTTGGGATGCTGATGGGAATGCAAAGGTGTGGTAGTGAGTGAGTGAGGACTGAGAGGATGGATGAGCAGAGGTGGGTGAGGAGGAGGAAGGGAAGGATGTAAAATGTGTGAAGGACCAGAACTCTAGGGAGGTCAAAAGGTATGAATGAATGAAAGAAGAGAGAGGGAAAGGAAAGATAAAAGAAAAGAGAGAGAGATAAACAGAAGAAAGGAGAGATGGGGGAGAGAGAGAGAAAAGAAGAAAGGAGGGGTGGAGAGAGAGAGAAAGAAGAAAGGAGGGTGGGGAGAGAGAGAGAGAAAAGAAACAGAAGAAAAGAGAGAGGAAACAGAAAGATGTAAAGAAAGACAAAGAAAAGAGGAACACAAAAAAAGAGAGAGAGAGAGAGAGAGAGAGAGAGAGAGAGAGAGAGAGAGAGAGAGAGAGAGAGAGAGAGAGAGCTGAAGAGGGGAAGAGAGAGAGAGAGAGAGGGAGAGAGAGAGAGAGAGCTGAAAGAGAGAGAGAGAGCTGAAGAGAAGGAGAGAGAGAAAGAACCCAGAAGAAGAAAGAGGAAAAGTAAAAACAAAGACTTAAGTTCATAGCTGTATGCAAAAAGTTCCTGATATAATTTTCTTTTCCTTTTTGAAAAAAAAAAAAAAAAAACCCCCCCCCCCCGAAAACTTTTGCACACATCTAAAATTTAGTGTAAGTTTCAAAGTTTCTTTTTTATTGTTGTTTCCAATCACCAATCTACAAACGAAACATCAATACCTATCCCCTCTCCCCTCCCGACAGCCACCAATTTGACAAACACAGATCTTTTGTTTTTGTCATTTTTGTTGTAACATCTGTATGAATTGGGGTTCTTTTCTTTAAAAATAACCACGATTACAGCATAGCATATGAAAAACTATTATGATCACTTTGACCAAAGGATTATGAAAGATGATTCTGAAATAGTTTGATGGATTAGGACAGCTAGGTTCATAGATAGAATATAGAATTTATAGAACCATTTTCTTCTTCATTTTTTTCTTCTTTTTTTACAAGAATGCATTATGGATGCACTCTGATCCAATCAGGTCTTAGTTGAACACTTTTTTGTGTGACTATATATTCTAAGAATGATGATACACCAATAAGTTCTTTGTACATCTTCCAGTTCTTTTTATACTGGCTTTTCTTATGTAGACATTTTTTCAGAGCAACATTAATGACTCTGTGGAGTTCACAAAAAGGCGACTCGGGCAGCAAAAAAGACAAAATCTTGGTTGATAGAGTCAAAGTTATATATGTACATATATATATATATAAATGTTGGTAAGGGAAAAAAAAACCCCCCAAAAAACCAAAACAATCAAGTCACACTAGGTGCATCCAAATAGAAAGGTTTTTGTATACAGTTGTATGGATGTGTATGTGTGTCTGTGGATCAATGGGACCAAATCTACAGAACCAGGATTGGTAAACATTTGCAGGAATTTAGTTTTGGAATAAAGGATTGAAAAAAAAAAAAAAAATCAATTGAAAGAAATGTTCCACTTCCAGAGTTTATCAACATTGTGGATTTTTTTTTTCCTCTTTTTTTTTTTTTTTTTTTTTTTTTTTTTTTTACAAAATCATTTTTTTTTTTTTTGAGTTTTTTTTTAACAGAATGCATCAAAATAGTCCAATCCTAAATTTATGATATTTTCCAAAATTTTTATTTTTCAATTTTTTTTTTTTTAAAAGTAAGAAAATTAAAAAAAAAAAAAATAACATTGCTGCCCTACGAGCAGAAAAGAACCAACTCAATGGATTTTATAACAACTCTCAAAATGAGAGTACAGTGTTTATGTCACTTTGTCAAGCCCTAACCATTATTTCATTTAAACATCCAGAGTTTGTAACAACAAGACCACCTTACAAAAGGGGTGAAAAGATAATTATGAAAACCGTTTTTGATTAAAGAATTTAGGTTTTGCCATTTAGTAGAAGAAAAGAATTCAAATAACTAGTGACCAAAAAGCTTTGCAAATAGCAAAGCTTTATTTAGTATTATTTGGATTATTCGGACTATTGTCTTCATCTTTATTGTTATCTGTACAACGTTTCAGCCGATGTGCCGTCCAGCCTTCTTCAGGTATTTCTTGTTGAACTTGGGAGCCTTCTCGAACTCGGGAACCTTCTTGTCATAATCCGAGTCTGACAAGAAATACCTGAAGAAGACTGGAGGGCACATTGGCTGAAACGTTGTGGAGATAACAATAAAGATGAGGACAATAATCCAAATAATACTAATTATCAAGCCTCATCTAAAAATTCAGAGAAAAAGCTTTATTTAGTCTAAGACAAGACTATGGGTCACAATTGCAGTGGTTGATGTTCCTATGGGACCAAAATTCACTTATTTAATAATCAAAACCATAAGGCAATGTTTCACTTGCCTGATGTTCTGAAGGAGTTAAAAAAAAAAAGTGAATAAAGTTAATAAAAAAGAATTAAGTTTAAACATTAACTTTATCACTTCTTTGGCTTTTAAAAGACAAGAGGCAACTAAGTCATAGTGAATAGATGAAACCAGTTGCACAAACTTCCTTGATAATTCTGCAATGTTTAAAATCGATTTTTGCTGATAACTTTTTAAATGGATTTATCATATTAACACAAAAGGGGAACGATAGAAATTGGTTTTCATAAAATCTTCTGAATGCTGCCAAGTCTTTTATTTTTATTCTTCTCTTTTGATGAGGAAAAAAAAAAAAAAAATCGGTCAGTAATATCTTCTTTTCCGCCTTTAATGTCACTGGTCGATTCTGGTTAAAAACTTCCAGGAATCCCAATGACTGCATGAACCTTAAAGGAATCTAGCTTTTAACTGACACCAGCAATTTCAGTTTTCGAAGCGTTTCCATTCATTTTTATCAACTTATCCTTGCTGTTGTCATTGGAACCGTCTTTCTTTGTACCCTTTGTTGTTGTTGTTGTGGTTGTTGTTGTCATAGAAGTGCTGTACAATTCATTTTTATTGCTACTTCCAGCTTTATTTCCATTCATCACAGTATCGGTCAGTTTCTTGTTATCAGTCTTTGGCGCCAGACATACTTCATTCTTGGAACCAGCTTTGATATTATTACCCTTGCAGTTAGTTGAACATGTCGGCTGGAGTTTGTTGCCGGATGAAGACATTGGCATTGGCATTGGTTTGCCGTTTGTCTGTAGAGATTTCTGCAGACCACCAGGAGTTATTTTCTGCCAGTTGGGCTGTGAGTTCTTTGGGCTGTAATTTTGCGGAATTTTCAGAGAATTTGCCTGAAGGATTCTCTGGGTACTTGCAGATGCTGCAGATGATTTTTGCACCAGGACCGGGGAAGGGGAAGGGGAAGCGGGAGATTTGGAGTAGTTGTTGGGTGAATATTTCTCATTTGAAAGAGACTTAGACATCAGATTTTGGTGCTGGTGCTGGTGCTGGTGCTGGTGCTGGTGTTGGTGTTGATGCAGGTGTTGTTGCACCGGAGGGTGTTTCTGGATGGTTGCCATAGTAACCTTGGGGGCAGTTATCTGTACAGCGGTGGGGACTATGAATGTGCGAGGTTTGGGGGCAATGAGCTGTAGGGGCTTTGAATTCTGTGGAGTTTTCAGATTTGAGTTATATTTAGAAGGGGCAGGTGGAGGGGGTATAATGGGCTTATGAAAAACAGCCGTGTCATTAGCGGATGGTTTTGTCTTTGGTACCAGGTTATTACCATGGTTTGCCGTCATCCCAATTGTACTGGCACAGCTGCTAACTGTGGCACCTAGGCTTGAGGTTGTTATAGTAACTGGACAACATGAAGGTACAGTCATGGCAGGGGGTTTGTTTGTGATCAGCCCATTCTGGTTTGTCATAGTGGTGCTGGGAATAGTGACATTAGGGGTGGAAGTAAGAGGGGCAGTGCTCACTTTGCTGCGAGCCATGCTGGTCATTGTTTTGGTCATGCTGCTGCTGCTGCTGCTGTTGCTGCTGCTTGCGGTTGATATACTTGTCTGGACAGGCTGGCAGGGATCCTTGAAGCAGTTATTCTCAGGGACGGATTCAGAATTTGACAGCCTTGGCCTCTTGTTGTCGTTTTCAAAGACAGAATAAAATAACCGGAGGGGTGCATTCTAGAAAAAGAATGAGATATAAAACAAATAAATTAGAAAAAGTATGGATAAAAAAAGAAGAAAAAAAGCATGACAAAAAAACAAAACATTTCCAGTTTTAGATTTTAAGAATTAATTGGTAATTTATGAGGAAGTGCGTCCCGGTCTCCTGCCTCAAAAATTGCTACCCGGTGACTATCAAAATAACGACCCCAGCTCATCGTAATTCTTGTTTATTTATCGTAATTTATCGTAATTCTTGTTTAGATATGAAGATGGATATATAGTTTGGAATAGACTGAGATAGATAAACAAACAAAATAATATAGATAGATATGAACAAATGAAGATAGATATTTTCGACAAGTAAATGTATTTGGGGGGGGGGTCGTATCTTTTTTTTGTCGTATTCTTGTTTATTTAAACTAAAAACAAGACATTAAACAAACATGAATAAAAGAAAATCTTAGTATTTAAAGTAATATAGATAAATATGAACAAATTGAGATAGATAGATAGATAGATAGATATGAAGATGGATAGTTTTGAATAGACTGAGCTGGGTCATTATTTTAATAGTCACCGGGTAGCAATTTTTGAGGCAGGAGACCAGGATGCACTTCCTCATAAATTACCAATTAATTCATAAAATTAATGCAATCTAACACAATAAAGTCATCAATAAATTGATTTGAGATTTAAAAAAATATATATTAAGATACTGTTCATTTTAAAATAGATATTAAAACCATCATTAACATCTCTTTATATATTTTACTAAACTTCACATTATTAAATATTTAATCAAAGTTACAATAAAAATAGGCTTATGATAAATAATGAAGCTGTTTACTGTAAAAAGATAAAATGAAAGAGTATATATAATGTTTATTAAAAGGTTTAATTAATACGGTTATTTCCCAGTTGTTGAGTAATATGATATTACAGGATGACACAGAAAAAACAGAACCCAAATTATTTATTTATTTTCCTAAACCCTAAATCTACCTAAAATAAGTTCTTAGTGAAATAACATAGTTGGGCAATAATTATGGGAATCTTATATTAGAATTACAAACATTTTTAATTTTTTGTGAAATAACATCACTCTCTTTTCTTCCTTGATTCAATCAAAAAGGCAAAATTCAAGTTTTTATCAATTTGAACAATTCGAGCATAAAATAATTTAAATATATCTTATTAAAAAAAGAGAAAATTGATGAGGTAAAATGAAGTAAAAAAATAAATAAATAACGCAGTTGGCATTGTAGTGAAAAATTGATTTTACTAGTAGTAGTAAAAAAATTAATTTTACTGGTAGTTGTAAAAAATTGATTTTACTGGTAGTAGTAAAAAAATTGATTTTACTGGTAGTAGTAAAAATTGATTTTAGTAGTTGTAAAAAATTGATTTTACTAGTAGTAGTAAAACAATTAATTTACTAGTAGTAGTAAAACAATTAATTTTACTAGTACTGACTGAGCTAACGATTTTACTAGTAGTAGTAGTAAAAAAATAATTTTACTAGTAGTAGTAAAGATTAATTTTACTAGTAGTAGTAAAAAATTAATTTTACTAGTAGTAGTAAAAAAACTAATTTTACTATTAGTAGTAAAAAATTAATTTTACTAGTAGTAGTAAAAATTAATTTTACTAGTAGTAGTAAAAAATTAATTTACTAGTAGTAGTAGTAGTAAAAAAATTAGAAATTAAAAGAAAAAATGGATTACACAGTCATTGTTGTAGTAGTAAACAATAAACTTTTTAATCCAATATTATCTAGAAAAAATATCAATTTAAAATTAAATAAAATTTTTGAATAATGAAGATTATCGTCATTATAATATTGTTTAAAAATATAAGATTTAAATTTTAAAGACTTAAAAATCACTGCAATAATCAATTAGTTAATAATTAATGAATTTAGGCGGGCATATATGTTCAAATGTAAGGCTAAACAAATCAAGAAAATGTCAATCCCTGAATGTACATTTTGACCTATTCAGGGATTGACATTTTCTCGATGTGTTTAGCCTTACATTTGAACATATATGCCCGCCTAAATTCATTAATTATTAACTAATTAATTTTCAAAATTAGGTATGACTTCAATTAAGCACATATCCTCCAAAAATTGTCGGCTAAAAGCCATATCAAATAAACAAATTGTTTATTTACGTACTCTCATATATATATATATATATATATATATATATATATATATATATATTGCATGTTCAGAGGGAAATATTAAAATCATATTAAAAGCTAGATTAGATGTAATTTGTTAAATAGCGGCAAAAAAGTATCGAGATTTTTTGTACTTTTTGACACACCTTGTATTCTGAAAAAAATTAACGTTCCATTCATTCTTCATTTCTATCTTGGTAAATACAGCTTTAAACTTGGTACTTTTTTTGACACACCTTGTATTCTGAATTAAATTAATGAATGGAACGTTATTTTCTTTCAGAATACAAGGTGTGTCAAAAAGTACAAAAAATCTTGATACTTTTTTGACACATCTTATATATATATATATATATATATATATATATATATATATATATATTGATAATATAGTTTGCTATAAGTAAAGAGTGCTCAATATCATTGATAGTGTATGTATAGTTAGGGTAGAAGAGACAAAGGAAAACCCCCAAAATATCCATTTGGTCTGAAAATCTGATTAGTATAATTAAATAAACACATGACTCTTTATTCTTACAGAGAAGAGGAGTTTATAGTAGTTCACTTTTTCTGGATTGCAGACCATCGTCTGATATGTGATGGCTGGATCAGCCAAATGAGGAGGTTTAATGGTGGAAAACCAAAAAAACTCCATTGAACCCAATAATAGAAAGTCAATGTGGATGCATCTTGTCCCATTTAGAAAATGAATTTATTGAAATGAAAGGAAAAGGAAAAACATAAGGCAACTTACCCTTCGCCATGTATAAATGTAGGCAATGTCTATCAAAGTATACGTGTCCTTCAGGGGTTCATCAGAATGGAATATATGAATCTAAAAGGAAAAAAAAAAGGGTTTATTTCATTGAATTGAATTTAAAGTTGTGATAAAAAGCAACCGAAATTAAAAAGATGAAAGAAAATACTAGAGATAATCAATAATAATACTAGGATAAGCCAATATTTTTGGGTAATTTTCACCTTTAGTTGGCTAAATTCCTAGCAAATAAGGCAATTAGAGTAACCTCCCTTGACTTTTACTTTGAAACAAGCCAGTAGCTATTTTGAAAGTCTCCGTGCGAAATACACAAATCTTAGAAACTTTTCGAAAACAATACAACTGCATGCTTTAACACAAAAATATCATAAAATGTATTCTTAATAACAATTAAGTTCATTTCAGATAATGCACACGCACAATTTTATGCTAGGAATTTAGCCAACTAAAGGTGAAAATTACCTATTTTTGTATGTGCTCATTTGTGGCATGTATATCATGAGACTGAAGCAGTTCAAGGCATGAAAGGTAACTGCTGAGGTCGGTAATATTGTGGTAATTGGTGCACTGACATACTGTACATTGTTTCACAGTGTGTGTGACTTGAAAGCCACACAGATAAACGTACAACATAGTCTAATTTGGAAATGCTTCATGAGTTCAGACTGGGCCACAAAAATATT
Organism: Doryteuthis pealeii; assembly: GCA_023376005.1. Lineage (NCBI taxonomy): Eukaryota > Metazoa > Mollusca > Cephalopoda > Myopsida > Loliginidae > Doryteuthis > Doryteuthis pealeii. The sequence continues at coordinate 29,963,671 of CM042174.1, read as the reverse complement.
TGTTGTGTGAAAGGTGAAGATGCAATTGATCACAGTATAGTAACCAAATGGTTCAAGAAATTTTGTTTGGGTTGCAAGTACCTCAATTATAAGGCAAGTTCTGTAAGGCCTAAAACTGTAGATTGCAAGGTCTTGCTTCAAGCTATAGAGTCAAATCTGGAAAGTAGAGTATCAGGCGAAATTGGAATCACACATTTCAGTGTGGTTTGTCACCTAGTATTTTGTCCAGGTTGCAAGGACCTCAACAATCAAGCAAGTTCTGGTCTTTAACCACAGATTCTGAAGCCTTGCTCCAAACTATAGAAGTATGATAGGGATTTCACCTTCCAGTGTAGTTCCTCACCTGCATGACCTCAGCAAAAGCATCAGGGCCTGTCAGATTGTGACTCATATTAACAAAATATTAAAAAACTTTTAACTCACCCAATTAATAATTAGTGATAGTTAATTAATGTTTATTAAGATAACAAGAAATAAATTTGGTTTGGTTTGTTTTATGGCATATCAGCCTCAGTGGGTTATTTAATGCCAACAAAGTTTTGAAATAAATTTATTCTTAATGGATAGTCATTTTTTTTTTTATAAACACATTTTTTTATTTAACCCATAGATGGGACCCTAACAGGTACTACCACTCCGGTTCAGAGTAGACCAGAGAGCAATGGTGATGAAGGGGTGCTCCAAATTCCCCAGACCTCCAGAACTGGAACCTCACCATCAGATAGAGTTTAATGTCACTCCCAGGTAGCACCCATATGATAAAAGGGTTGGGGCTTGCCATAAGAGCAATAGGGTTGGGGCAATCATATAGGTGCTAGGGCTTGACGTAACTAGTCGATTGAACTGAGGGGGCCTCTCCGACCGCCCGTCTAGCCTAAGTAGAGGTCAAAGTGGAGTGTTGCAGGTCATGGACTGCTCAACCACCTGGGTTCCATCCTTAAGCATCACGGCCAACAGGTGGCCCCATTGAGGGAGTCTTACCCCTCTGCAGAGGTGCAGTCAGTGTATTCTAATGCCACAGAGAACAGGGCAGAACAAGAAATAAGTGAAGAATCAAGTAATTAACATAACTGATTTTCTGTTTCTTATTAATCAACAAATCTTACTTCATAGTGCAGTCCAAGTTCAAATTTCATGCGCAGAAATTTCTTTATATGAGCCACAGTAAAAGCTGCAGGACACAGCAAATAACGCACTTCTTTGTTCTGAAAAGAAAACACAAACAATAAAGAAACATTAAGATTTTTTTTCTTTTCTTTTTATGTCAGGAAAACAGAAGCGACAGAAAACAAACAAACTATTTGCATATAAATATAACGCTCTAAAGTTGCTGGAAGTAAACTTATGATCTGTGTGAAGCTGCAAGATGAATCATGAGTAGAATCCTCATTTTCTATTATGTTGATGACACAGAATATCTTGGAAAACGTTAGAGAAATCTTAGAAGTGCCAGCTGTTTATTGCTTGTCTGTATATTCTTTAAGAACTGTTTTTTTTTTTTCTACTTTTAAATTATCATTTTAAATATTTGATTGGTTTGGTTTGTTTTGTTTTACGGCATATCAACCTCAGTGGGTCATTTAATGCCGATAAAGTTTTGAAATAAATCAATTCTTAATGGATAATACAATTTTTTTATAAATACATTTTCTATTTAACTCATAGATGGGACCCTAACAGGTACTACCACTCCGGGTCAGAGTGGACTAGGAGCAATGGTGATGAAGGGTGCTCCACATTCCCCAAACCTCCAAAACTTGAACCTCACCATCAATAGAGTTTAATGTCATTCCCAGGACATGTAGATCCGCAGCCACCGCCTTCTAGCACCCATATGATAAAAAGGGGTTGGGGCTTGCCATAAAGGCAATAGGGTTGGGAAAATCATATAGGTGCTAGGGCTTGACGTGACCAGCCGATTGATCGGAGGGGGTCTCTACGACCACCCGTCTAGCCCAAGATAGGGCCAAAGTGGAGTATTGCATGTCATGAACTGCTCATCCACCTGGGCTCTATCCTTAAGCATCACGGGTCGCCACCCACGGCCAACAGGTGGCCCCATTAGGGTAGTCTTACCCCTCTGCAGAGGTGCATTCTAACGCCCCAGCCGACAGGGCGGTTTAAATATTTGAGTAAAATCCATTGTTGAATATATAATGCATATTTAACTGTTTACTTGTTATGTTTATAGGGCCGGGTTAGCTCAGTCGGTAGAGTGTATGGCTAGAAACCACAAGGTTACTAGTTTGAGCGCATGAGTAGCACAGGGATCTGTGTGGTAAAGTAAGGAGCTGATGGTAGGTGTGGCGCTCCATCTCAGACACAAAAAAAATCTCCTTGGTCTAGCGCTAGAGAAAAGGGAATAACTCCCTTGCTGATTGGCTGATACCAACTTTAGACCACCCCGATGACAGACTGACTTGTTATGTTTAATTAATGGAAAAATGCAACAGAAATTAGATGAATAGATAAATAAAGAAAGAATGTTCTGGAAAACTAGCTTAAGTTGAAAACTGATGAATGGAGTAATTTTTTAAGGAAGATACAGTACAGGCAATATGTGAAAATTGGAAATGAATCAGCTGAAGTATCTAGTTATATATATATATATATATTTACCAACTCCTCTGAATGAGCAGTTTTCCTTCTCCTAGACCAGTTGCCTTACCAAAGTTAAAGAGCCTATTCTGCCCTACTATTTACCCACAGCTGGAGGGAGAGTAGGATTCATACATTTTCCAAGGGTATTAGCGCTAAGTGAAATGCAATTACCATGTCCAGGATTTGAACTCGGGGCGACAAGCCCATTTCCTATGACTTTAACCATTACACCACGCGTTTCCTCTATTTAATTATATAAGTGTATACTTGTAATCAGGTAAAAACGACAGATCATAGTGAGATTTTTAGAAGAGCAAGTCACTTGAAATGCTCTTATAGAATAAAGCAATTTCCAGTATAATTTGCAACTGAGTGATAACTTAGTGGGGTCTGCATTTACGCTATTTTTTATTCATATAAATTCTTAATATAATAGAAATATAATTTTCATAATTAGAATTAGAATTGTATGCTCTTTCTTAAATAGAAGTATCTGTTATATACTCCTTTTTGTATCGGGTATATAAATGGTGAGAGACGAGTTCTTAGGAGGTTCTATTTCGGTGACTGTTCATCTTCTTTTGGGTTAATTTCTTCCTCTGGTTGATACAGGCTTGTTTGCTGGGTCCAGTTGTCTGCGCTCATCCTCTTTGTTTTTAAATGAAGACACTAGACTTTGTTTATTTTTCAAAGACGTCTTTATTAAAACCGAAGACCAAAAGAGTTTAACCGCGCTGTGAGAAAATGGCTTACTCAGGAACAGACAACCATTACATCTGCTCCCTTCGACTAATGGCCAAATTCTAACTACTTGAACTAAGTTCCCTTCACATGCATTTCCTTTAGCCAATCAGAAATCACATGGTGTAATGGTTAAAGTCATGGGAAATGGACTCAAATCCTGAATGTGGTAATTGCATTTCACTTGGTACTAATACCCTTGGGAAAGGTATGAATCCTAATCTCACTCCAGCTATGGGTAAATAGCAGGGCAGACTGGGTTCTTTAACCATGGCTAGGTAACCAGTCTAGGAGAAGGAAAACTCTAAATTCAAACCTGTTGAACTCCGCTTAAGAAATTGACCTTGTGTCACATCCTGCTCATGCGGAGGGGTTAGTAAATAGATAGAAATCGGTGCCTAGGTCAGTGAAAGGTGAACTGTTGTCAATAATGGCAACTTTTCATTTACAATACTGTCATTTAAATTTTACTACACTACAGTCATAATTCGTAGGCAACCCATGAATTATGTAAGAGCTTCAATACTATCGTGAATTATTGTTACAAACGGAATTCAACATGTTTATGATTAATCTAGAATCATTTAAAAGTACAAGGGTCATTCAATAAATATAATGGACTCTCCCGTCGATCGACGTATGAGTATTCATACAATTAACATCCACACAGTGATTTGTTTATAGTGGTGAAGGCTTGTGTTGGACCATCCACACTTTTTGGCACAGTCGATAGGAAAGAATTAGTGCATCAAGGGTTGCCACAAACCCAATCAATGACCGACCTCAAGAATTTTGAATTCAGAGTTATCCCTCTCCTAGACTGGTTACCTACCCAAGGCTGAAGGGCCCAGTCTGTCCTACTATTTAACCCATAGCTGGAGGGAGAATATATGGATTCATACCTTTCCCAAGGGTATTAGCGCTATGTGAAATGCCAACAGCTTCGTCTAGGAATTGAACTCGAATCGACGAGTCCATTTTCCACGACTCTAACCACTAGCCCATGCGCCTCCATAAATATATAGGGATTTAAAAAAAAAAAAAAAAATGTATATAAATTGTAAACTACATTGGAAGTTTCTGAGTTTCTCATACTCCATAAATATTAAAATCCATTACATTTCTTTTTTTTTTCTACATGCAGAAGAAAGTCATTTTTGGACAAGATGAATGGCAAATAAAAATGGATATAAAAAAAAATAATCCAAAATAAGGAAAATATCATGGTTAGATCGAGAAGAGCTGTCAACATCTTTAATCCAGTTATCCTTCTCCTAGACTGGTTGTCCATTAAGGCTCTACTATTCTTTCAATAACAAATAATATTAATTCTCAATTGTTAGATAAATAGAAAAATAAATAAATACCTTGTCTTTATTGTTTCCATTTAAATTTTCTTTTGTAAGGAATCTCAGTCTCTCTTCAGTTTGACTGAAAAAGACAAAAAAGTTGATAAGCTTTTAAAATCTTCTTTATAGATGTGAAAATTAAAGTCAAATTTAGCATTCAATAAAAAAAGGCTGAATGTAAATAAAAGTCAAACCAACTGAGAAAATGACAAATTTGTAAAACGGACAAACTATAAAGAGTTTTTATTCTGTGTTCTGAATGAAAACAGGAAATGCATAACTCATACAGGTTTATTTATAGTTAAAAGAAGAGAGAAAAGAAAGACTAAAAATGAATAAGAGAGAGAGAGAGAGAGAGAGAGAGAGAAGGAAATAAGAGAGGGAGAGAAGGAAATAAGGGAGAAAAGGAAATAGGGAGAGCAAGGAAATAAGGAGAGCAAGGAAATAAGAAGGAGCAGGAAATAAGGGAGAGAAAGAAATAAGGAGGGCAAGGAAATAAGGGAGAGAAAAAATAAGGGAAGGCAAGGAAATAAGGAGGGCAAGGAAATAAGGGAGAGAAAGAAATATGGGAGAGAAAGAAAAATATGGGAGAGAAAGAAATATGGAGAGCAAGAAATATGGGAGAGCCAAAAAATAAAGAGAGCAAGAAATAAGGGAGAGAAGAAATAGGGAGAGAAAGAAATATGGAGAGCCAAAAAATAAAGGAAATAAAGAAATAAGGAGAGCCAAAAAATAAGGAGAGAAGAAATAAGGGAAGAAGGAAATAAGGGAGAGAAAGGAAATAAGGAGAGCCAAAAAATAAAGGAGAGCAAGAAATAAGGGAGAGAAGAAATAAGGGAGAGAAAGAAATAAGGGAGAGCATAAATAAGATAAAAATCCCCAGTCAGCTGTTGGCAGGTTGAACTGATTGCCACTTACTGAGAATTGTCAGACTCAAACTACAATGAAGCAATAAGTTTTCTAGCAGAAATGGGCAACTGTATATTGTGTGGGGTGAACAGTGAGGGTGGGGGTTAAAGTGGGTGAATATTTTTTGTGGGTTTTGCCATAAAGCACTTTCTAATATGACAACCATTGCCACAATTCAGTAATTTTTATCAAGGTTTCAAAACTATAAAAATTGAAGAGAATGATATAAAAGCATAATTTTTTTTCTAGTTGAATCAGGGGTGGGGGTCAAAGTTTAGGTACCGGACATGTATGCCAAAAGGCGGGGGGGAGGGAGGTCTCTTAATGAATAATTGTGATATTATAAAAAGTACCTGGTACCTTTTTACTTAAGCATAACATTTATTATCTAGATGTAGATATAATATAAATAATTCATTTATATATCTAGATAATAAATTGAAATAATTTATAATAAATTATTTCAATTTCTTTAGATGCGTGTCACAATGTCATTGTTTTTATTAACTTTGACTTTTAACTTAACAAATTAAAGCATTTTATAATTTAATAAATATATATGGCTTATTCAACTGTGGCATATGGAAATCTAATAGATTGCAAGATATTTGCCTCTCATCTCACTTAGGAATCTAATAGATTGCAATGGAGTTATAAGAATAATAATTGATTAGAATAATTTTATTTATTTTGTTATTGTCAAAAATGAACTACAATGGTTAAATTACAAAAATACTAATAGTACCATGTACTCAATTGGTTACCTCATTTCAGGAATGACCCCCACTTCCTGTAGATGTACCAGATACTTTTCACTATATCACAATTTTTAATTTTAAGGGGACCCCCCCCGCCTCCTTTTCGGCATTCATGTCCAGTACCTAAACCTTGACCCTGCCCTGGTTGAATGTCACTTTAGTGATATTCCTAAAGTTGTAGTGTGTGCAACAGTCAAATCCCTAATGTCCTGTATACAACTATAATCTATACTGGTATTTACATGTGTCCCACTTTCACACGATATGGCACAAGGCCGCTTTATGTGGAGACCACCCACAAGCCAAGGCTCATGTGGTGGTGGTAGGTAGAAAAATTGCGTCGATCCCGTCGGAATTCCCCCTCAAGGGGGCGCCTCAGGCACTGGGCAATAAACCCAGCCCTACCCCTTTAAATCGAGGGGGCAGGTGTTGCCTGGGGGGGATGGCCCCCTGGGATCGACGCCGTTAATTATAGCAATCCCTCCCCCGAGGGGTGGGTTTGCATACTCTATACTATGTTCTCTTTGCTAGTTTATATTTTCCACCTGTTGAGGAATTTTGCAGAGACATTCCTAGCTTTCTTGATACCAAATTTGACTATTTTGACTATTTTTCATTCAGATAATTGCCATAAAAAACAACAACAAGGTGGGAGATTTATTGATTTTAGTCAGAAAATGTTTATTGTTCTATTCTAACACTAGTTTACACAAGCCTTAGTTTGCTTCCATACTTGCTGTTGCTTAAGTGGTCGCCCATCTAAGTATTGAACTGACTCATCACTGCTTAACTTTGGTGATCTAGTGAGAACCGGTGCTTTAACCTACCATATGATATTATGAAAAAGTAAACACTAGTTTACATGTTTGTATTTACATTTTCATAACAACATATTGGTAAGTACTAAGACTTATGTGCCATCTCTAAGGAAAGTAAATAAGAGCTTTTTTTTTTTTAAACATTCAGTTTTTGCTTGAATATGCACAACTAGAAATTAAATCACCAAAGTTAAGCAGTGATGAGCCTGTTTAATACTTAGGTTGTCCCGCCACATCATAAAAGAAATCTTACAATCGGTTGAAAGTAAGTCTTAATAAAAGCATGGATTTTTTAATGCTGATTTTCTAGGCAAGCTTTTAATACATTTCTTGTGTAAACTTTGGGTTGTTATCTTATTATAATGGAGATTGTGTGTTTTTCTGTCTGTAACCGAAACTATATTCCTACTCAAGTCACAATTCTCTTAGTTATTGACATCACATTCTCCATGATTTTATTTTTATTTAAACCTCAATTATTAATAAAATTGTTTTACATTATTAATACTGTTAACTATGTCTACATTCTGACAACATACAATTATATTTATATATACAACAAAATAGCGGTTTACAGAGTGAACGGGAAGGCTAATTTGCATATCAATATTAAAAAATCGAATTTAATAAATATGTGCTTAGTATTATTGATTTCTAACTGTTTGGTTTTATTTTAATGAATATAAGCAAACATCTCTTCAATGAATCTTAAATGAAATCCATTAACAAGATAAAATAACTGTCATTTTATTCTTTACTTCCTCTTTTAACTAAATACTTAAATTAGAAAAAATAACAATGAAAGGCGAGAGTAATGGAAGAGTAAGTTTTAGTTGTTCCATTTTTTATTATACTCCCTCTGTTTCAAATCTTTTTATCTGTATTCTTATTTAGTTTCATTAGTCTTTCTAATTTCATACAATATTTTATTACATTAAAACTTAAATACTTGCACCCGGAGGGTGTATATATTTGCTAGTCAGACTAACTTAAATTAAGGACAAATAAGTTGTTTCCTTTAGTTTGATACCAATATGTCATCTAATAAAGTTTGTTGATTCCAAATTGACTTAACTCATGCACAATATCATATTAGCAGATATTGTTTATATTGTCTCTTTAACAGCAAATAAATATCAAAACAATAAGTGCTGATACATATATTTTTTTGATATAAGACAAGACACAATCATCAAAAAATATACATAAAACTTCAGCAAATTATCTAAGAAAGACAGTGGAGAAAAAGTTAAAGAATGCAGTATCTTTGAAGCCAAAGGAAAGTTTATATCAATGTTTTTTTGGTTTTTGTTTGGCATTTTTCCATATTTTTGTTGCTAGAAGAGAACTGATATTGTACTACAATGACTAGTCAACATTCCTGCATTTTTTCTCATTTATTTGTTCCATCTACGAAAACCAATGTTTAGTACACAGTGAGATTTGTAGTATAATAAAAAATTGAAAAAAAAAAAAAACACAGGTTTAAACGAGTTAAGTGGTGAGTTTATTGGCCGACGCTGCAGTGTTTTGATCTATTAATTAGATCATCTTCAGGGCTTTTATTGGTATGTGGAAGGTGATAAAAATTTTTTTTATCTCAGAATAAGGAGAAAGGCGAGTAATATTCCGTGTTTATCGGTCTGTTTAAAATTTGAAGTCTGAGAAAAAAGAACGTTGAAAAAATGAACGGTTTGAAATATGACGTCAAATATTCTTTTTTGCGGTGTGAGTATTAGAATGTGTAAGTGTTTGTATCGAAAAAAGGATTGTGCATTTTTTAGTTGTTATGAATGTGTGGTTGCGCGTGAGATTTATACAGTCAATATGATAAATGCAGAAGTAGGAGTCTACCAAATTAAAGGCTCATATAGTTAATATCTGCATTTATTCTATTTGTTAAGTAAATTTCTCCTGTGTATATTTTTTTGTATACAAACCAAGTAAGTAGTAAAAAATGTAGAAATTTAACTGGTCGCTATAATACTTTACTGAATGTACGACAATCTGCTACTTTATTACAAGCTATATAAAGAACTGTTGTCAGAAATAATTAAGGTTGGTTGGTTGGATTTTACAGCATGTCAATCCTTGTTTGGTTATTATATGCTGAAGACATTTTGCTTTATTCATTATTAATGGGTACTCATTTTTTTTTTTTAAACTCAATTTTTTTTTAACACATTTTGTTCAATTTAACCCATTGGTAGGACCCTAATAAATAATATCACTGTGGGTCAGAGAGGACTTGGAAATAATAGCGATGAAGGCTACTCCACATTCCCCATAGCTCCAGAACTGGAACTTCACTATCAGATAGTTTAACATCATACCCAAGACACTAAGACCCTCAGTCACTGCTTTCTAGCACATATATGATAAAAACAGTTGGGGCTTGCTATAAGGGCAATAGGGTTGGGACAATCATATAGGTGCAAGGGCTTGATACGACCAGCTGATTGATCAGAGGGGTAAATAATTAAGAGCATAGTTGTGGCAGTGTTCCAGAGCATTTTAATGGACTTTTTTTTCAATCATTCTTTTTATGAGTAACACAAAGTTTAATATGGTAAAATTACTATGTTACGAGTTTAGGATATTTTTATCAGGATATTTTGCTCTTTGTCAAAAGACTGTCTCATTGGCAATTCAGTCTCAAAAGACTATGATAAAAGTTTTTGTGTGCCCCTGAAGTTGCAGCGCCTCCTGTGACTATGAAGTCCGATGTTTGAGAAACATTCTTGACCACAGATTTTGCATTTGTAGGTTGTCCCTGTAGATGATGATGTTCCAATGCTTTGTTGCCGTTGCTTTCTTATGGACCTCTTAGCTTCATGATATTGTATCAGGGTGACTTCTGACATGTACAGTCCTCTACGGAGATTCTGCCGCCACTGAGGGTGGTCTTGAGCCAAATTTTCCCAGCTGGAAGGGACAATGCCAAAGCACCTGAGATCATTTTTGCAGACATCCTTGAACGCAGCAGGGGGTGACCAATCTGTCTTTTACCAGATGTTAGCTCTCCATACAGGATGTCTTTTGGGATTCACATCATCCATCCGACATACATGACCCAACCATTGGAGACGACGTTGTCTCAGTAGAGAGTACAGGCTGGGGAGTTGAGCTCTTCTAGGACTTCTGTGTTAGTGATCCTGTCCCTCCAGGTGATGCCCAGTACACGTCTAAGGCAGCGAAGGTAGAAGTTATTTAGCCACCGCTCTTGGTGGGAGTATAAGGTCCATGTTTCACTTTCATACATGAGGGTGCTGATAACACATGCCCTATACACTTGTACCTTTGTACGGATAGTGAGCTTGCTGTTGTCCACACTCTTGTTGTGAGCGTCCCAAAAGTTGAGGCAGCTTTTCTGATCCGGCAACTGAGTTCAGTATCAAGTGACTGTAAATGTCTAATATTTGAAAATAAATAAATCTCTCATTTCTTAACAAATAGTTCAACCATTTTGGGTTCCAGAATTTTTAGCTGTGGAAGTACTATTGTATAGTTGCACCACCTGGACTTTAACAAAATGTTTGGAGATAAAGAACTACACAAGGATGCTGTATGCTATCCTGAACAAATCCTGGAAGCAGCACCCCACAAAATAGCAGCTGTATGGCCACATACCTCCCATGTCCCAAATCATCTAAGTAAGACAACAAGATATGGTGGACACTGCTGAAGAAGCAGGGATGAATTTATAAGTGATGTTCTCTGACAGACATGTAATATGAATGCACCAATTTTGGCTGACCAGTAAAAAAATTACATCCATCAGCTCTGTATGGACACTAGATGCCATCTAGAAAACCTACCTACGGCTGATAGGAATGGGATGGATAGCGAGATAGAGTCAAAGAAATCTGTGCTGTCAGCATGACTTGACAATGATGATGCTAAGGTTTCTATAAAAATTACTTACTTTGAAAAATTAAAATAGAAGCTACCTACATCTGTATTGTATGTATATCACATAAGTATATATTATGGTGGTAGTATCTATCTATCTATCTATCTATATATGGCAATAGCATAATATTTACAGATCATTGCCGTCCTCACAATCCCACAACTCCACACCAGAACCCTTCCTTGCATGAGCCCTCAAATGACTCATCAAACCTGCTGCAGATCCACAAAGTTTGATGCAAATATGACATTGAAAAGTCTTCCTTCCCATTGAATGAGATGATTCAGATGAGTCAGATGATAAAATTTGATGCTTATGCACCACCATATGTCTCTTAGGACCAGAAGCCGACTTACAGACCTTGCCACAGATAGCACAAGACACATTGTTTGCTCCTGGAATCTGCATGGATTGACCCAGGTGAGACTTCCTATGATTGACATAGCCAGCCTTAGAAAGTAAAACTCGACCACATGTCAGACATTTCCGACCCTCCATGTTCTCTCCAATATGACAGGTGTAACCCTTTCGAAGTTTACGCTTTAGGTTTTCATGCACAATTCTTTCACTCTCAAAACTGGTACAGCCATCATCCACATGAACTTCCAGTCAGTTCTCTCTAGTGCCAGCTTTTCCCAGTTGTCATGATTTATTTTATATATATATATATATATACACACACACACATTTTCTTATAGAAAAAAAGAAAAGAAAATGATTTTGTAAAAAAATGAAGGAAAGTTAGATACATGCCAATTAATGGTGGGTGTATATCTTGAACTGAGAGAGAGAAAAGCCATTGAATAAATTCTTTCATTTAGCCATTAACATTTTATTCCCAAAAGGAAATTCCCTTCAAGATTTTTGTTGATTAGATTTGAAGGGAGGAGCAATATTGCTTACTGCATCCTTTAATTGAAAAATGGAGGAAAATAATTCCTTAATTCTTTTTAAAGCTTAAATATTTAGCGAGGACGGTTGCAATCTTAAGAAAAGATTAAATTTACACACAAAAATATGAGATTTAATAAACAAATAACTTATTATTTAATTTAATATTTCAATATAACAATAATAAGATATTTAAAAAAAAAGCTATTCTTTTTAGTTTGGTTTGTTTTAGGGCATGTCAAACCTGGTAATTATGAACTTTTGTTTAGTAAATTAGGATGTCCCAGAAAAAACAGAATCCACAAATTTTGTAATAAAACTATTAATTTTAAGTAGGCGGGGGGTAGGGTGAGCGTTGGAGTTTAGGGTTAGTTTAATGGGAAAATGAATAAATAATTTGGGTTCTGTTTTTTCTGGGTCACCCTGTACAGGGTGACCAAAAAAAAAACAAAAAAAAAAACAGAACCCCAACCTAAACCTAAACCCCCTAGTTAAAATTAACAGTTTTATTACAAAATTTGTGGATTCTGTTTTTTCTGGGACACCCTAATTTACTAAACAAAAGTTCATAATTACCTCAAACCCTTGTTAGGTTATTTAATGCCAAAGTCAGTATTTTTCCCCAAGCAATTAAATGGTTTCATGTAACTAATGATTTGAATCCTTTCTAAACAATTATAGCTTCAAGTAAATACCAATACAATACTAATAATCAATACTTAATCAATACTAATAATTTTAATACTAAATACTTAATATTTTAATACTAATAATCAATACATCAATACTAATACTAATAATAATACTTATATACTTAATACTAAATACTTAATATTTTAATACTAATAATCAATACTTATCAATACTAATTTTAATACTAAATACTTAATATTTTAATACTAATAATCAATACTTATCAATACTAATAATTTATACACTATAAAATGGCTTCAAGTAACTATTCCTATTTAATAGTAATCATTTGTTAGCACACATATGGATTCAAATATCCCTATCAAATACATCTAATTTGCACAGTTATATGGTTTTAATTATTCCTATCTAATATTGATAATCTTCCAACAAATTCATTTGACTCATGCACGAGTCCCAAGCAGGTACTATCACTCTGAGTCCGAATGGATCTGGGAGTAGTGGCAATGAAGGGGCGACTCCACACACACAACGAGAGTTCCAGAACTGAAGACACACCACTGCATGCAGTTTAGTGTCATACTAAGGACCCTTTTTTTTAATTTTTTGAGTTCTTAACCTTCTGCAGTGGATGCATTTGAGAGTATTCTCCAGGCTCTACCAACAGATCGGTCTTTTTAGGCATGTGTCACATACTTTGAACACTTGGAGTATATATGCTCATTGTAGAAAATGATCCACAGCAATATAAGTCAATAGCAGCTTATGACCAAAATTGAGGCATTGGTGAAAGCAAGAATCCTGGGAAAAATCTTAAAGTGACTCAAGTTGTCTTTGATGCTGTAGCAGTAGCAGTGAACCATGTTTTAGTGCAGCAAGAGTTTGGTCTAGGTGAAACCATTCAAAGAGATTCCAATGTTCTGGCAGAAAATGTGTGGAGTGTCAAATTTGCAGGAACCATAACAACAGCTTTTGATACTGTATGAGTTTGTTGGATTTATAATAACAGTCAGTACTGAAAATGTCAACATGTTGGAGTATATGTCAAATTTCGGGGGGTGGGGTTTGGGTTGAGGAATAACTGCAGCAGCCGATGACAGTTGTCTTTGTAAATGTAACAACATGAAGGGGAGATCATAAATATAGGAATATTTGAAGTGGGTTTATATGTTGTAGAGGAAGTCTTGATTGCAACAACAGAAACTGTTTACTTCTGCAGAAGACTGAAGAAAGTGGTTTTATAAAAGACCTTTTGTTTTCTATGCAAGGCTTCCAGTTGTTCTTGCACTTTCATAACACTACCTTCTTCTTCTTCTTCTTCTTCTTCTTCTTGTTCAGTAGGCAGCAATCAAAGACAAAGGACTGTGTATTGTAAAGACTAGGAACTGAAGAGTAATGATTAAGTATGAGAGGAGAACTAAAGAATCTTAGGAAATTATAAATATTAATATTAACTGAATTTCAGTAGCAAGACAAACACGTTAAGAATAACAGATACTAAATTTGGTTTAGAAAGGTACAAGGTCAAAGTTTTTGAGTGTCATCACTTTTAATGATTTATACAAAATTTGTGCTCCAAAAACTGAATTAACACATATGTTCTTTTTTTTTTTTTTTTATATCTTGACTCATATTCTGATTACACTTAGAATTTGCTCTGTTAAACAGGCGCGCTTCCTTCCTTCCTAGCCGATCAAACTCCCTCGACGGCCATTTTGGAGCCGATTTCATCCCCTCTCGTTAATTTAAAGGTTCCTTCCTTTTCCACCCTTTTTGTCTCTTTCGTTTTCAGTTCGCGAATTTCGGACCCGTTTTCAACCATTCTCCTTCTCTTCTTTTTTAAAGGTCCTTTTTACATTCTTTCTTTCTTTCTTTTCATTAGTCCATTTTAGATATTTTTTTCTTTCTGTTAAATCTTCGATTTCTTTTTCTCCACACACACACACACATAAGATATATATATATATATATATATATATATATATATATATATATATTTCTTTATTCTTATATTTATTTCTATACATATATTGGACTTAATTCCTTTGGATTTGAAAAGTTGAAAAAAAATCAGATATGAAATGCAATATATTTTATTAGTCTATATGGGCCGGATTAGCTCAGTCGGTAGAGTGTTCGGCTAGAAACCACAAGGTTCCTAGTTTGATACCGGTCTTCACCAACTCAGCGAGTAGCACATGGATCTGTGCGGTAAAGTAAGGAGTTGATGGTAGGTGTGGCGCTCCACCTCAGATGCTAAAAAACAATCTCCTTGGTCTAGCGCTATTGAAAAAGGGATAGACTCCCTTGCTGACTGGCTGATACCGACTTTAAGCCGCCCCGTCGACTTACAGATGTAAGTTAACTTTCACACACACACACAACATATATATATATATATATATATATATATATATATATAGGTTTAGCTCAGTTGGTAGAGTGTTCGACTGGGAACCTCAAGGTTTCTGGTTCGATACTGGCCCTCACCAACTCAGCATATGAGTAGCACAGGGATCTATGCGGTAAAGTGAGGAACTGATGGTAGGTGTGGCGCTCCATCTCAGACACTAAAAAACAATCTCCTTGGTCTAGCGCTAATGAAAAGGGGATAGACTATCTGACTGTCTGGCTGATACCAACTTTAGGCCACCCCGACAATTTTACTTACTTACATTATATATATATGTATATATATATATACATATGCCCTGAAGAGCATTAAGCAAAACTTTTAGTAGGTTTATCTGACTCATTAGATTTATCTTAATTATTTGCTCTACTTAAGTATTGAGCACTTTTTATTTCTTAGCTTTAGTTTCCTGGCGGTTTTATATGAATATATATATCTTATATATATATATATATACATATACATATAAATTGTTTTTTCTCTTGGCCAAATATTGTACCAATAGATTATTTTTGGTTGGTACGATTATCTTGGTCTTTTCTTTTTTCCCCCATATTTTTTTTCTCCCCGGGTGATGTTTGGTAGTATATTTTTACAATCAAACTATTTACTGTTTTTTTTTCTCACCGCGAGGATTTACCAACAAGTTTAGTATATTAAATATGTATATATATATAAGTAAGAGTCGTCGGGGCGGCCTAATGTCAGTATCAGCCAGACAGTGAGGGAGTCTATCCCCTTTTCAATAGCGCTAGACCAAGGAGATTGTTTTAGCGTCTGAGGTGGAGCGCCAAACCTACCATCAGCTCCTTACTTTACCGCACAGATCCCTGTGCTACTCATATGCTGAGTTGGCGGGGGGCCGATATCGAACTAGGAACCTTGTGGTTTCTAGCCGAACACTCTACCGACTGAGCTATGTATATGTATATATATATCGAATATATATATTTATATATATATATTTGTATGTATATACATATACTACTTCACACACTCACACTGGTGTAGGAGCCTGTTTGGTGACCCTGGAAGAGTGGGTTTCCAATAAATACTACTTCATAAACTTTGAAAATTTGCTGAGTGGGGTCCCTTGTATCATAGATGTGAGGGTTGGGATGAAAGTGCTTGATAATTAGACAAATTTAGAACATATTTTCAGATTGTACGAAACGAAGTTAAAATAAATAGATATTTAAGAAATGAGGTAATCTATGTTGTTTTTTTTTTTTACTCCAGGAGACAAAAAAAGTATATGCAAGGAAGAATAAGAAGAAAATATTTAACAAATAAAATTAAACTAAACTAAAATTTAGTTTCATGTGAATTAAATTCTGTAATAAAGACTTTGAGTGAATAACACTTAAGTAGGTTAGTTTGAGTTTGAGTCTTGTTTAACGGCATATCAACCTCGGTGGGTCATTTAATGCCAAAAAGGTTATTTTGGATTTCAGTCTTTAAAGTAGTGGTTCTATGGGATAATTGGTTATGTTCTGTTATATTTTGTTGAAAAGGTTGCTTTTTTTATAAAATCTAAAATGTTTTCAGGGTTTGTATTCTTAAAGATGTCTCTCAGATTTCTTGCTTGATAGTAATTTGCGCGGATATGTTTAAGTCTGTTACAATTTAGAAGGATATGCTTGGTTGTAAGTTGTACTTTGCATGTTGGGCACACTGGGCATCCTCCCCTTTTAACAGGTACGAATGGGTAATGTGGGTGTGCCCTATACGCAATCTGGTGAGTATTACTTCTTCTCTTCTAATTCTTCTGTTAAGTAGGTTAAAAAGCATTGCTTTAAATCACTATATAAAAATATACTTTAAATCACTAAATCACTATAAAAAATATGACTTTAAATCATTATATAAAATATGACTTTAAATCATTATATAAATATGACTTTAAATCACTATATAAAAATGACCAAATCACTATATAAAATGACCAAATCACTATATAAAAATATGACTTTATATAAAAATATGACTTTAAATCACTATATAAAAATGAAATCACTATATAAAAATATGACTTTAAATCACTATATAAAAATAAAAAATATGACTTTAAATCACTATATAAAAATGAAAATCACTACTATAAAAATATGACTTTAAATCACTATATAAAAATGACCAAATCACAATCACTATATAAAAATATGACTTTAAATCTATAAAAATGACTTTAAATCACTATATAAAAATATGACTTTAAATCACTATATATAAAATATGACTTTAATCAAATCACTATATAAAAATATGACTTTAAATCACAATATAAAAAATGACTATATAAAATGACCAAATCACAAATCACTATATAAAAATGACCAAATATATAAAATATGACTTTAAATCTATATAAAAATGACCAAATCACTATATAAAAATATGACTTTAAATCACTATATAAAAATATGACTTTAAATCACTATATAAAAATGACCAAATTGCAAAAAAAAAAAAAAATCTTAAAAATCCCTCTCAATATCTATGATAGCCA
This sequence comes from Doryteuthis pealeii, assembly GCA_023376005.1. NCBI lineage: Eukaryota > Metazoa > Mollusca > Cephalopoda > Myopsida > Loliginidae > Doryteuthis > Doryteuthis pealeii. The sequence continues at coordinate 29,946,115 of CM042174.1, read as the reverse complement.
AGCAGTATGAATACATCAGATGAATACTCTTCAAAATCTGTAATATCTTATTCCTTTTTCCTTTCAGATATTTTCCAGCCTTTTTTTTTTAGAACCTGAAATGTGGCTGGGCTTCATGTCAATGCATTGGTTTTCATTCTGGTTTATTCATTGGCTTGTTTGAGTATTTACGCACAACTGACCAGTGGGCATCTACAGAGTATCAAATGGTATCTCATCTAGTCTAATAGCCAACAGCAAGAGAAGATGTCCAGGTCTTGTTCTCTGGTAATTTTTACAAGAATTGAGCCTCAAGCAATAAGAGGAGGAAAAGATGAAGAGAAGAAAGAACACTGTGAAAGAAAAGGAAGATATAGAAAGATTAAGAATAAAATAAGGAGAATAAAAAACAACCCAAAAAGAAAGATAAAGACAAGTTGAAGAGACAGTGGCAAAAATATAAAAGAAAATATAAAAAAGACAAGAAAAAAAAAGGGACAATGAATACAAAGGAAAAAGAAAAAAAAAAAAGATGTAAAGTTAGAAAGGAGAGAAGAACAATAGTGAGTGGGGGGAGGGAGACAGAAAGATGAGAAATATAAAAGAGGGATAAAAATACTATAATTGAAGGGATGAATGGATGGAATGTAGGAAATATGGAAGGGACAAAGGGACAAAAATAGAATGCCAGAAGGTGTTCAAGTATGAAAGAACAGAGGGACAAAAAGATAGTCTTTCACTTACCCAGTACAGAGTTCCAATGAAAGACTGATGCTTTCATCTTCTGTGTAGATAAGACGTTGTAATGCTTCATCTCCTCGGTCTTCTCCAGAAGTGGTGGGTGGTAACTGGTTTTGAGTGTTACCATTTCGGACTGGAATCAAAGAAATAAGGAAGTAAAGAATAGAGAGAATGCCTCAAGATGGCAGCATTCAATTGACCAAAAAGAAAAAAAAATGGTGACTGAATTTGGCGGTGGGAGAATGATTGGACGTCAAAAAGAGTGTTTACTCAGGAAAAACTAACTTAACTAGAGACTTGATTAAGGATAAAGAGGATGGTTCCTATTAAAAGACAAGTTTTTTTTTTGTTTTTTTTAGATATTAACTCTTAACATCCTATACTGCCTCATTCTGCCCGTCTGGAAGTCACATTCTTTTCTAATCTGCCTCAAATGATATCCTTTGTTTAAATGTAATATTAAACATATTTAGAAGTCTTTATTTTAAGTGAAATAACAGGTAACTTTAAATGAAAAGGCTGTTTTTAGCATTTTTGGTAGATCATTATAGGAATGGGGCTCTGGACTTAGAAAATTCTCAACAGGATGTTAAAGAGTTAACAAAATAACATCTTGAATAAGAAAAGAGGAAGAAATAGAGCAGGGAAAAGTTCAAGATAAAAAAAACTAAATTTAAAAAATTCTAAATAAAAAAAATTATGGAAGGACAAATTCAAAATAAGTAGAAAAAAATTGAAAAAAAAAAAATCCAAATGGAAAAATTCTAAAATTTAAAAAAAAAAAAAAAAATTTAAAAAATCAAAAATTTGGAAAAAGAAAACAAAAGATCTGGGATTAAAAAAAAAATCAAAATAAATTGTCTTACATTCAAACTGATGATGCTTAAAATTCTTAGGCATAATAGTTTCATTATTTTAAAAAAATACATTTATTACTATTTATAGTTGTAACTACTAATCCTACTAATGAGGATATTAAACTACTTGTTAGACCATTATATAAATAAATGACACAAAATAAATAAATTGTCATATTGGGAAGATATTTGGAAATTAAAATTTAATATAGAAAATGTAAAGTATTACATAATGGATCACAAAACATTAAAGTTGAATATAAATTAAGCAACAAGGAAATCAAAAAGGTAAATAAGAAATGCAATCTAGGAGTTGGTTTTGACGTTACTTTTAAAACTGACACTCATATTTTGACTATTAAGAAACTTAAGAAAAGTTCAAAATAAAAAAAAATTCAAATTTAAAAAATTCCAAATAAAAAAATGAATTTGAAAAAATCCAAATGCTAAAATTCAAAATCATTGAAAAAAAAAAAAAAAAAAAAAAAAATTAGGGGAAATTTTAAAAAAATCCTGGTTAAAAAATTCTTAAACCTAAAATGATGATGCTTAAAATTCTTAGACATTCAAAGAAATATCCTCATCTCGGTTTTCAACTGATGTGCCATATTATTTTTTTCTGATGCTTAGGCACACAGTCATAGTTCTATGAATTATTCAAACTAGGGTAGAATAGCTGGTAAAATATTTTTTACCAGCTATGGGTAAAATAGTAGGGCAGACTGGGCTCTTTAACCTTGGATAAGTAACCAATCTAGGAGAAGGAAAACTCTGAATTTGAAAATCCTGAGGTCAGTCATTATATGGGTTTGTAGCATTCCTTGTACACCAGTTCTTTCCTAACGACTGTGCCAAAAAGTGCGGATGGTCCAACACCAGCCCTCATCACTATAAACATAAACACTGTGTAGGTTGTTCAATGAATGAACCTTCATGCGTCAAAATAGACAAGAGAGTTCATTATTATTATTCAGACTAGTATCTTCATTTTCGTTGTTTTTATTAGAATATTTTGTCTGATATCTTATAATAAGTTTTATTAGCTTATTGGGTGAAACATTATGATAAATACTAAAATATTACCATGAATACAAGTCTTGTATTAAAACAGAATTCATAAAATATAATCTCGAGATAAAACTAGTTTTAGAATAATATTTGTATTTGTTTTTAAGTATTCTGTTTCATAATAATTGTTAGATTCAAATATGTATTTCAGACACTTAATGTAACAACTATTATGAGACAGAGGTAGTATTATTTTGATTATAAGGGCAAGTCCAAATCAGAGACAGAGGTAGTATTATTTAAATTATAAGGGCAAGTCCAAGTTAGAGTTATAAAATTAAAAAACTACAACTAAATTCAAATGCACCAGTTCTCTAAAAGCAACAAATGAAAAAAAAAAAAAAAAAGTTTTAAATTTCCAAGACAATTGAGTTTATTGTCTTTCATGAAAAGTGCAAACTCAAATGTCAAACAATCCTAATTGATTTTAATCATCTAATTAAGACTATTCATCAAAATAATGGACAAGAAACAACAGACATTTTTTTTTTTTATGTAAGATGGAGAGGAGACGTAATTTGAATTGCCACAGAAATTGATTCTGATTTAATAAAAAAAAAAAAAAAAAAAAAAAAAAAGAATTGTTAAAGAAGACTAACTGAAGAATTCCACACTTGTAGAAGACTATAAACTACTTATTGTAAAGTCTATAACGACAGAGCAAGAGAAAGAGGACATTTTTAGTAGAGTTTGAAATGAATATTTGTCACAATACAATTAAATGCAATTAAAGTACTTGTTTTAGAGCGACCTGTTAGTGCAATATCTTAAACTAAGCACTATTTTACTATTGACCAACATTTGGGTCTCATGAAAATAACATCAGATACGAGTAATAAAAGGTTTAATCTATTGACTAAGCATAAGTTTTATTTGCTATATTTACCAACCCCTTATACAAGTAGGATGTGACATAAGGTCAATTTCTTAAGCAGAGTTCAACAGGTTTTAATTCAGAGTTTTCCTTCTTCTAGACAGATAGCCTAATGAATGTTAAAGAATGCAGTCTGTCCTTCTATTTACCCATAGCTGGAGGGAGAATTATTGGATGTATACCTTTCCCTAGGGTATTAGCGCTTTGAAATGCAAACAGGAATTGAACTCAGATCACAGTTTATTTTATAGGCTTTCTTTTGATAAAATGATAAGAATATCTTGAACCCTTTTGTCATTTTATCTGCTTGCAAAAGATATCAGTTTTCTGAAATGAAGTTCGAGAATGTTTTGGTTTCAATCTCTTAGTGAATCTTATGAGTTCTCTAGTACATGGCACCTGATAGCTAAGGTTTCAAAAAGCTAACTAAAAAAAAGTAAAGTCCTTGGGGTGGCCTAAAGTCGTATCAGCCAGACAGTAAAGGAGTATCCCTTTTTCACTAGCTCTAGACCGAGGAGATTGTTTTTGCATCTGAGGTGGAGCGCCACACATACCATCAGCGCCTTACTTTACCGCACAGATTCCTGTGCTACTCATACGCTTAGTTAGTAAGGGCTGGTATCAAACCCAGAAACTTGTGGTTCCTAGGCTGACGCTCTAACGACTGGCCCTTAAAAACAGACTCTTAACAAAATGTTTCCAGAATAATATATCAAAGATAGGTTTTTAGTTATAATGTGTAATGGTTAGCAACACTAGACTTGTATGATCATTACAGCTAAGTAGTGAGTTCAATCCTTTCTGGAAGCCTCATGATTGTGGATGTGCTAAATCTAAGTTTACCTTGTTTTCCCTCAATCCAGCTATGGGTAAAGAGTAAAGTAGACTAGGATTTTTAGACTTGGTATGGCAGCTGATCTAGGAGAAAGAAAACTTGAATTCAAACCAGCTGTGCTCCACTAAAAAAAAAACAAATGACTATTTGTTGCATCCTGACCCTGGCAGCAGGGTCGGGAAAATAAATACATTCATGTTTTATTGAGGTGCCCATTGTGTAATGGTTATCATTGCAGGAATAGATACAGCAACACAAAGTAAAATCCTGGATGTGGCTAGTTGCATTTCACATACTGTTAATACTCTCAACTATTTTCCCTCAAGCTAGGGGTAAATAGTAGGGCAGATTTGGCTCTTTAACCTTGGTTGGCAACTGGTCTAGAAGGAAAACTCTGAATTCAAACCAGTTAAACACTGCTTAAAAAATTGACCTTGAGTCACATCCTGCTTATGTGGAGGGGTTGGAAAATAGATTCTGGTTGAAATAATGCATCATTTCAAGTATGCAATGTGTCTGATAATTTGTGTTGATATATGTTTTGTCCAAATTGCATAGGCATATATGTTTTTTTTTTATTAATTTCAGCACACATGAAATCCAAACGATGAGATGGAGGAAAAAAAAAAAAAAAAAAAAAAAGGAAAAAAAGAAGAAAAAAGAAAAGAAAAAAAAATAAAAAAAGATGGAAAAAGAAGAAAAAAGAAAAAAACAAGAAAAAAGGAAAAAAAAGAAAAAAACAAAAAAAAGGAAAAAAGAGAAAAAAGAAAAGAAAAAAAAAAACAAAAAAAAGAAGGAAAAAAGAAGAAAAAAGAAAAGAAGAAAAAAGAAAAAAAAAGAAAAAAAAGGAAAAAAAGAAGAAAAACAAAAAAAAGAAAAAAAGGAAAAAGAAAAACAAAAAAAGAAGGAAAAAAGAAGAAAAAAGAAAAAGAAGAAAGAAGAAAAAAGAAAAAAAAAAGAAAAAAAAAAAACAAGATAAAATAAACTGGTCAATAAGAAAGAGAGAAATTGAGTAGAAAAGACAATTTACCTCGATTGCTGTTATTAGCGTAAAAATCCCTTCGCCTCTTCATTTCATCTGCAAGGGAGAAAAAGAAATAAGAATAAATATTACCTTTATAAACATATAAAACTAGTAAAAAACAAACAACAAAAAACATTTAACTCAAACACAATATATTTCCTTATAAGGCACAAAACACTTATTTCTCAGTTTAGAAAGACCTGATTTACATATTTTTACATTATCATCTTTTAAAGCTTTTTTTTCATGGAGTATAAAAAGGATTTTTTTTTTTTTTAAAGAGCCAGATAAAATCGTTCTTTCAGGATGTAAAATGATTGTGTGTCAGTCTTTCTATAAATACAAGCATTATTTTCTTTCTATACAATTATATCACCTGCTCAAGTAAAATTCACATCTTGAATATTAATTTGACATAATATCGATCAGATCTGAATTTGTGCATTGAAATTCCTACATCTAGTTTGTGCCTTATTTAAAATCAACAAATGCAACTGCTAGAAACCTTCCTGGTGGTTTATATATAAGGGTTGGCTGAAAGGTTCATAGGCTAACCAAGATACTCTCATGGAATGTGACTAAACGAGGTCTATTTTTCAACTAGTGGTCTACACACTTCTTTCTTTAATGTTGCAGTGCTTGTATCCCAATAGTAAAAAAAAAAGTCATCAACAGTAGATATGACATCATCATATGAACTTTTCAGCCCGCCCTCATGAATAATATTCCAGGCAGTGACACAGGAATCCCTAAAAGTTACAGAGAGAGAGAGAGATGGAGAGATAGAGAGAGAGATGAGAGAGAGAGAGAGAGAGAGAGAGAGAGAGAGAGAGAGAGATAAAGAGATAGAGAGAGGGAAAGAGAGAGAGAGAGAGGGAAAGAGAGAGAGAGAGAGATAGAGAAAAGAGAGAAAGAGAGAGAGAGACAAACAGAGACCGAGAAAGAGAGAAAGAGAGAGAGAGAGAGAGAGAGAGAGAGAGAGAGAGAGAGAGAGAGAGAGAGAGAGAGAGAGAGAGAGAGAGAGAAAGAAGAGAGAGAGAGAAAGAGAGAGAGAGTTATTGTTGTACATGAAAGCCAAATAGAATGTTTTCTTTTAGCTCATAGAGATCAATTAATTGATTTTTGGTTAAATTTAGTGCATTGGCTACAGACTGACTTTGAAAGCATGTATTATGAATATCTAGAATGATAGGACAGTGTTGCTGTGTCCACAAAGAAGACATGGCACTATTGAGACAGAGCAAAGGGATAAAATTGCCTAGAAAAGTACAGTCATATGGCAATATTGAAAAAGAGAGAAAGTAGAGAAAACATAGCAATATTAACTCCATGACTCCTGAGATCCTAAGCCTAAATTTACCCTTTACAGAGATGCTGATTGGTATGTTTCCTGCGTCCCTAATGCACAAAAATCTAAAAGGACGCAGTAAAATCATATTCATGCATCCCAGTGGTTTTTCTTTTTCTTCCCTCACCATTTCAAGCTAACAGTAAATACATTTCAATAGTTTCTTAGAAATGAATTACACAGGATAGGTTACAAGGTAGGAGTTAGATGGCAATTGTTTTTTTCCCCAATAAAGTGATATATTTTTGGAACAAATTACCTAATCAATGGAGTAAAAAATTTTAAATTGAAACCCAATTTGATTTTCAAATTTTTTTAATACTATAACTGTTTTTTTTTTTATCTGATTAGGCAATTTCAGAATTAATTGTAAGGAAAAGAATTTAAGAGGGCATTTTTGGGAATTATCAGGTGAATTAATTAACAGAATTTGATTTGTGTATTAACTCTTAACATCCTATTGAGAATTTTTAAGTCTATAAGGATTTATCACAAAATGGCTAAAAAATGGCCTTTTCATCTAAAGTTACCTGTAATTTCCCTTAAAACTCTTAATATCCTATACCATCTCATTCCACCCGGCCGGAAGTCTCATTTGTTTCCCTAATCTACCCCAAATGATATCATTTGTTTAAATGTAATATTAAACATATTTACAAGTCTTTGATTTAAGGGAAATAACAGTTAACTTCAGATGCAAGGGTCATTTTAGCCATTTTTTAAATATATCCTTATAGGGATGCTCTGGGCTTAGAAAATTCTCAACAGGATGTTAAGAGTTAAAAATAAAGACTTCTAAATATTTCTATTATTAAATTTAAACAAAGGCTATCATTTGGGGTGGATTAGGAAAACAAATGTGACTTCCAGACTGATGGAATGAGGTGGTATTGGACGTTAAGAGTTAATATTGTATAATATGTTCTGTGTAGGTTCTCTTTTTTTTTCTGAAAATGGGTTATTTACGAGGAAGTGCGTCCCGGTCTCCTGCCTCAAAAATTGCTACCCAGTGACTATTAAAATAATGACCCAGCTCAGTCTATTCAAAACTATCCATCTTCATATCTATCTATCTATCTCAATTTGTTCATATTTATCTATATTACTTTAAATACTAAGATTTTTTTTTTATTCATGTTTGTTTAATGTCTTGTTTAAATAAACAAGAATTACGACAAAAAAGATGTGACCCCCCCCAAATACATTAACTTGTCGAAATATATCTATCTCATTTGTTCATATCTATCTATCTATATCATTTTGTTTGTTTATCTATCTATCTATCTCTCTCAGTCTATTCCAAACTATATATCCATCTTCATATCTAAACAAGAATTATGACAAATTATGATAAATAAACAAGAATTACGACGAGCTGGGGTTGCTATATAATGTTAAATATCTATCTATCTTCATTTGTTCATATCTATCTATATTATTTTGTTTGTTTATCTATCTCAGTCTATTCCAAACTATATATCCATCTTCATATCTAAACAAGAATTACGACAAATTACGATAAATAAACAAGAATTACAATGAGCTGGGGTTGTTATTTTGATAGTCACCGGGTAGCAATTTTTGAAGCAGGAGACCGGGACGCACTAAATTACCTGAAAATGTTAATGAAAGAATATAGGGAAAAAAATAAAGAGTGGTGCCCAAGGAAACATAACAAAAAAAACCAAAAATAATAATAATAATAATAATAATCCTGAAAAGAGAAGAGACAGTTAATAAAGATTAAAATAATATATCCAAAGATCCTTACTTTTATATAATCCTGGCACCAGTTTGTACACAAGATCTTGTAAAGTTTCATCGGATCTGTAAAAGGTAAGTAAATAAATACATTTTTAAAAAAGCCTCAAAAAATGAGTAAAATAAGTAAAAAACATGAATGAGAGTGTCACAGTGAGTGAAGCAAATATGTTGACACTTTTGGATGATGAGATGATATCAATTTCTTACAAGATCAGTTTACAGCCTCCACAAAATTATTGCAAAATGGGTTAGAACAAAGGAAATTAGGTTCCTCAAAAAAACATTTTCAAATAAGGTTCAGGGGAATTAATTCAAAAGAGTTCATTTAAATTTCAATAGTAAAGTTAAACATCTTGAACACTTTTTTAAGTCTCATCTCATAAAACTAAAATAAAAGGCATTAAAAAAAGTAGATTTAATTTTTAGCAATGATTTTAAAAATTAAAAACGAAATGGAAAACTGGAAATAAAAACAAAAAACAAAAAAAAATAACTAAAACAAAACAAAGAGCAGTGTTTGTTCATCAGTACTTGAATAAACCATATTGTTGCAGAATGTACAAGAGTCTTTTATAATAATTATTAATAATATTAACTTAAGTCTAAAGATTTTTGATAAGAATACCTTAATTAGAGAGAGTTTTTGAAATATAAATGAAAACTGTACAGCAAAATAATGACGCAATTTTAAAAAAAAAAAAGAAGGTAGTTGTTTACAATCTACATTTCTGTATGAAAGAATTGAAAATGTGTTGCACCAAAAAATGGCAGAGGAAATTCTTTAAAACAGCCATTCAACTTACAGTTAGCAGTCTTTAAACCAAACCTTTGGAATAAAGAGACTGTTCAATAGGGTTGGTCGATTTTTCACTTTTAAAAATATCAAATTGTCCATCTAAGTGAAAGTTGTGTGTTAGTATACTGAATACTGATACCAAAAATTAGATCTTTTTCTTGCACCATTGTTTGAGGAAATAGCATCAAAGATCATCTACTAAAATGCACTAAAAATCCTCATTTTCTAAAGGCTAAATTTTGCAAAAATGAGGATTTTTAGTGCATTTTAGATGACGATCTTTGATGCTATTTCCTCAAACAATGGTGCAAGAAAAAAAACTCATTTTTGGTAGGAGTATTCAGTATACTAATAACAACTTTTGCATAGATAGACAATTTGATATTTTTTAAAAGTGAAAAATTGACCTACCCTACTGTTCAAGGACCTAGGATATCAATTGTTACAACTACAGTAGGTACATAAAGAAATCTGTCCAAATATGACCAGTAGTTAATTAGTTTATGATCCGCAGCCTACCTGGTGATAATATTTGGATTTAGTCAAGTTACCCCCAGAGAAGGTATTGGTGCAGGTAGCATCCCATAAAAGAGACTTACAGCCTCGGAACAGAAAAAATATTATCTATCATAATAACATTATTCTGGTATTGAAGTCTACATTAATTCCTAATATCTGAAAGTCCTTTTTCCACATTTACATTATACATAGTAAAATCATTAGCAAAACATTTACATTATACATATAATAATCATATCTTATAAGTAACATTTATATTATGCATTCCTATAGTAAAATCATTATATATATATATATATATATAGCCTTATTCTGTCTATAACACTAACACTAACACTTGCATTAATTCCTGACCACAGACAATCTATTTCTTTATTATTTTCAATTCACAAAATACATTTTTACAGTAAAAGCATTTAATAAGCATTCTTATAGTGGAATTATTCACAATGCCTTTTTGTAGTAAAATCAATTGTAATGGATTTCTATAGTAAAACCCTTTGCAAATTCATTTATATTAAAATATAAAGCAGTAATCTGTGAGTAATGATTGCCTTAATTTTCACCACTAAAAATATCTTTTTTTATGATTTTCAATGAACTACATAGATGTTAATTACCAAAACTTGCCCAAATTTTTAGATGAAAAACTAAAATTTGGTCTTAATAATCAATTTTTAGCTGCTACTTCAAGAAAAGTTTAGTTTGATACTGCAAAAAAAGACAAACGTGAAAAAAATAAGGGAGTAACAGTTAATTCAATGCATTTTTATAGTAAAAATATTTGCAAGGTATTTTTACAAAAAAATAATTTGCAAGATGTTTTTATAGTAAAATGATTTGCAAAGTATTTTTATCATAGAATAATTTGCAAAGTATTTTAATAGTAAAATAATTTTCAATAAATATCTGTAGAAAAATAATTTGCAATGAATTTTTATGATAAAATATTTTGCAATGTAGTTCTATAGTAAAGTAATGAGCAATGTATTTTTTTTAGCAAAATAATTTGTAATTCAGTTCTCTAGAAAAATGATATGCAATGTATTTTATGATAAAATTGATTAGCAAGATATTTTATGGTAAAATAATTTTCAATTAATTTCTCTAGGAAATAATTTGAAATTAATTTGAATTGTATTTTTATGAAAAATAATTTGCAATAAATTTCTTAAGAAAAATACTTTGCAATGTATTTTTATAGTAAATTAATTTGCATATATGCTTTTATTATTTGCAACATTTTATAGTAAATAATTTGCAACAAATCTTTATAGTAATTTGCAATTAATTTCTATAGTAAAATGATTTGCAATTAAATTCTACATATGTATTTTTGCAATGCATTTTTATAGTAAAATAATTTGCAACATAGTTTTATAGTAAAATAATTTGCAATGTATTTTATATAGTAAAACAAATCACAATTGTTTTTATAGTACAATGAGGCATTATTTTAAAGACTATATTTTGTCAATAAAAAAAAAACAAAACAAAAAGATGAATTTGGCCATTAATTCTACAACCTGAAAACTGTTTAGTAGGCAGTCTCTTATTTATTTTTGATTTTTAGATGAAGCATTATCAACCATTAATTCTGACTAGTATTTTCTTTCATCTTAATTTTTAGTTATTTAAAAAGAATCCCAACTCACTTAGGCAATTTAAAACAATGAGGAAAAGTGCTGATTGAAAATAATAATGGATAATCTTTTGGTGAGATTTGAAGTGACATCCACTTTGCTTGAGAGAAGCCTGGTTAATCGCACCAGCTGCTCTACCAACTGAGCCAACAATGGTTCATTATAACTCAATTGGCAAAAGCCCAAATCAAAACCTTTTAAACTCATCCTTTACTTTTCATCTCACTATATTTGTTGATATCTTTACACTTGTAGTTAATAAAATACAGAGATGCTGATAGGTATGCGTCCTGTGTCCCTGACACACAAAAATCCAAAAGGACGCAGTAAAATCATATCCATGCATCCCAGTGTTTTTCTTTTTTCTTCCCCTCACCATTTCAAGCTAACTGTAAATTCATTTCAATAGTTTCTTAGAAATGAATTACACAGCATAGGTTACAAGGTAAGAGTTAGATGATTAGGGACTCATCTAAAGCAAATATGTGCATCCCAGGACACACTCAATCAAAAAGCTATCAGCATCACTGATACTGTGGTATATCCACAGGTCCTGCTAATAATATATATTACACCAAATGTTTTGTCCCACCCCAAATGGGAAGTGGGGGGAATATATTCATTGTCTGCATAAATGGGTGGGGGGATATGACTTTAAAATAAAATAAAAATTATCTACCGTCTTGTTTAGATTAACACAAAGATTTTGAATATCTTAATTCACTGATTTTGATTTTAATCTTTGTTCACTTAAAAACCTTACAATCTATTAAGAAACTTTAGTTGGGAGCCATAAATTTTCCTGGGGACTCATTCAAAGTAAATATGTGCATCCAGGACGTACTAAATCAATAAGCTAGCAGAATCACTGAAAATGAAAAAAAAAAAAAAAAAAAAAAAAAAAAAAAAGATAAAAAGCAACTAAAAATTAAGATGAAAGAAAATACTAATTAAAATTAATATTCTTTGCAGTTATTTATTATAGAAAAAACAATATCAAAAGTGACATACATTGTTTAATTAAATAATTAAAATAATCATATCTCTTCATAAAATATTTGATCATCAGTGCTTATATTTCTTATTTGGTTATTTTTCCCATTCAGATAAAAAGAAAAAAAATATTATATCACTATGTTTAACAATTCCATTATTATTTTAATGAAAACAATTATGAGTTTCATTATTAGACACTGACTGGATTTTTATTGTTCTTTTAAACATAAAAAAGCAAAAATAATAGATGGGAGTAAAATAGTTATAAAATGTTAAGTAGTAAATGTTTTGGTAATTTATGAGGAAGTGCGTCCCGGTCTCCCGCCTCAAAAACCGCTACCAGGTGACTATCAAAATAACAACCCCAGCTCGTTGTAATTCTTGTTTATTTATCGTAATTTGTCGTAATTCTTGTTTAGATATGAAGATGGATATATAGTTTGGAATAGACTGAGATAGATAGATAGATAAACAAACAAAATAATATAGATAGATATGAACAAATGGAGATAGATAGATATTTTCGACAAGTAAATGTATTGGGGGGGGGGTCGCTTCTTTTTTTGTTGTAATTCTTGTTTATTTAAACTAAAAACAAGACATTAAACAAACACGAATAAAAAAAATCTTAGTATTTAAAGTAATATAGATAAATATGAACAAATTGAGATAGATAGATAGATAGATATGAAGATGGATAGTTTTGAATAGACTGAGCTGGGTTGTATTTTAATAGTCACTGGGCAGCAACTCTTGAGGCAGGAGACCGGGACGCACTTCCTCATAAATTACCAATGTTTTTTTAGTTTTTTAAACCTTTTCTCTAAAGCTTATTTCATATAGACATAGAAAGACTATTTGTGACTCTACTATATTATTAGTATTATTTATATTTATCTATTTGTTTGTGTGTGTGATGTAGCAATTTTTGGATAATATTCAATCTAAATATGGAAATAAATAAAAAAAATGAGTCAAATTTTAGCATTCTATAGCAGTTAGTAGCATTCTGGGTAATTTATGAGGAAGACCGTCCCAGTCTCCTGTCTCAAAACTTGCTACTGGTGACTGCTGAAAAACCAACCCCAGCTACGATTGAAGTCCATAGCTGAAGCAGTGTCGATAAAAACGTTATTTTATTATTTTATTAAGGCATATTGGAAAATAGTTTGTATCTTTCTCTGAAAAGCAGATAAATAGATAGGAACAGAGATAGATGGATAGATAGATAGATTAAACAAAGTAAACAGATAAGAATAAATTGATAAATAATAGATAGATAGTTTTGAATAGACTGATATATAGATAAATAGATATGAACATAGATAGTTTTTTTTATTAAAATATAAAAGAATATCTAAATACTCAGAATTTCTTTTATTCATGTTTGTTTAATGTTTTGTTTTTAGTTTAAATAAACAAGAATATCTAAATATTTTGATTTTTTTTATACTTGTAATTGATTGTTGGAAATAAATATATTAAAATACTGAAAAAAAATAAACGTTTTGGATTTTTTATATGTAAAAAATGTTAAAAAAAAACGCCCCAAGCTGGTTGTTTTCTTTCAAGTGACACTGCTTCGGCTACGGACTTCAATTGTAGCTGGGTTGGAAAATCAGCAGTCACCGGTAGCAAGTTTTGAGGCAGGAGACCGGGACGGTCTTCCTCATAAATTACCGCATTCTGTATAGAATGCTAAGATTAGTTTTCATTTTCTTACCGTATTTAAATTGAATATTATCCAAAAGTTACGATATCACATAATGACAATGTTCTGATGATGGTGTGTGTGTGTGTGTGTGTGTGTGTGTTAGTATAGAAATATGATAAAACAAATATTCATAAGATGTATTTATGAATAAATAGTTCTGTCTTCATTTGGGTGTTTCAGTTTTTATATACATTGGATATATTAACCATCATTAGAGCAATATTAAGGAGTGATGTCATGAAGCTCCTTCAAAAAATGCTATTTTCAAATGAAATGAAAATATGACAAGTTTATTTGGATATTATTAACAGCATTTCTTTTCTTTTCCAAAATGTAGTGATATCATGAGAGTATTCGAGATCTTTTTTTATAAATATGAATACAAAGTGTGTCATAAAAGTATCAAGACTGAGCTGTATTTACCAAGATAGAAATGAACGGTGAATGGAATGTTATTTAATAAAAAATTAAAAAACACAAGTTTCCTTCATGAGTGATGTTTAATAAGCTGATGCTGCAGTGTTTTGGTTTGTTTAACAAATATTTCTTTTTCTTTAAACAAACGAATGAACACCCTGATTAAGGTTTGTTAATCAGACCAAAACACTGCAGTGTCGTCTTATCAAACATCACTCAAGAATGAAACTTGAGTTTTTTAATTTTTCATAAAATTACGCACACACACACACATATATATATATACACACACACACACACACACACACACACAAGGTGTGTCATAAAAGCATCAAGATTGAAGCTGTATTTACCAAGATAGAAATGAACAATGAATGGAATGTCAACTTTTTCAGAATACAAGGTGTGTCAAAAAATACAAAAAAAATCTTAATACTTTTTGACACATCTTGTATATAACATATAAGAGTGTAATCTAGAGAAATTAGTCAAAATTATACACTTTTTTAAAGCAAAGATTATATAAAAAAATTATATGTATTTATCATATATATTTTAAGAAAAAATTAAATTAATTTAGTTTACAAACTACAGAGGTAGATGTTAATTTTATCAATGCTGGAATCTAAGCAAAACTATTTATTCATTAAAAAATAAATACATCTTCTGAATATTTGTTTTTTCATATTTCTAAACTTATATAAAGTCAAATTTATTTTCATTTTTCTTCATAATATCAATATTATTCATATGTTATGAGGGTGGATGGAATTCTGACAATTTTGTGGTATTATCTTAAACTGAGCCTCAAAGTCACTGTATATATATATATATATATATATATATATATATATATATATATATATAATTCAAATGACTGGTAAGTAAGGGTGATTCTATTTTTGATCTTCAAAATCTCACTGTACAACCAAACTGTATGCTCTTGTAGGTGCAAACATATATACTCGTACAAGGATTTTTATAAATCCTAAAAAGAGCTGAATGTACAATAATCAATAAATTAGATTATATACAGAGCAATATTTAACTTTCAAAGAAAGAAAACTTAACAAACCATCATCCCGTTATATTTTATTTCAACCAGAAAAAATTTTTTTTTAAATTTTCTTTTGAGTTTCTGGTTGAAATAAAATATAACAGGATGACGGTTTTTTTAAGTTTTTCTTTCTTTGAAAGTTATATATATATATATATATATATATATATATATATGTATATGTGTGTGGAGAAAATGTAGAAACAAATACGGGATGTTATGATGGATGGAAATTTATAGTTGATATTCGAACATTTCGGTTTACAATGGAAACCTACTTCAGGACTGAAATTTATGTGGATAAAAGATGATGGATGTTTTCTATGTGTTGAATTTGGGGAAGGAAAAAAAAATACACACACACACATATATATATATATATATGTTGAAAGAATGAATAAAGGAAAGAAAGTATAGAAAGGAGAAAGGATAATTTTAATCAATATCACTTACACGTGTTTCAGTCAGGAGTTTATCTATGTGTACAATATTTAAACTATTTTTAAATAATCAAATGAAATATTATTATTATTTCATTTCATTTGTTTATTTAAAAATAATAATAGTTTAAATATTGTACACATAGATAAACTCCTGACTGAAACATGTGTAAGTGATATTGATTAAAATTATCCTTTATTATCATTTCTTTACTTTCTTTCCTTTATTCATTCTTTCAACACACTGTCGGATTCATTTCAGTTTCATCTTTACATATATATATATATATATATATATATATATATATATATATATGCAAAATTTGTCAAGTAGATATAAATTAAACAAAATCCGAACATAATTCCCCAAACTAGTTTTAAAATTTAAAAATGGCGGTTATCAATTTGTTGTCAATTATATTGCATTAAAATAAAAGGTAGAAAAGAACATAAACACCAATACTTAAAAGCTTTTTAGAAAAGTCAGTATCATTGAAATATATATAGAGCATCCAAGCTTCAAGAAATGTAAAAAAAAGAGTTTCCCATGGAAGTCCTAGTTAATTGAAAAATGAATATATTTTTGATACATCCTAATAATTATGTGAAAATGCTTCATGAAAAAATCTCAACATAAATAACGCTACAGAATTTTTTAAACCAATACTTTAAAAAAAAAAAAAAAAAAAAAATTAATGAATCATATTTTAATAAGTTTAAAATATACAGACAATATGGTTGAATTCAAATATTAACTCACTTCTTTCCTGCTGGTATTATGCAATTTAAATATTAAAAACCAATGCAAGACATATTTCTTGGACTTTATAAAGAAATGATGAGAAAAAATAGTTTTAAAAAATTAAGAGGGGGAAAGGGGATAAGGATTGACTCAAACAGAATTTTACTGGTTATGAAACACTGAGGAAGGCAGGTCATGCAAAACTCATGCTAACATACAGTGACAAAAATGGTAAACAGGGTAATTAGGACTAGTGGTTGGGAGACTGGCGAGTTGATTTATTGAATTATGGGGGGTGGAGGAGATCTTGTTGTGAATTTAGAATTATTTATTATTAGCAGCATAAGGTTTTGTTTTGTTTTGTTTTTAATTTTTACTGGACAGACAAATATTTAATTTCTCAAGTATTTTATATAGTTAAAAAATATTCTAGTGAAAAAGAAAATAACAAAATTTTTTAAGAAGGGATTTGACATTTTGAAAAAAAAAAAAAAAGAAGAATTACTAGTTAGTTTTATCATATACAGATAATCTCTGACTTATGATAGGGTTAAGGGACAAGAAATGAGATAATAATTGAGAAAGTCATTATTTAAATACAATTTTAAATTTATTCTCTCTCTCTCTCTCATTATATATATATATATATATATATATATATATATATATATATATATATATGAGAGAGAAGAGAGAGAGAGAGACTTAAATTCCTGTATTGAATATTTTTATTCTAAAGGTTAGAATAAACTATTATATATATATATATATATATATATATATATATATGTATATGTGTGTGTATGTGTGTGTGTGTGTGCGTGTGTGTGTGTGTGTAGAGAAAAGTAGACAAACACAGGATGTAATACTGGATGGATGTTTATTATAGTAGTGATAAAAATCCATCCACCACTACATCCCATGTTAGTCTACTTTTCTCTACATACTGTCAAATTGATTTCATCTTTTTACTCCCATATATATATATATATATATATATATATATATATATATAGATAGATAGATAGATAGATAGATAGATAATTTCATATACATATATACATATTTTATTTTTAAAATTTTTTTTTTATTTTTAAAGGTTCAAACTATAAATTATTACACTTATTTTTATCTAATTCATTATTTTGTTATTTTACAACATATTGGTGGATCCATTCTCAGGCCTTCTGTATATGTGCAAACAATGTGGAATATTGCTTTTTTTTTCTCCATTTAGTGTTTTTCAATCTTCTCTTTTTACCATAGAAAATAGTAACGGTGTAGTTTCTTTGTTTAATGGCATATCAACCTTCATGGATTATATAATGCCAAAGCCATCTTTATAGAAGAACAGTGGTGGTATTTTTAACCCATAGCTGGGTGATGAGGGGGTTAAGTACCTTTCCCAAAGGTATCAGACCAAAAGTGAACAGATTAGTGCAATTGTGGTTCAAACTTACTCACTACAATGTCTCAATCCAGCTACTTTAATATGAGGAGGAGGACTCCTCCCCTTGAGAATAGTAAAAACAACATTGATGGATTCTATGTAGAAGAAACAAAAGACACTCAAAGAACAATAAAGAAGGATCAGCTGAAATGCTCAGGCAACAATAAAAGGAGATGCATCATTTGAAGAAATCTGTGAATTCTAATGAATATGACTTGTTATATAAAACTTCATGTTAGTTGAGAGAATAAGATAAAAAAATCATATGTTCGATACACTTTTAAATGTATTCTATAAGGCTAAAAACTGGAGGCACTCGTCAAGTATTGGACCAGAGCTCAAATCCTGGATGAGGCTGTTTGTATTTCACATAGGGCTAATACCCTTGGCAAAAGTATGAATACATCGGTAATTTATGCGAAAGTGTGTCCCGGTCTCCTGCCTCAGAAATTGCTACCAGGTGACTATTAAAATAACGTCCCCAGCTATGTCGTCTCCATTTGTTCATATCTATCTATATTATTTTGTTTGTTTATCTATGTATCTATCTCAGTCTATTCCAAACTAGATATCCATCTTCATATCTAAACAAGAATTACAACAAATTTCTATAAATAAACAAGAATTACGACAAATTTCTATAAATGAACAAGAATTACGACAAATTACGATAAATAAATAAGAATTACGACAAAAAAAAGAAACCCCCCCTCTAAAATACATTTAACGCCCTAAGTTGGTTGTTTTCTTTCAACAAAAACTGCCAAGAAGACATAGCTGGGGACGTTATTTAATAGTCACCGGGTAGCAATTTCTGAGGCAGGAGACCGGGATGCACTTCCTCATAAATTACTAATACATCTATTCTCACTCCAGCTATGGGTAAATAATAAGGCAGATTGGACTCTTAACCTTGGTATGACAATCAGTTGAAAAAGAAGGAAAACTTTGAAATCAAATCTGTTAAACTCTGCTTAAAAATTGACCTTGAGTCACATCCTACTCATGTGGAGGGGTTGGGTAAACACATAAGAATAAAGACTTAAGTTCCTACCCTTGAATATCATTATTTTAAAAATATTTTAAAAATGAATACTAAATTACTACAATTGTTTTATTAATTGAAAGAAAAACAGGTTACAGTATACAAATATGCTAATTGGTAAAAATCATATCCATGCATCCCAGTGTTTTTCTTTTTTCTTCCCTCACCATTTCAAGGTAACTGTAAATACACTTCAATAGTTTCTTAGAAATGAATTACACAAGATAGGTTACAAGGTAGGAGTTAGACAGTTTTAGTTGGGACCCATAAATTTTCCCCGGGAACTCATTTAAAGCAAATATGTGTCCCCCAGGACCCACTAGATCAAAAAGCTATCAGCATCACTGAGTATAGAATTAAATTAAATTCAGTCAATTACTGTTGATATGATGACATAATAATAAATTTTAATAAGGGTCATCAACATCTCCATGGACCATAGAATTGTCTTTTGATAAAAAAAAAAACAAACAAAAAAACTATCTAATCACATATATCTATTAATAATGGAGATTCGCTATCTATCTGTCTATCTATACGTCATTGCTTACGTCACAAAATCCAATATCACCATACTCTCGCCCTTTTTTCAGTAACAAGAAGTTAACTAAAAATTTACAAATAAATAAATGAATACCTACGATTTTGTGTAAAATTGATGTGCAAAATATTCAAAATAGTTATCTAATTAATAGTTAATAGATGCATGCAACATTTTTTCGAGGGGAACAGAATTAAGTTTCCATTTCAAATTGTTTTATTTTCTTCGTTTTTTTTTTTTTACTCCTTTAATAAATGATGTTTTTTGCTTATGATATAAACCCTCTGACATTGAATTTTTAACTCCCCCTCCCTCAGGCAATATCTTTCAAAAATTAATTTTTACACCGCCCGGCGGTGTTTATTTTTGCTCGTCAATTTAATGAATTTTCATGAAATTTATATCATTGAAAAGAAGAATTAGAGAAGATCTGATATTTTCTATTAAAAATTATTTCTATTATAA
The DNA here is from genome assembly GCA_023376005.1 of Doryteuthis pealeii. NCBI lineage: Eukaryota > Metazoa > Mollusca > Cephalopoda > Myopsida > Loliginidae > Doryteuthis > Doryteuthis pealeii. The sequence goes on along the minus strand of CM042174.1, from coordinate 29,925,800 downwards.
AAATAAAAAGAGCAAGTTGTTGGGGTGGCCTGAATTCGGTATCAGCCAGTCAGCGAGGGAGTCTATCCCCTTTTTACTAGCACTAGACCAAGGAGATTGTTTTTAGTGTCTGAGGTGGAGCGCCACACCTACCATCAGCTCCTCACTTTACCACGCAGATTCTTGTGCTACTCATACGCTGAGTTGGCGAGGCCGATATCGAACCAGAAACCTTGTGGTTCCAAGCTGAACACTCTATTGACTAAGCCAGTGTTAACCAGTGTTTACATTTGCACAAGAATCTTGTTGAAAGTCAATTGTAAAATTCCAGTGTCAAAATACACAAGCATTTTGAAATTCTACTAAAAACAATTAATAAATAAAATTTAATGAAACTTTTGATATTCGTCGATTAGTAAATTTAATCATGAAAAGATTACTTTCTAAGAGACATTAGCAGAAATCTCTCTTTTTTCCCCCATAAATACTAATATCTATTAATAATGGAGATTCGCTTACAGTTTTTGTCTGCAAAAAAAATTACGTCACTGCTTATGTCACATTACCCAAAATCGTCATAACATAGAATAAATACACTCAAAATGTGAACATGCAACATTAGACAGTCCTCATTGTTTTTTTAAAACAAGTTTTAATAAATACATGACTGGTATTATATAATCTATATATAGTTTGTTTTATTTTAATACATATTTAAAGTTTACATTTCAAATTGTTTTATTTTTTAATTCTTTAATGAATTTGATGATTTTACTTACTTAGGGTACAAACTCGCTGACATTGAATTTTTTACTCCCACCCCCCAGGCAATGTTTCAAAAATCTATTTTTACATCGCCCGGAGGGTGTTTTTTTATTTTGTACTAGTACTTTTAATAGGATTATAACTTTGAAATATCAAAATTCAAACATTTGTAAAGTTGGGAACCATCAGTACTTTTTAAACATATTAAACAAATATCTATTAATAATGGAGATTCGCTTCCGGTTTTTGTCTGTAACAAAAACTACGTCACTGCTTACATCACTATACCCGAAATCATCATAACATAGAATAAATACACTCAAAATTTGAACATGCAACATTAGACAGTCCTCATTGTTTTTTAAAACAAGTTTTAATAGATACATCCCCAGTATCATATATTTATATATAGTTTGTTTTATTTTAATAGATATTCAAAATTAATAGAACTTAGTTTCGATTTCAAACTGTTTATTTTTCTTTTTATTCCTTTAATAAATTTGATGATTTCATGATTTATGGTTCAAACTCTCCGACATTTAATTTTTAACTTCCAACTCCTCAAGCAATATGTTTCAAAAATCTATTTTTACATCGCCCGGAGGGTGTTTTTATTTTGTACTAGTTCATGTAATTGATAGTGAAATTTACAAATCCACTGATGGAAAATAAAATGAAAACACCCTAAATACATATCTTAATTTACTCAAGATTAAATATTTGGTTTGAATAATTTTGATATTTCAGACTGTTGTCCTCATCTTTATTGTGGTATGTATGAACAAAATCAACCCTCCTACTTTCACATGTTCAATAAACGAGGGTAACTAAATGTAAATAAATTATGCTCAGTCATATCGAGTAATTTTTCAAGATTGACAGTCACTTGTTGGAATTGAAAGACAAACAACATTAATGCCATTATATAAACATTTCTACCAATCACGATCATTTCTGTTGAACGATTCCACCCAATAGGTAAGAAGCTATCTTCTTCATTTCTTCAAACCCATGTGTTAAATCTGTCGACTGCGTAAATTCTGTCTAATGCGTTAAGTCTGTCAGGAAGGGATACAGTTTTTAAGATTTATTCAAGTTATTGAGATGCATACATATATATATATACACACACACGCATATATATATATATATATATATATAATGTTGAATTAAACAAAAGACACATCTCCTGTTTAACAATTTTATGTTCAGGCCACTGTAACTTTGAGCTCTGTTGAGGTGGGTTTTTTTTTTAATTACCTTAAAATAAGTCATCATCAGATGATAATCTTGAATTCAAATGTAATTTTGGAGCTGAAATTGTTACCACAAGTTCAAGGCACTCCAAATAGAATAAATGCCACCAGACTTATTGACAGAAATGTGATTAGATATAAAAAAAAGGAAATGCAAGAAAATTACATATTCTAAAATAGAAATTTCAAAATGTTGTAAAGGACAGTACTTTCACGTGTAAACACAGATAACACACTGATGAATACAAAAAAGATTTTAGCTAATATTTCATAAGTTGTAAAGTCGATGGGGCTGCCTAAAGTCGGTATTGGCCAGTCAGCAAGGGAGTCTATCCCTTTTCAATAACGCTAGACCAAGGAGATTGTTTTAGCATCTGAGGTGCAGCGCCACAAAAATGTTAGCAGAATATCAATGGAGGGGTTGGGTAAATAAATACTACCTAAGAGATCAAATTATCAGCATCATCTTTCAAGATGCTACATATTTATTTCCCATCAGTGTATTAATCAATTATACCATATCAATAAAGTAAGTAAAGAAAGTTGTTGGGGTGGTCTAATGTCAGTATCAGCCAGACCATGAGGGAGCCTATCCCCTTTTCACTAGTGCTAGACCAAGGAGATTGTTTTTAGCATCTGAGGTAGAGCACCACACCTACCACCAGCTCCTCACTTAACCGCACAGATCCCAGTGCTACTCATGCGCAGAGTTGGTGAGATGCCGTATCGAACCAAGAACCTTGTGATTCCTAGTCAAGTGCTCTACTGACTGAGCTAAACCAGCCCTTAGCAGAAAAGAATGCCTAAAAAACGCTTGCTTAGTTTAGAAAAAGATGTAAATAAACAAAATATCTAAAAAGAGGTCTAAGTTATTCTTTTAAATCTGAAAGTGGTGTTATCTGTACTTAGTCTACCAAAGGGTTATATCATTAAATATTAAAAGAGATAATGAAATTTCACAGAGTTATTGATTTTCCATTTAGAAAAGACAAGGCCTTCAAATTTACTCTTAAGTTAAAAAAAAAAAAAAAAAAAAGAACAAATTAAAAAAATTAAAACAAAAACAACAAACAAACAACAAACAAACAAAAGAAAGCAACTTAAGATTCTATGTTTCTTAACCCCCTTACCTACCAAATGTATTGTTGTTAAATACACCCACACAACCACATACAAAGGCTGAAAACCATATTCTGCATCCTTTTCATAGCAAAATATTAAAAACAATATATTTCAAATGAGGATTAAAGACTACAATCTATTCCCATAAAAACTACAAAAAAAATACAGGGAGTATAATAAAGTAAGTAAAGTCGTCGGGGTGGCCTATAGTAGGTATAAAAAAGACTTCTCCAGGGCAATGAATGATAACGATGGTTGATGAGAGATTGTCATGGATATCAGTGCTACTAGCTTGACATGATGATGATGATGATCCCATAATGCCAAAGGCAGATGTTGGTGGTATGGTAGTAGAGGTGAATCCTTCCTAATTATTTTTCTTTGTTACACATAGCAGCTGAGCAACACTCTGGAAAAAAATGACATCTGATATAAAAACATACATGTGTCATTAAATTCTTCCATTTGAAAATAAATTGTATCCAATAGCATTCATGAATGCTTGCTGAGTGTTTATGGAGAGCGAACAGTACATCTAAGCACAATTAGTGAAAATTTTAATAAGCACAGCATGCAGGTTCTTTTTTCGGTAATTTATGAGGAAGTGCGTCCCGGTCTCCTGCCTCAAAAATTGCTACCCGGTGACTATCAAAATAACAACCCCAGCTCGTTGTAATTCTTGTTTATTTATCGTAATTTGTCGTAATTCTTGTTTAGATATGAAGATGGATATATAGTTTGGAATAGACTGAGATAGATAGATAGATAAACAAAAAATAATATAGATAGATATGAACAAATGAAGATAGATATTTTGGGGGGGGGTCGCATCTTTTCTTTGATTCTTGTTTATTTAAACTAAAAAAAGACATTAAACAAACATGAATAAAAAAAAATCGCTTAGTATTTAAAGTAATATAGATAAATATGAACAAATTGATAGATAGATAGATATGAAGATGGATAGTTTTGAATAGACTGAGCTGGGTCGTTATTTTAATAGTCACCGTGTAGCAACTTTTGAGGCAGGAGACCGGGACGCACTTCCTCATAAATTACCCTTTTTTATTCAATAGTGAAACTGCATAGCCAATGTGGTGACTAAAACTTAGTAGCTGAAAACTTGCTCAATCCACTGGTATTATTGTGCTCCTTGTATCTGTGGTAGTTTCTGTAGAAATGAATAAGAGGCATTACTTTCAGAGCACCCTATCATGAGAGCAATTGCATCATTCGACATAAATAATGATGATCATTTGTATACAATTATAACTTCAATTAACTATTTTTAATGCAAATAATTTGCAAATACTTATATGATTTCAAGCATTCCTATGAATTCTAATAACTTGTACACAGTTATATGGTTTTCAGGAAGTGCATGGTGTAATGGTTAAAGTCATAGGAAATGGACTCGTCGCCCCAAGTTCAAATCCTGGACGTGGTAATAGGCATTTAACTTAGTGCTAATACCTTTGGGAAAGGTATGAATTCTACTCTCCCTCCAGCTATGGGTAAATAGTAGGGCAGACTGGGCTCTTTAACCTTGGTTAGGCAACCGGTCTAGGAGAAGGAAAACTATGAATAGAGATTGATTTTTCTCGATTTGTTTAGCCTCACATTTAAGTAGTTTAAATCCCGCCTAATTAAACATAAATGAATTAACTTTCAAAAATTAGGTCTGACTAAAATTAAAAAGCACATATTCTCCCAAATATACTGGAAATAGCTAAAAGTTGTTTACATATGGTTTTAAGTAACTAATGCCAGTTTAACTCAGTCGGTAGAGTGTTCGGCTAGGAAAAACAAGGTTCCTGGATCGATACTGGCCCTCGCCAACTCAGCATATGAGTAGCACAGGGATCTGTGCGGTAAAGTGAGGAGCTGATGGTAGCTGTTGCACTCCATCTCAGACGCTAAAATAATCTCCTTAGTCTAACGGTAGTGAAAAGGGGGATAGACTCCCTCGCTGTCTGGCTGATACCGACATTAGGCCACCCCGACGACTTAAAAAGTAACTAATAATCATAATCCTTTGTAAACAAATATAGTTTCAAGTAATTATTCTCAATGCAAAAAATTTGGTTTTAAGTATTCCTATCTAATACTAATTATTGTTTAACAGATCTATTTGACACATAGACAGGACCCTAACCACTCAGCGTTGGAGTAAATCTGGGAGTAAGGGCAATGAAGGAGTACTCCACACTCCCCAGAGCCCCAGAACTAGAGCCTCATAACTAGATGCATTTTAGTGTCATACTCAGGACACCCCTTTTTTTAGATGGTTATGCAGTCGACAAAAGACTTAAGATTTACTGGCAGGACAAGATACAAAAGATCTTTTTGCTGGAGATTTTTGGGTTAAATCAAACTTAACAGACCTAAATTCCACCATCATATGTCATCCCACCGAAAGAAAAAAAAAATACCCAAAATCAGGGAATTAACCGAATTTAATGAAATTTTCAGTGTATTGATATATTCATGAATAAAAGATATAGTGCACCAGTTATTTTATTTAAGAACTTTTACATTTTTTCAGGCCAGTTAACTTTGAACCACGTATCTTTGAGAATCTGTGTTATGCCTCAAAGATACGTGGCGCAAAGTTAACTGACCTCAAAAAATGTAAAAGTTTCTTAAATAAAATAACTGGTGCATTATATATTTTATTCATTTATATATCAAAACATTTCCTGATTTTTGGTTTTTTTTTTCTTTCAACGGGGTGACATACGATGGTGGAATTTAGGTCTGTTAGGTTCATTTAACTGATTTTTGACCAATGGATGAAAGTGAGAATATATTGGTGAGAGGTGAATTATCAGTAGAAAATTAGACTATTATTAATGTTTAATATAAATAGAAAACTATTACAATGTTTAATATGAATAGAAAACTATTACAAGTAATAAAATAGAAAACTATTAATATATGTTTAATATAAATAGAAACTATTATAATGTTTAATATATATTATATGAATAGAAAACTATAATATAATAGTTATAATAATATAAATAGAAAACTATATATAATAATATTTATTATAATGAATAGAAAACTAATTATAATAGTTTAATATAAATAGAAAACTAATAATATAATGTTAATATAAAATAGAAAACTATTATAATGTTTAATATAAATAGAAAACTAATTATAATGTATTAATTATAAATATGAAAAAACTATTATAATAATATAAAATAGAAAACTATTATAATGTTAATATGAATAGAAAACTAATAATATTTAATATAAATATAGAAAACTATTATAATGTTTAATATAAAATAGAAAACTATATAATGTTTAATATAAATAGAAAACTATTAATAATTAATTTAAATATAAATAGAAAACTATATGAATAACTAATATATAAATATGAAAACTATTATTAATGTTTAAATATGAATAGAAAACTATTATAATGTTTAATATGAATAGAAAAACTATTATAATGTTTAATATGAATAGAAAACTATTATAATTTTAATATAATAGAAAACTATTATAATGTTTAATATGAATAGAAAACTATTATAATGTTTATAAATGATAAACTATTATAATTTTAATATAAATAGAAAACTATGAACTGAAATGTGGTATTGGTATTTATTTTAAGTAATTTGAGAATTGATTATTTTTTCTTCTTTATAATGTTTATCTTTTCATGCTGCATGAAATTGAATTGAAAAATGGTTGGATTTGAAATTTTTAATTTACTATTCAAGTTTTATATTAAAATCTTGTTTCCTTTAAAACTTATCTCTAATGAAGATCTACATTCAGTAAGGGAAGGGTTAATTTAATGTGGAAGAAATGAGAGAGAGAAAGAGAGAGAGAATTGTTTTTCCTTTTCAATTAGAAGAGGAAAAGAAGAAGAAGAAAAGGGTTAAGGTAGAAATATTTTGAACCCAAACTCTTATGACCAAATCACAGATGCAGGTTTGGTGGCAAGCAGGTGATGAACGAGTTAGTAATGAGGGGGGGGGGATGAGGAATCAAAAGACAGGAATGTACTCAGGTGAGAGAGAAAAAGAAAGGGGGGATTTATAATTGTGATAAAGGGGTGTAGATTGATATTAAGAAAATGACAGTTGGGAATGGAATAGGAGAGAGAGATGGAGGAACAAAAGGCAAGAAAGGGAAATATTTTAATTGAGGAGGAGTGTTTACAATGAAAGGGGGGGAGGAGCAATAAGTGGAAAAGGAAGAAGTAATAAACAGTTGTGAAGAATGAGGGGGAAAAGATTGAAGAGAGAGAGAGAGAGAGAGAGAGAGAAAGAAGAGAGAGAGAGAGAGAGAGAGAGAGACTAAAAAGGTATTCACCCAACCTGTTCCTCATGGGTTGATTGTGACACAAGGTTAAAAGTATAGGGCATCCAGTGAGGATCAAACTCAAAAGTAATTCATTAGTAATGAATCTGAATAACTACTTGCTAACTACTATTACACCATGAGAGAGAGAGAGAGAGAGAGAGAGAGAGAGAGAGAGAGAGAGTATGGAAAGTGAGAGAGAGAGAGTATGGAAAAGTGAGAGAGAAGAGAGTTGGAAAGTGAGAGAGAGAGAAGAGTGAGAGAGAGAGTATGGAAAGTGAGAGAGAGAGAGAGGGAGAGTATGAGAGAGAGAGAGAGAGTGAGAGAGAGTATGGAAGGAGAGAGAGAGAGAGTATGGAAGGTGAGAGAAGAGAGAGAGTAGGAAGAGTGAGAGAGAGAGAGAGAGAGAGAGGAGAGTATGGAAGGGTGAGAGAGAGAGAGAGAGAGAGGGAGAGTATGGAAGGTGAGAGAGAGAGAGAAGAGAGAGGAGAGAGAGAAGAGAGAGAGAGAGAGAGTATGGAAGGTGAGAGAGAGAGAGAGAGAGAAGGTGAGAGAGAGAGAGAGAAAGTATGGAAGGTGAGAGAGAGAGAGAGAGAGAGGGAGAGTATGGAAGGTGAGAGACTGAGAGAGAGAGAGAGAGAGAGAAGAGAGAGGAGAGAGAGTATGGAAGGTGAGAGAGAGAAGAGAGAGTATGGAAGGTGAGAGAGAGAGAGAAGAAATTGAGAAGAGGAGAGAGAGAGAAGAGAGAGAGAAGAGTGAGGAAAGAGAGAGAATGGAAGGTAGAGAGAAGAGAGAGAGAGAATGGAAGGTGAAGAGAGAGAGTATGGAAGGTGAGCAAGAGAGGGAGTGAAAAGAAGATGAAGACAACAATGGGAAAACTAAAGAGAAAATGATTTTAAAAAAGAATGACATTATACATTGAAAGAAGGAGGAGAGGAGGAATGGTAAAAACAGAAGTAGATATGATAAATGTAGTAAGGGAGGAGGAGGGGGAGCACATTGATATTATGAGGGAGAGAGAGAGGGACAGAGGGAGAGAGAGAAGGGGGGAAGGAAGAGGAAATTAAAGGTCAAAGAGACAAGCATTTCAACAGGGTGAGATTATACACTGAATAAGAGAGGAGGAGGAGAGGTATAATGGGAGGGAAAGGAGGAGTAGGAGGGAGGTGATAAACAGTCGTGTAAGGCATATTCAAAAATACAAAATACAAAAAGACAAAAAATAGATTTCACAAAAGACAAGTAACTTTCCTCTAAATGTGTAAAATGAAAAAAAAAAAAAAAAAAAAAAAAAAAAAAACGAAAAAAAAAAAAAAAGCAAAATAAAAAGAAACACCATAACAGCTGACTGGTAAGAAAAAGTATATAGTACCTTAGAATGGTACTTATTCCTCTGTTGCGTTGTCTGAAACAAAACACAGCTCAGTTATGTCGGCCTTAGACCAGCAAAGCAAACAATTATGGTTTCTTAATGGCAAGAAGATAGAGAAGAATGGAGACAAAAAGAGAAAGAAAAAAAAATGGAAAAAAAAATGGAAAAAAAAAAAAGAGAGAAACCAATAAATGTATTTTTAAGATAGGAAAAAAAAAAAAGAAAAGGAAAAATATTTATCGTTAAAAAGGTACTAGTTATTAAAAAAAAAAAGAAAAGATTTTTATCAAGATGCTCGTCAGAAAGGCCTGAAAGAAAATATTTTGCAGGAATAGGATTATTTTAATGTCTATTTAACAACCTTAGCATAAAATACAAACAAACATAATAATGAATGGATGGACATGTTGATGCCAGATCAAAATTCCACTTTCTTTCTATTATGCAATAAACTTATAACATGTTCATTTAGATCAACTAGAATATTTCCTTTACTCAGACTTACTTAAAGGTCACCTTTAAAATAGAAATTTTATAAATAAGATAAGCCTTGACACTAATCAAGTCACATCTTATTTATAGAATTTATATTATAATTAAATACAAATAAGGGGAATTACTCTATAATTAACATTTGTACTTATTCCTTTTTGAAAAATGATCATAATTAGAGTGATTGTAAATGCTGATCTCACACTATTGTTATTACATTGCAAACTGGGCTGGAAATTGTTTTATTCTCTAAGTTAGAGCATTCTAAAAAGTATTGTTATATAGAGCTTTTATAAAGTCATGCAGCAGATTTAAAATATATCAACATGATGAAATGCAATATAAGCAAAAAGTACATAAAAAATAAAACTTTAAAAGTTGAACTTTCATTTAGTTTTTACTAAATGATTCAATGTGGGTTATTAAATTTTGAATTTTAAATCTGCAGTAGGAATTTATAAACACCTTGTACTGTGTTCAAATAATGAACATTCAAAGTTCACATTGAACATAGAAAATTAGGACCATATGACCTTCAGGCACCCCTTTTGCTTTGCTGATTCATAAGTACATTTTTTCATTTACACTGTCAACATCCGGTTGTTTGTTAACAGACGATTTTTAGAGTTAAAAAAAATTATAACACTAACCCCTAACCCTAACCTCTAACAAACAACAGGATGTTAACAGTGTAAATGAAAAAAATGTACTTATGAATCAGCAAAGCAAAAGGGGTGCCTAAAAGTCATATAGTCCGAAAATCCTTCTGAGATATTTTACAAATAGAAACAGTTCAATAGTCATTTTCGTTTTAAGAGACTTAGGTTTGGTTTGGTTTGGTTTGTTTTACGGCATATCAACCTCAGTGGGTCATTTAATGCCGATAAAGTTTTGAAATAAATCAATTCTTAATAGATAATACAATTTTTTTTATAAATACATTTTTCTATTTAATCCATAGATGGGACCCTAACAGGTACTACCACTCCGAATCAGAGTGGACCAGGGAGCAATGGTGATGAATGGGGTGCTCCACATTCCCCAAACCTCCAAAACTGGAACCTCACCATCAGATAGAGTTTAACGTCATTCCCAGGACATGTAGACCCTCAAGCCACCGCCTTCTAGCACCCATATGATAAAAGGGGTAGGGGTTGGGGTTTAAGAGACTTAAAGAAAGGATATTATGCTTAAGACTCAAAATTAAGCCAATTACAGAGTGAATATAATAGATATACTCTAGCTGAGTTAAAGAGTTTAAACAAGCAACATTAGGTTTAAATCTCCAAGTTAGCACCAATGACCAAGAAGATAAAAGCATTGGTTGCCAGTTCATCACTTAAGTCAAATAGGCAATACGTATTTACCCAAGCACTGCGACACAAGATCAATTTTTAAATGGAATTTAACAGGTTTGAATTCAGAGTTTTCCTTCACCTAGACCGGTTGGGAAGTCCAGTCTGTCCTACTATTTAGCCATAGTTGGACAGAGAATAGTTGGATGCATATCTTTCCCAAAGGTATTAGCATTATCCAGGAATTGAACTTGGGTCACCATCTCTATTACCTATGATGATAACCGTTACATCATGTACACCTCCTAATAGATATTGCAATATTTTTCATTCAATAAAAGAGACAGATAAGGGATATTACTAGGAAGAATTAACTGATATAAGACAGCAGAATCAGGACAATCTACCCTTGTAGATTGAATAAAGGGTTCAGTTTAACTCTTAATATTCTATACCGCCTCATTCCACCCGGCCAGAAGTCACATTAATTTTCCTAATCCACACCAAATGATAGTCTTTGTTTAAATGTAATATTAAACATATTTAGAAATCTTTGATTCAAGGGAAATAATAGTTAACTTTAAAGAAAAAGGCCATTTTTTGCCATTTTTTGATAAATCCTTATAGGAATTGGAAAATTAGAAAATTCTCCACAGGATGTTAAAAGTTAAAAGTACCAGAAAGTAACCAACTGTAACAGACACATAAAAACTCAGGGGGTATAACAGTCAAAATGTTGAAACTATAAACTATCAAGATGAGGATACTAGTTCAAGTACATCAATGTATAATAGTGACATGTCTTCATCTAAACAATTCAGACAAAAATTAGCAATTTTGAACATTGTTTTCCCCACCCAGATTTCGTTTTAAGAAAGAAAAATATATATACATATATACATATATATATATATTTTATTCACACTGTATACCAAATGTGTATTACCCCGTATTCCAGAGAATAGCATTCTGGACTACAGCACTCTACAATAAATGGAATGTGTTGATGTAAATATAGAGCTGCTGATGAAAGACTGTGAGAAAAAGGAGATCATATGAGATTAGATTAGAAACAAAATCACTTGCAGATATTATCAGAGATCTGTTCTGAAATAAACAAAGTAAATTAGTACAGATTTTGGCTCCAGAGTTTGCTAACAAATATTAACAAATGATACAAAATGAATAGAGCAGATAATTTCATTTAGATAAGTTAGAGTTAAGATACAAGTGGTGATGTCAGGAATACTACCAAAGAAAATTCTATATATATCTATCTTCTCTCTCAGTCTTATACATACATATCTGTTTATACATAACTACCTATCTTGTTCTACATATCTATCTATCTATCTTATCTATACTATCTATTCTATATATATCTTAGTCATACATATCTATATCTATCACAGTCTATACATATCTATATCTATCACAGTCTATACATATCTATCTATCTATCTATATCTATCACAGTCTATACATATCTATCTATCTATACATATCTATCTATCACAGTCTATACATATCTATCTATCTATCTATCACAGTCTATACATATCTATCTATCTATCTATACATCTATACATATCTATCTATCTATCTATCACAATCTATACATATCTATCTATCTATCTATCACAGTCTATACATATCTATCTATCTATCACAGTACATATCTATCTATCTATCTATCTATCACAGTCTATACATATCTATCTATCTATCTATACATATCTATCTATCTATCTAATCACAGTCTATACATATCTATCTATCTATCACAGTCTATACATATCTATCTATTCTATCACAGTCTATACATATCTATCTATCTATCAGTCTATATACATATCTATCTATCTATCTATTCTATCTATCACAGTCTATACTATCTATCTATACATATCTATCTATCTATCACAGTCTATCTATCTATCATCTATCACAGTCTATACATATCTATCTATCTATATCATCTATCTATCACAGTCTATAGTCTATCTATCAGTCTATACATATCTATCTATCACAGTCTATACATATCTTTTTTTCTATGTCTCAGTCTATACATATCTATCTATCTAACTATATCTATCTATCTCAGTCTGCTCCTATATAATCTAAGAGAAATGCTGTATCTAGTCTTGGTATAAAAAGAAACTATTTTTGAAATCATTTTCAAATGATGAAAATACAGAATTTGGTAACTGACCAAATTTGATAAAAACAATTTTTGCATCAGTCAAAACTGCAGAAAGTCAAATTATGTTAAGATTTCCAAAGGCCTGTACCCCCCCCCCACACACACACCAAAGTCTCTCCACATATCAAATGACATGAGACACACCTGCATAAATAGACGCCCCCAGTTTACTTCAGCTGAAAATCATTTAGAAACTTTATAGAAGACCACTTGCAGACACAGTTCAGAGATTGCACCAATAACAGAGGTTTCTTTCACATAGCCAAGGTAATCAGAAGTGTCAGGTATTGAGGGTTTTAGTATTATCTGCATTATTCGGACTATTGTCCCCATCTTCATTGTTATTTGTACAACATTTCGGCCGATATACCCTCCGGCCTTTAAAAAAAAAACAAAAAAACACACACAATATGAGTCTAGGTAAAAAAAATCATACATAAGTAAAATAGGTAGATATTCTAGCCAAATCAAGACATTAGGTTTATAAGTTCCAAAATTCACACTCAATTGTCCAATTGGACACATGGCCGAGTGGATTAGGCAGTTGGGTTAAACAGTTCTAAGTGACAGTTATCTCTGGTTCAATCCTGAGTGAAAGCAGTTAGAAAAATAATTAATTAACACAACTCCTACCCCAGCTATGGTTAGCGGAATGAGAACAGGATACCCCCGTAGAATAAATAAAGGGTTAGGTTCAAAGTTCCGTGATGGCTCCCGAATATGACAAGAAAGTTCCCAAGTTCGAAAAGAAGGTTTCCGAGAAGGTTCCCGAGTCCGACAAGAAATACCTGAAGAAGGCTGGAGGGTATATCGGCCGAAACGTTGTACAAATAACAATGAAGATGGGGACAATAGTCCGAATAATGCAGATAATACTAATCTTCAAGCCTCATCTCAAACATTCAGAGAAATTGAGGTTTTGTTTTTTTTATAGTATGGTAAAAATATATCAGACTTTAGAGCAAATTCATTAGCAGGTATTTAAGCTTCAAGTATCATCTATCCATGCCTTTCATAGACTTATTAATGTATTTGTAAAATTGGTTATTAAGAAAAATAAAGAAGTGAAAGTAACAAAATTGAATCTTTTCACAAACAGTCAGACTTGCACATGTGTGAACATTTTTATTCAAAGCTTAATGGTAAAGATTGGATAAAAGACTCTTTTGCCAAAACTATTATTGGGATTCACATACCTAGGTAGTAATATCTCATCAACAGAAAGCAATGTTAATACATGAATAGGAAAGGCATGGTTAGCCATAAACAGATTATCAGTGATATGGAAATCAAATTTCACTGACAAGTTAAAGCGACAATTCTTCCAGCTGTGGTTATATCAGTACTGCTGTATGGCTGCACAACTTAGACCGTGACGAGGCCTTGAGAATAAGCTAATGGGAGCTGCACAAGAATGCTGCGTGCAATCTTGAACAAGTCGTGGAAACAGCACCCCACAAGAAAGCAGCTGTATTGCCACCTGCCCCCTATCTCACAAACCATCCGAGTGAGACGGACAAGGCATGTTGGACACTGCTAGAGGAGCAAGGACAAACTTATAAGCGAGATTCTCCTGTGGAAGCCAACACATAGACATGCTAATGTGGGCTGCCCACCAAAGACCTACGTTGACCAACTGCGTGGATGCTCCCTGGGATAATGAATGATAGAGAGGTTGGCGAGAGATTGTCATGGATATCCGTGCTAATTGTGCAACATGATGATGATGATGATGATGATGATGATGATTGGGATTAATCAGGTTTTTATTCTATGCTAATTTAGAAGGCAAAATTCAGGAAAAACGATTATTGAATTCTGATAAGATGGCTCCTAGTACTCTGAAATTGTCTTGCTTTTGGAAAAGGCACGATATAGCTCTCACTGAACTCTGTAACATTCTTTACACTAAACTTGTGAATGGTAGGCCAAAATAGTCAACGAAGAATAAAGTGATTGATTTGGTGCAGGGAAAACCCAATCTTCTGCTGAAGCAATATCAGCACAAAATGGCTACTGTATCCATTGTTAGTTTTGACAGTGAAGGAATCTAAGAGAAAAGTGACAGCAGATTCAAGCATCTGAGTTTGATCAAAGAGAAAAATGAGACTGTTTAGAATACAGTTTTAATTTCATGGAGGCAAACTAATTATATCAACTTGATTATTTTTTTTTCTTTTTTAACTCTTAACATCCTGTTGAGAATTTTTTTAAAGTCCAGAGCCCAATTCCTATAAGAATTTATCAAAAAATGACTAAAAATAATGTTTTTCATTTAAAGTTACCTGTTATTTCCCTAAAATCAAAGACTTCTAAATATGTTTAATATTACATTTAAACAAAGGCTATTATTTGGGGTAGATTAGGAAAATGAATGTGACTTCTGGCCGGGTGGAATGAGGCAGTATAGGATGTTAAGAGTTAATGTTAAAGGGAGATAATTCATGTTCTATTTTTATTGCAGAGTTTTGCAGTAAAAACTTAATTTGCTAAGTCTGACAAATCTTGTCCATATGCCTCATTCTTGACACAAGTTCCAACACAACTAGCCTCTTCCTAAGAACAATTGGTATGCAGAACAAATGCAAACAAGTGTTTTCTAAAGGTTTATGATGATGAGCTCTTTTTAATCCAAAGTCAATAAACATATCATTGGTTCTTAGATACCCGAGTCACTCCCTATACATACATTCATATTCCCATCTTCATCATCATCAGGTCGTGCTGGCTGCATGGATATCCATGACTTTCACTCTCTCTACAACTGTCCCTATTGGTCATCGCCACAGGGAGGTCCTCCGTGCAGCATTCAGAATCCGCACAGAACTGATTGATGTAGGTTTTTGTTGGTTAGCCTACACTGGTGTGTCCATGTGTAGATGTCCACATGAGAATGTGACTTAGGAGTTCATACTTATTGAAGTCAGTCAGTCAGTCAACAATTGGTTTGAACAATGTGACTGGCCAAGACAACTGGTACTTATGGGAATTCAGAACAGTCCACTCATGCATTTGGGTGATTCCATTCCCTGAGTCCTGATTGGCTGCTTGGTTTGTAGGATCCTCTGAGGCTCCATAAATCCTGCCACTTTGCAGTGGTCTTTACAGCATACCAGAATCGTATTGGGTTACGACTGCTTGCTGTCTTGTCTTGCCAATTCGACGGTAATTGGACTTAGTATGATTATTCTACAATACTTACTTCACCAGCAGTAGCCAGCATGTCTTGTTTGTCTTACTTGCAAGGTTTGTGCGATAGGGGGCAAGTGGTCATACAGCTATTTTTTAATGCTGCTTCCAAGATTTAGTCAAGACAGCATACAGCACACTTGTGTAGCTACCACCTAGCTTTTTCACTAAGCATTCCATTAGAGTCCAAGTGGTGCAGCCGTACAATAACACTGATACGGTTGGAAGAATTCTCACTTGATTTTATCAGAGAGATCAGATTTCTATGCGATCGATAATCTGTCTATGATATTCCAATGCCTTTTATATGCATACATTGACATTGCTTTCTGTAGATGAGATATTACTACCTAGGTATGTGAACTTGTCTACACACTCATCTTTAATCATTTATTCTATTCCTTTAACATATCTCATCACCATATCATTAGAATTCTTTGTTAGTAAAAAAAAGATATGTAGAAGTTTACTCCTGAATATAGCTTTTCAAATTGAACCTAAACATTATTTTAAACGATGCTGCTCTCTACAATTGTTTAGTTGGTTGGTTGGGTTTTACTGCATGTCAACCCCTTGGGTTATTTTATGCCGAATACTTCTATTGGTAATTGTAGTAATCATACACAGGAAACTGATTTTGTACAAAAACTGCTGGAAAAATTTATCTGATATAATGGAATACACTATTTAGCTGAAAGGTGGTATTAAATCAAAAGCCAGGGAAAATACTTTGATGGCTGAATAATAATGCTATGAATTTGTATAAATAAAAAATTTGCTAAAAAAATGCAGCTAACTTTTGCATAAATTTAGAAATTAGTAGAAAGGTCCTAAAAAGCTGGAGAAAATATTTTGATGACTAAATGCTGTGAATTTAAATGGAAAAACAAGAAAAATATTTTGATGCCTGAATGCTCCGAATTTAGATGAAGTAAAGACTGGAAATTACAATGATAAACATTTTCTCACCTTGCAGTAAAATAATATGAATTTGTCTAAATAAAAAATTTGGTAAAAAAAAAAATGCGGCTAAATTTTGCATCAATTTAGAAATTAGCAGAAAGGCAGTATAAGTTCCTAAAAAGCTGGAGAAAATATTTTGATGACTAAATGCTGTGAATTTAAATGGAAAGACAAGAAAAATATTTTGATGCCTGAATAATGATACTATGAATCTATATTGGGGATCACAAAACTTTTTTCACAGTGGGACGGATAATTGAAAAAATACTGAACGCGGGTTACATTATTATTGTTCAATACTTGCTAGCCAAAATGAAAGCTCTGAGAAAAAGATGTAAAACAAAATTTATCTTTCCATTTTGGGGGCTGTAGTTTGGTTACCCCTGATCTATATAATGATAATGATAATGAAATTTATTGTGTACAGTGCTCAGGTGCACCACAACTCATCAAAGTCTCATGTCAAGTACATAGAATAATGTATTAGTGTCAGGAATATGAACAGTTTACAGTAGTAATATGCATGTATGTGTACGCGTGTGTGCATATGCATGTGGAGAGTGGCATCAGGTATAGTGTTGGCGGACTACAGGAAGCATGGAGGCTTTGAAAGATTCAGTGCTTCGGCAGCCTACAACAGACGCGGGCAGTTTATTCCATGTCTCTGCAATTCTGAGCGTGAAAAAATGTTTCCGAAAGTCACGTAAATAAAAGATTCTTTAAAAAATGCTGGATACTTTTGCATCAACCTATGAATATATGATCTAGCTAAAAGGGGATGTAAGGCACCGTTCATACAAAGCTGGAAAAAATATTTTGATGACTAAATGCTCTGAATTTAGATGAAGAAAAGACTGGAAATCACAGTGATAAACATTTTCTCATTTTGCAGTAAAATAAAAAGAATAAATTTCCTTGGGAACTCAGCTTTCTTGTGATTTAAAAAATTTTTTTTATTAATCATATTAATTTTTGAGAAGATCTGTAAAAAGATGAATAACTGAATGTCATGGCTCAAAATTAATGATGTCCTGTTGTTTCAGGGAGACTAGAATATTCATTGGGGACACCAAACTGTTTTGTTGGGGACATCCTCATGGGACAGTGAATATTTTAAAAAGATAAAAATAAGTATAACCAACTATAAAAGGATAAAAAATTTTAGCAAATTTTTACATTATTTTGGGGTAATATATTTCTTTAATTTGTCCAAATCTGTGAAATGTTATTTTTTTTTACAACTATTTAAGTAATAGAGAATTTATTGTTTTATTATTTTGTATTTTTATTTGGACTTAAAAAAGACAAATTTTCAGTTTTGTTTGGTTAAACTTTGACATGAACTAGTATAAAACCATAATAATCAGATTTCATTTTTTATGCTCTCTACTTTTTCTATCAATTAAATTGGACTTTCTTTAAATTTGCCTTCATTTCACACAAACTAAAGATTATCTTTTTTTCCCTTCTTTTGAAATAAAAACCTTACTTTAATTGAAGTTTGGGTTTTCTTAAACATAGAAAACAATCCATAGAAACCACAGTTTCAAAACTAAATAGACTAAGATAAATATTATTTATTTTCTAAACATTTTAATGGTGTTTTTATTATGCTACTAACAACAATATATGATAACAAAGTAAAAAAAAAAATTTGGAACAGTTTAAGATTCTTTCTTCTTCCTTTACCACAATTTCAAGATTATAAATAGACTAAAATAAATATTATTTATTTTCTAAACATTTTAATGGTGTTTTTATTAACTACTAACAACAATAGATAATAACAAACTAAAAAGAACAAAAACAAAAACAAAAAAAAACATTTTGATTTCGGAACAGTTTAAAATTGTTTTCCAGGACAGTTGTGAAAAAAGCACTGGAGCACTGCCTAATGTGCTTTCTGTAACTTAAAAAAACAAAAACAAAAACAATAAAAAAAATGAAGCTTTGAGGTGAAGGTGAAGGATACTTAAAAATGTGGTCTACACAAAATATGTAACAAAAATCTGATATAAACTGATAAAAACAAAAACAAAATAAAAGAAAAAGTGACAAGGATAAAAAAACAAAAACAAATTGGGTTTAGAAAGGTAAGTAATTTGGTAAGAAAATGAAAAACAAAAAATTACCTGATATTCTGTAGGGGTCTAGTTTTATGAACCATCACTTCACAAATGGGGCAGAATTTACTCGATTCTAAGTAACGCACTATACAAGCACGACAGACTGGAAGGTGGGTAAAGAAACAAAAAATTTAAAGTCAAAATGCAGTTTTCAAAAAGAAACAAAAATATAAAGCAAACAGGTTAAAAAATAAATAAAAAAAGGTGTAAAAAAATAAAATAAATAAAGTGGGAAGCATGCAAAGTGAAAGACAAAAACAAATACATTGAAGTTTGACAATTTCACAAACAAATAAACAAAAGGTAAGAATAATTCTATAGAACATAAATCTTTCACTTTTTTTTTTATTGATGCACATGCCTATAGAAAAGCATAGACAAAGAACTAATAAACTGATAAATTTATTGAATTTTGGATAAAATTTGTTAATTGGAATTCAAGAGAAATTGTCTGAATTTCTTTGATGAAGCCTTATCACTAACTGACTTGTTTTTCTTTCATCTTAATTTTATTGTCTAAGTAGAAGTAGACACAATAGTCTTAAACTGTTTTAATTTCTGGAATGAAGAATTGTTAAATTGTTATCATTAATTTTTGATTAATTTTTCATTCATCTAAATTTTATTGTTCAAGTCATAAGTCATCCTAATTTCTTATAATGATGATGATGATGATGATATTACAAAATAAAAGAAAAAAACTTATCAAATAGATGTATTTTCCATTGTGTCTAAAAAGAAATTAAAATTTTAAAACAGTTGCCAATGAGACATTTTAATGTCTGTTAGTGAAATTGTGTAGACCAATGACCTTGGCCTGTGTGTGTGTGTGTGTGTGTAGTTATCATTTTTGTTATTACATTTTGTAATATCAGGGTTTTTTTCCCCTTCCTGCTTTGAAATCTGTCTTTAATAGATTTCTCATAGCACTATTTCCCCTTCAATATTATGGGAAGACTTGCCTTCTTGCAAGAATCATTTTTTTTTAAAAGATTGCATCAATGGTGTCATTCTTCTGTTCCAACACAGCAATTTAGTGCAGTTAGAAAGTCCCACTATAAAAAACTAAAAAAAACAGACTAATTTATTACTAATCTTTTATATATTTTTTTTAATGGTGGAAGGGGCTTTTTTTTTTTCACTTACAACCTTCCCCTCCTTACATTCATCCCTATGTCATGCATCTATTTTTTACACAGTGGAATGAATATTGAGTATTTTTTTTTAATCCTTTTTCATCCATTGCACTTACATATTTCATCTGAATATTGTATTTTTCCTTCAAATACATAAAGGGCAGATTTAGCTCAGTTGGTAAGCATCCACTTATGAACCACAAGGTTCTGAGGTTGGGACCGGCCCTCACCAACTCAGCACATGAATAGCACAGCTTCAACCTGTGTAGTAAAGTGGGGAGTTGATGGTAGGTGTGGCACTACACCTCAGATGCAAAAAAACATCTCCTTGTTCTAGTGCTAGTGAAAAGGGGATAGACTCACTCGCTGTCCGGCTGATACCAACAATAGGCCAACTCCACTGACTTCACTATAATCACGAGACAGGCATGAGGAGGTAAGGGTATTTGCCTCAAACCCCACTTGTATGGGCTGGGCACAAGGCCTCATTTTAACATGGGCCCACCCACAAGCCGAGGCTCATGGGTGGGAAAGAACAAAAATTGCGTCGATCCCTTCGGCATTCCCCCTCAGGCGCTGGGCAATAAACCCAGCCCTGCCCCTATTATCATTTGTCTCTGTGATGTAACTTGTTTTTTTTTTTAATATTCTCATAAGATTATTGTCAGAGATTAGTTTTAAGTACATGAACATTTCATTATTATTTACTGATATGCTATGACTAGTATCCTCATCTTGATTGTTATTATAGTCACAATGTTCTTCAGTTATCTGTTGTAGTTTTCTACAAGTTAGTAAGCTTAGTTAAGTTTGGCACAAGACAAGAAGTATGGAGTAACCAGTGAGAATTTAACTAACTATATTGTAACAAGTAACATTGTAGGGATTGTGAATCAAGGGATTTATTCAATCCATTATGGCGGATTGTTCCGATTCCATTATCAAGACTTTGAAGATGTTTTGTAGCTGTTCTTTTAGGTACATTAGTAAATGGTAATCTTATTATAATGGAGATTGTGGGTTTGTCTGTCTGTAACCGAAACTATATTACTATACAAGTCACAATTCCCTTTGTTATTTACATCACATTCTCCATGATTTTATTTTTTATTTAAACCTCAATTATTAATAAAATTGTTTTACATTATTAATTGTTATCTACATACTAAAAACATGCAATGTATTTATATATACAACAAAATAGGTTTACAGTGTGAATGGGAAGGCTAATTTCATATTGATATTAGAAATTTGATTTTAATAAATATATGCTTAGTATTATTGATTTCTAATTGTTTGGTTTTATTTTAACGAATATGAGCAAAAATCTTGGGGATAAATCTTAAAAGAAATCCATTAACAAGAAGAAATAACTGTAATTTTATTCTTTACTTCCTATTTTAACTAAATAGTTAAATTAGGAAAATTTACCAATGAGTTTCAAAGTTGTTCTATTTTTCAATCATACCCCCTCTGTTCCAAATCTTTTTATCTGCATTCTTATTCAGTTTCATTAGCCTTTCTAATTTAATATGATATTTTATCATATTAGAACTTAGATACTTGCACCCGGAGGGTGTATATATTTGCTAGTAATAGTAATGATGGTTCTTCAGGTCAAAATCTAGGGTTAAATCGAACTTAACGGACCTAAATTCTACCATCATATGTCACCCCGCCGAAAGAAAAAAAGGTAATTTATGAGGAAGTGCAGCCTGGTCTCCTGCCTCAAGAGTTGCTGCCCGGTGACTATTAAAATAATGACCCAGCTCAAGCTATTCAAAACTATCTATCTATCTATCTCAATTTGGTCATATTTATCTATATTACTTTAAATACTAAGATTCTTTTTTATTCATGTTTGTTTAGTGTCTTGTTTTTAGTTTAAATAAACAAGAAACGACCCCCCACCAAATACATTTACTTGTCGAAAATATCTATCTATTTCTATTTGTTCATATCTAATTATTTTGTTTGTTTATCTATCTATCTCAGTCTATTCAAAACTATATATCCATCTTCATATCTAAACAAGAATTGACAAATTATGACAAATAAACAAGAATTACGACGAGCTGGGATTGTTATTTTGATAATCACTGGGTAGCGGTCTTTGAGGCGGGAGACCGGGACGCACTTCCTCATAAATTACAAAAAAAAAAAAATACCAACTTTGAGCCACATATCTTTGAGGTGTAAAACAGATTCTCTAAGATACATGGTTCAAAGTTAACTGACCTGAAAAAATGTAAAAATTTTTTAAATAAAATAACCGGTGTATTATATCTTTTATCCATTAATATATCAACACTGAAAATTTCATTAAATTCTGTTAATTTCCTGATTTTTTATTATTTTTCTTTCGTGGGGTGACATACAATGGTGAAATTTAGATCCATTAAGTTTGATTTAACCAAATCTAGATTATAAAAGTGTCAGTTGAATTTTTGAAAACACCCTTTCTCCCCCGCCCCTGACAGTATTTAAAAAAAAAAAAGAAAAAAGAAGGAATTTCAAATAAAGAATCCTTTTTACAAAAGTGATCAATCTTTCAGCTGTAAAGATGTGTGGTGAAAATAATCAGTTGTATAAAGTGTCTTATGACTAATCGCCCTTACAATCCATTTTCTTACATTGAATCATGTCAAGAAAAAAAAAAATAAATTAAATTTAAAAAAAAAATCCTGATCAGATAAGAATGATATTTTAAACAACAACCTTTCTATGTACTTCATGATTTAGCTAGAAGTAAATTTCAATAAAGTATTTCTATTGATATTTGTAATAAAGTCTGTTGTAGAATGATTTGCTGGATTTAAAATTGAAACTGCACAGGTGATAGTAAAGGTGAGTAGGTAGGAGGTATGGGTATTTGCCATACATCCCATTTATGCAGGGTGACACAAGGACATTTTTATGTGGGCCCACCTACAAGCCGAAGCTCATGGATGGTGGGTGCAAAAGACGCATTGATCCCGTTGGCATGGAGGGAGGGCACCTCAGGCACTGGTCAATAAACCCAGCCTGCCCTTTAAATTAAAGGGGCAGTTATTGCCTGGGGGAGCCCCCCCCCCCGGGATCAATGCTGTTAATCACTTTATCAGTTCATCAGCTGAAGCTCACTGGACCCCCCCCCCGGCTAGGCCATGTCTTTGAACAGTAGCAGCCACACATTTCAGTTGCCATTATATAATGTCTGCAAGAATGATCTCAGGTGCTTTGGCACTGCCCTTCCAGCTGGGAAAATTTGGCTCAGGACCGCCCTTGGTGGCGGCAGAATCTCCGTAGAGGACTGTTCATATCAGAAGTCACCATGATGCAACACCATGAAGCTAAGAGGTCTAGAAGAAAGCAGCGGCAACAAAGCACCGGCACATCAACATCTTCAGGGACAGCCTTCAAATGTTTTTTAAACATCGGACTTCACAGTCACAGGAGGCGCTGTAACTTCAGGGGCACAAAAACTTTATTATAGTCCTCAGAGACTGAAAAGCCAATATAATATTATGGAATGATGAACATCAAATTTTTGCCAAGACATCTCATCTTACAACAAAGTGACATTCTGTGGCTAGTTCACTCAACAGATCTACCCCCTTTGATTACTTCCTTTGGGGACACTTGAAGGTGTAAGTTTTTAAAATGACACAGACAACTGATGATGAACTAAAAGATTTTGTAATTAAAATACACAAGTACCTTGTGAAGGCAAACATTTGGATGATATAATCTTTAATACAAAATGATGACAATAACAAAACAAAATGTCAAACATCGTTCTTATTGTAAAATTAAATATTGAATAGAATCTATATTGCCTTTGGTAATTACATTCCAAACTAGAGAATTCATTCAGCTGGATCCTGATATGTGTTACTGAGGAGCTTGTGTAGCTTTTAATACTACAAATACTGATATTGCCTACAAAACTATGTTTTTATATAAGGATGTAATATAAGTATTTTAATGTTTAAAGATCTTTACACTAATGCTTATTTCATGTAGACATCTAAAGACTATCAATGACTCCATTATATAGTTATTATTATAGTTTTAATAATAGTGAAATCAAATAGTCTTATATATATATATATATATATATATATATATATATATATATATATGTGTGTGTGTGTGTGTGTGTGTGTACTCTTGCATGCCTAAATATATAAGTAGAGGTGTTAAGTATTTAGTAAGAATAAACAAATGTTTCTAATGCTAAAATAACTAAGAATAAATTTACAAACTAATGATGTATGACAGGTGATTATATATATATATATATATATATATATATATATATATATATATACATACACACACACACACAAGGTGTGTCAAAAAAGTATTGAGATTTTATGTACCTTTTGACACCTTGTATTCTGAAAAAAAAAAAAATAATAATGTTCCATTCATTAATTTTTTTTCAGAATACAAGGTGTGTGAAAAAAGTACTAAGTTTAAAGCTGTATCTACCAAGATAGAAATGAAGAATGAATGGAACGTTTTTTTTTTTTTAGAACACAAGGTGTGACAAAAATCTTGATACTTTTTTTTACATAGCTTTGTGTGTGGTGTGTGTGTGTGTGTGTGTGTGTGTGTGTACTTTATACTTTTTTATTTTATTTTGGGTCTTTTTTACAGAGATGATATGCCAAGTTTTAAAAACATGGTGACAAGGCCCTTGAATAGAAAAAAAGAGAAAAAAAGTCCTAGCTGAAAAATCACCATCAAACAGTCCATGTCATAATATTTAGCATGAAATTGAGAGATGATTTATTAGGGATATTCCAGATTTTATGATCTGTAATAAAAGTGCAATACAAATTGTAATTCAATGCTTCTCAAGTCAGACAAGAAATAAGGAAAAGATTTATACTTACACGGATGAAGACATTCGATGATAGTTGTGGCATCGATAAAATATCCACCACACAAAATGCAGGTTAAATGAGGATTTAAATCTGTTATCTTAATACCTATCGTTCGTTGGGCCTCTGAAAAAAGAAGAAAAAAGAGAAGTTATATATCATTATCAAATCTTAAGCATAAATTTTTTTTTTAAATTACATGATCATTGTTTTAATATTATTATTCATCAGATTTTTAAAAAATTATTTAAAATATTACTGTGCATAAAAACATAGCAGTGTCAGCAATCGTTGCATTAATTCCTGACCAAGGCAATTTCATTTTTTATCGAGTTGAATAAAATTATTTCTAATGCATTTTATAGTAACCCATTATTGATGCATTTACATCATTCATATAACTCTGTTCTGTTAGTAATACTTGTTTTAATTCCTAACCACTGACAATTCCTTTCTTATTGATTTTCAATACACAACACAGAAAATCAATTCTGAATCTAGTTAAATCAAATAGTAAAATTTTCAAATATTTTTCTATCTATCTATCTCTCTTATATATATATATATATATATATATATATATATATATAGAATTAAACAAAAGGCACATCTCCTGTTTAACAATTTTATTTTTTATCTTTTCTAATTTTCTGGCCAACTTTTTAATGTTTGGGTGGAATTGGTGGATAAGTCCACCAAAGTTCAGTTCCCGAGTACTTTCGGCACTTCGAAGTGCCATCATCAGGGGTGATTTATTCCACTTCGAAGTGCCGAAAGTACTCAGGAACTGGACTTTGGTGGACTTATCCACCCAAACATTAAAAAGTTGTCCGGAAAATTAAAAAAGATAAAAAATAAAATTGTTAAACAGGAGATGTGCCTTTTGTTTAATTCTACATGTATAAATGAAAGAATGCTGCCCAAATACACATATATATAAAAATGAGAGGTATCCAAAACTTGGTAGTAAGGGATGATTCTATATGTGATTTCTAAGATACACTGTATTATTATTGTATGATCCAGTATGTATAAATACAGTGAATCTTTAAATCACTAAAGAGAGCTCAATGTATAATAAACTTTTTAGATTATATACAGAGCAATATTTATCTTAGAAGGGAAGGAAAAACTCAACACCGTTACT
The DNA here is from genome assembly GCA_023376005.1 of Doryteuthis pealeii. Classification (NCBI taxonomy): domain Eukaryota; kingdom Metazoa; phylum Mollusca; class Cephalopoda; order Myopsida; family Loliginidae; genus Doryteuthis; species Doryteuthis pealeii. The sequence goes on along the minus strand of CM042174.1, from coordinate 29,899,549 downwards.
CCATAATAAATTTATTTCGACCAATTACAGTGTTGAGTTTTTCCTTCCTTTCTAAGATATATATATATGTATATATATATATATATATATATATATAAACTGAAAAAAAAATATTCAGAGTTTGTATTTTTTATATATGATAATATACCAACATTTCATCTTTTTGTTTTTATCAGCCCAATGTTAGAATATTTCAGTTGCGAATTATTTTCAAATGGCTTTTAAAAAAGTCAAAATGTTGGCATATTATCATATATAAAAAATACATCTCTGAATATTTTTTTTTTTTTTTTTAATATTTACACACCGTCAGATTTGCATTCACTTTTCTCTAATACAGTGATGCTGATAAAAAAATTTAGTGTGTCCTGGGATGCACTGATGTGATTTGAATTAGTCCTCAGGAAATTTGAGGAATCTCAACTAAAGTTTCCTAATGAA
>CM042174.1:29881608-29894108 GCA_023376005.1 Doryteuthis pealeii | reverse complement strand
TGGAGAAGTTACAGAATAGAGACATAGGGACAGACTAAAGAATGTTAGACTGGAGAGCCCCAAAGTGGGAGATGGGAGTCAGGCTCCAGTTTGGAACAAATTGCACAGTTAAAACACTAACAAGATTGAAGAAATAAATTCCCCAAAACTAATAACTGGGTTTCTGTTGTAACAGAATCCGATGATGATATTGTTGCTTTTATTTAGGAAGGATTCTTATAGTTATCCCGGTTATATCAAGAATCTAGATAATAAAAAAATATGACCAGAGTGAACTCTGTAGCAAATTGGCCTGGAAATTGCTTTATTGTGTAAGTGATAAGCTTATAGCCATGTCACGTTGAAAGCACCGGTTCCCGATAGATCACCAAAGTTAAGCAGCAATGAGCCTGTTAAATACTTAGATGGGTGACCATTTAAGTAACATCAGGTACTGTAAGCGATCTGATATCAAAATAATTTGATTTGGTATTAAATGACCCAAAAAGGGTTAATATGCCATAAAAATAAAAAACAACCAACTATCTATGTGAGAGCATTTTAAGATGTTTTTTTTTAAAAATGTTTCCAACACATTTTACAAAACAAAGGCATGAAAACAGAAAGTACTAAATATAATAATTCTTACATTAGTTACTAACCTTTCTTGAAGGACATATTTTGACTCTAAAACAAATATTTATGTATATAAAAGTAATTCAGACAATAATTAAAACTATATATTTCATATTTATATCTTTTATGTATTTGTTTCTTAAGAGTCCCCCCCTTCATGGTGCTATCAGATATGAATGGTTTTTAACCAGATCTATTTGAACCATAGAGTTAACTCTTAACAGGTACTACCACTCCAGGTCAGAGTTGACCTGGGAGTAATGACAACGAAGGGGTACTCCACACTCCCCAGAACTGGAGTAGAAATGAATTCATACTAAGTAAAAACTATGAAGATATAAAATCATTTTTTTAAATTGACAAGGATAAACAGGTCTGGTGGTCAAAACGGAAAAGAGATGGTCAGAAGGAAAGTTTGATAGTCAAAACAAAGAGGGACTGTCGTCGGTGGTGTCGGAGGTTTGATAGTTACAAAGAGAAAATTGGCCAAAGCCAGAAAAATGATCAGACAAAATGAGAGTTGGTCAGAGGGTTGGACGGTTTAATGGTCACAGCTAGAGATATGGTCATAGAGACGATTATAAGGACCAGAGTAGAGAGAGATGGTCGGGTGGGGGGATGTTCATAGTCACAACAAAAGGAGATGACCAATGGAGCATAGTATGTAGCAGTCAGATAGAAAAGGATAATCAGGAGATGTTGAGAGAGTCTAAAATGGTCAGCAAATTATGGGGATGGATCATTGGTCATGGAATCAGACATTATATTATATATATATATATATATATATATATAATATAGAGAGAGAGAGAGAGAGAGAGAGGGGGGGGAGATTTTTAGCAAGCTCAGGGGATAGATTATTAGTCATGAGGTTTGATGAGAGAGAGAGAGAGAGAGAGAGAGAGAGAGAGAGAGAGAGAGAGAGAGAGAGAGAGAGAGAGAGATCTGGGTATAGGTCATATGTTATAAGATTTGTCAGAGTAGGGAGGGGTGAAATTATATAGATCATTGGGGGTTAGAGAGAGAGAGAGAGAGAGAGAGAGAGAGAGAGAGAGAGAGAGAGAGAGAGAATTAAATGATTGCAAGCTGAGGATAGATAGATAGATAGATAGATACAGAAAGGGAGAAAAGAAAATGGTTAGCATATTAAACCCTGGGGATAGATTATTGATTATGGTATTAAGTATATGAAACTAGAGGAAAATATGAATTATATCCATCAATAAAGGGTTAAAATACTTGGATTATCAATTCCTGTTTTCTCTTGCACCAAGAAAAAAAAAAGATTCTTCTTCCAATCTCACCAATGCCAACACCAAAAACATAAAATCCTCCTCATCTGATTTCTGGATACAATTCAATATCTTTTTATATTTCCAATCAAAAAATAAACTTGAAACCCAGAAAGCATTTAATCAATACACACACACACAAAGAAAAAAAAGATAAAATAAAAATCCTATTAAAAAAATGTTAACTTCAATCCAGGTGCTTTTTTAATAAATAGAACATTTTTTTTCCTCCAATTGATAGCAGTACCAACACAGCTCTTGTGTTGTGGCAAGTTAGTAGCAGTGGCAGAAGAGGCCATTGGGTTTCTCAATATTCACAGTTGGAAGTTCTTATTGTTGTTTACCCCCACTACTACTACCACCATCACCACCAACAACCGGTCACCACCCACCCACCCCATCCCAGGCCCAACTATTGTATCAGTGAAGCAGACTGGCCTGCTACTTCTCTGTCCACTTAGGAAGAAAACTGGAGATCCCACCCAAAGATCGATTAGGCTGAAAGTGGGATGGGTCTTCTTTCATATCATCCACAAACTCCTTCTTTTTCTCTTTTCTGTAATTAAATATTACCAGCCATCATCTAAGCCAGCAGCAGTAGCAGCAGCAGCAGCCCTGGATAGAAAACGAGGAGCCACATTTCTTATTCTACCCAAGGGTTGTTTCAATCAAGGGGAAAGGGGATGGGTGCCCAGTAAAAAGAGTTACTTATAATATCTATCGTCATCAATAAGGAAGAGATAAAGAAAACATATATCTGAAGGAATGGAGAGAGAATAATAAGAATATGAAAATAAAGACGACAAAAAGAGGAAGATTAAATGGAGAATATGAGAGAAAGAATTGATGGGAAAAAGAAAAGAAAGAAAGAATTGAAGACAGAAGAGATAAGGGAAGGAAAAGGTGAAAAAATGAGAGAGGGGGGATAAGGGAAAAAAAAGAGAAAGAAAAACAAGATGAAAAAGATGGAGGGAAAGAAAAAAAAGAATGAGACAGAGGGGGAGGCTAAAAAAATGAAAAAATAAAGGGTAAGGAGATAGAAAGAAGGAACGGGAGGGGGAAGAAGAAAAAGATGGAAGGGAAAGAATAACAAAAGAAATAGGATAGAGAGGAAAAGGAATGAAAGAAAGAGAGGGGAAAAGGAGTGAAAGAGAGAGGGAAAAAGGAGTGAAAGAGAGAGAGGAAAAGGAGTGAAAGAATAAAGGAAAGAAGAGATGGTAGGGAAAGAAGATGAAGAAATAAAAGATGAAGAGAAAAGAAAAAAGAGAATGAAAAGACAAAAGGAAATAAAATTTAAAAAAAGACAAAGAGAGGAGTAAACAATGAGAAAGAGATGACAAAAAATCAAAAAAAAGGAAGATTAAGAAATTTAAAAAAATTAAATATTTATGAAGAATGAAAAAGGGAAAGAAAGAAAGAAAAAAAATCAAAAGGGAATATAGAAGAATGAAATATGATTGAAAGAGAAAACAGCAGTGCTTGTGGCTGATCATTGCCAAAAGATTGAAGAAGAGGGAGGAAACGGCAGTAGTGAGAGGAAAGAAAAGCCAGCCAGCCCAATTAGCTTCACTAATAATTGGTGCCCAACTCCTAACACTTCTTTCTCTCACTCCCCAATGACCCCTTCCTCACCAGTCATTACTGACAATCAGCCAACAAGAAGATCCTGATCTTCTCAGATTTCTTCCTCATTTATTATTACTAATATTTATAGACATATCAATGCAATGAATTTCAGAATAATGCTTCTCTTGTTAGAGATTTGAAGAAATCAGCTATTATTCTCTTCATCCGGACTGTCTCATTCTAAAAAGGATTTCCAACAACATATACAAGCTGAACCCTTAGAAATTCCATTCTTTAATTAGTATATACAAATAATATACAATATTTAGCTGTGTGTGTGTGCATTCACATTCATACATACTTACATACATATGTATGTGTGTATGTATGTGTTTAGGCCGCATTTTTTCCTTTAAACAAATTTCGTTAAATAAGACAGAATAATATTTTTTAGAAAAATTATTAGAAAAACTGAAAAAAAAAAAGTAAAAAATACAAAGATATTTGAATTTGGTCGTGTTTAATGAAATTTGTTTATATATATATATATATATATATATATATATATATATATAATATATATAGATGAGAGGTATCCAAAACTTGGTGAGGGATGATTCTATATGTGATTTCTAAGATCCACTGTATTATTATTGTATGATCCAGTATGAATAAATACAGTGAATCTTTAAATCACTAAAGAGAGCTCAATGTATAATAACTTTTTAGATTATATACAGAGCAATATTTATCTTTGAAAGGAAGGAAAACTCAACGCCGTTTTTCATAATAAATTTATTTCGACCAAAATTGGGGCCTTTATAAATCCAAGTTGATTTAATAAAGCTCCCCAAAATTCAGTCTCATCAGATGGTAAATCAAAATAATTTAAATTGCACAACAGAAAAATTTACTTCTCACATATATATATATATATTTACTTCTCATATATATATATTTACTTCTCATATATATATATATATTATGTTTACACACCCACATGCATATATATATATGTCATTTTTCGATACATACACACACACTCCATAAAAGAAGATTATTTGACGTCATATTTTAAACCGTCTACCTTTCCAGCATTTTCTTCAAATTTTCAACAGATTGATAAACAAGGACTATCACAGTCTTCCTCATTATTCTGTGATAAATTTTTTTTACTCTTCCTTATATCAACAAAAGCCCTGAAGAAGATCTACTTAACATATCAAAACACTGCAGCGTTGGCTAATAAACTTACCACTCATTTTATTTAAACTTGTGTTTTTTCAAATTTCTCACTATACTACATACCGTCAGATTCACTTCCATTTATATATTATTTTTTTTCACAATTTAAACAGTAAATAATCATGAGGACTTGCAAATAATGAAGTTAGGGCACTAAAAAAAATATTATTTACTGTTTAAATTGTTTAAAATTATTTTAATAATTCTTAGTTTTAAAACATCAAAGGAAGCCTTGATACTAAAAGAGGAATTATTTTTATGAAAAAATATTGCTTAATAGGAAATTGCAAATGTGTCAAATATTATTTTCAGTAGTTTAATTCATTCAATTTATTTTGTACGCATTGGCTTACTTTTTAAATTTTTAGTTAGAGGGTTAATTCATAATATAAGTATAATGCTAAAAACTATACCTTTATGTTGCATATAAGGTATATAACTGAATTAATATTTAATAAATAATTTATATTATCTGTGTTATTCGGACTATTGTCCCCATCTTCATCGTTATTTATACAATGTTTCGGACGATATGCCCTCCGGCCTTCTTCAGGTATTTCTTATCGGACACAATGGCCAAGTGGATAAGGTAGTTAGGTTAAGACAGTTCTAAGTGACAGTTATCTCTGAATTCCGGGTTCAATCCTGAGTAGAGGCAGTAACATAGAAAAATAATTAACACAACTCCTACCCCAGCTATGGTTAGCGGAATGAGAAATAAAGAGTTAGGTTCAAAGTTCCGTGATGGCTTCCGATTACGACAAGAAAGTTCTAGAGTTCAAAAAGAAGGTTCCCGAGTCCGACAAGAAATACCTGAAGAAGGCCGGAGGGCATATCGACCGAAACGTTGTACACATAACAATGAAGATGGGGACAATAGTCTGAATAACGCAGATAATACTAATCATCAAGCCTCATCTCAAACATTCAGAGAAATAGTAAATAATTTATATTTTTGTTTAAAGTAAAATTTTAGCTGAAAATTTCCTAGCCATAATCTAAAGTTATGACTTTTATCATAATAATTATTTATTTTCTTTCTAAGCCATTTTCTCTTTCCAGTCACTGGAAAATCAAACTTTAAAAAATCATGTTGTGTTTACATTTAAAAGTAAAAGAAATAGCTCCCAAGGTACCAAAATGTTTATCAACTTATAAAGTCTTACATTTTTAGATTTTCAAATAAGTATGATTCATAATTAATTCAAATCCACAATCACTTATTGTGGCCAAAAATCCTATTTAGTTCCTTTGCAGGAATTAAGTTAAAATCAAGTTCATAGGGGAACTTTTCAGCTAGTAATGATAATTCCGTATCACAAAAATTCTCAAAAAAAAGAAAAAAAAAAAAAAAAAGAAGAAGAAAAGAAAAAGAAAAAAAAGAAAAAAAAAGAAAGAAAAGAAAATGTAATATGAGAAAACATAATACTGGTATGTATATACTGATATCTGAAACTGGAAATTTTGTTGAAAACCACAGAAAAAAAATTGTATTTTAGGTTTTACAGAAATTTATTTAAAAAAAAAAAAATGAACCAATAATATCAATAAATTAGTTTCATTTTTAATTGAAACATTAAAAGGCTTCAAAGAAAATAATTTTGTTAATTTTTTTCTTTCTTATTGTGATAAGTCAGTGGTTTCCAAATTAGGGGATATGCTCGTTCTGGGTCTCTTCATGTGGAAAGATCCAAGAGAATAGTAAGGAAAAAGGGGGGTGTAGATATTTGCAGAATAATTGATCCTTGAGAAAATGAGTTAGAAACACTTAAGTAATAAGTATGCTTTACAAAGGACATAATTAACACACTTTCATTTTGTTTTCTTTTATGGTCTGTCAGCCGCTCACCGGTTATCTATTTGAAGCTGTACAAAGCTATGGTATGGCCACACTTGGAGTTTGCATCACCGGTCTGGAACACCTATCTTGCTCAGAATATTAACCTTCTAGAAACTGTACAGAGACGTGCAACCAAACGAATACCCTCCATCAGGCATCTACCATACTCTTGAATGTCTCGCTGCCCTGGGAATGGATTCACTGAAACTTCGGCGTCTGGCAACTGACCTGGTAAACGCTCATAAGGTCATTAATCATCTTAACAACAGCAACCTTGAGCACCTTTTTGATCTCCATCTTTCTAACACACATGGGCATGCCTACAAAGTCAGAAAACAGCACTGCTCACGTGACTTTCAGAAACATTTTTTCACGCTCAGAATTGCGGAGACATAGAATAAACTGCCCGCGTCTGTTGTAGGCTGCCAAAGCACTGAGTATTTCAAAGCCTCCATGCTTCCTGTAGTCCGCCGACACTATACCTGATGCCACTCTCCACATACATATGCACACACGCACACACATACATGCATGCATACTGTAAACTGTTCATGTTCCTGACACTAATACATTATTTTGTGTACTTGACATGAGACTTTGATGAGTGGTGGTGCACCCTGGGAGCTGTACACAATAAATTTCATTATATTATATAGAATAAGACAGATAAATGGATAAAAGCAGAATTAGATTGATAAATAGATGCTTCCTGTAGTCTGTCGACACTATACCTGATGCCCCTCTCCACACACATATGCACACACATACATGCATATTACTACTGTAAACTGTTCATGTTCCTGACACTAATACATTATTTTGTGTACTTGACATGAGACTTTGATGAGTTGTGGTGCACCTGAGCACTGTACACAATAAATTTCATTATTAAAATCAGAGTTAAAAAGTTTGAATGTCTGTTTGCATCTATGATCTGAATAAGACACAAAGCAGAAAGATCATACTGCAGATGTCCAGGAAAAAGGGAATGATTATCAACTTTTTCATATCTGTAAGGGCCAAGGATCTAGATAGATATAATCACAGAGTCATTATTTTATAGACCTCATACAGGGAAGAGGTGCATGTTCATTGTATCTACATGGGGGGGGGGGCTGAGATATTAGGTTTCAATATAATTTGTAGACATTATTGTTTTGTTTTAATCTGTACATTCTCTGATCAGCAGGTGATAAAAGGAAATAAACAATTTGCAGAAATGAAGCTAAAGTTATTATAATGTTAACATTCTTTCGTGATTTAATGAATGGATTAATTTTTGTATTGTGTTTCAATTGAAAGTATTCACAATATCAGGAAATAAAAAATCTTTAATGAGGGGATTATCACTAATTATGCTATCTGTTATATTGTTTAAAGATGAAGGAAGAAGATGAACAGAAAGAAGGGAAATTATAAGAAAGATCTTCATCTCTCTCTCTCATATATTATATATACATCTACCTGTCTCTTTCTATATATTATCTCTCATTATTTTCTTGCTTGTTTTCATTTGACAACATAGAAAAAAAAAATGCCCTCAAAATTAATTCTTATTTCATTTGTTTAACAAGAGAGCTAACCAGAATTGCACAGGCTAAAATAAGTTAAAATACATCTTTTATCTATATTCATATATTAAAAATTTTTTTATTATATAATATATATATATATATATATATATATATATATATATATATATATATATATATATATTATTTTTATTATTTGCTTTTTATAATGTTTATATCCTTTATTTCTAAAATTTGTTTTATTTTTTATCATGTTTTTAATATATCATTGATTTATACTGTTATTATATTTTTTTTTAGCTTTTCTAAAATATTTTTAACACCCCTCTCAGACAAAAATATTTTGTGGATTGTATTTTATTTGTCTCCACGAATTTTCCTTGAGAAAAGGATGTGTGCTCAGTTATTGTACAGACAGATCATATATATATATATATATATATATATATATATATATATTTATTTATTTATTTATAAACTCCGACAGTATAAAAATGCTGCTGGTTTTATAGTTTGTAATTACACAATACAAACTTTTGCCTGAAGAAAAAAAATATATAAAAGAAAAGACCAAATCACCTGCACAAATTTTGGGAATAAAATGAATTTTGTACCAAACTCTAGTAGTCAGAATCATCCTGATGATCTATTAGGAGAAACCTAGGTAGATATTCTCTGACTTACTTATTTTTAGACAGACATACTTTATTATATATATATATATATATATATATATATATATATATTTGGAGGATATGTGCATAATTGAAATCATACCTAATTTTGAAAATTAATTAGTTAATAATTAATGAATTTAGGCGGGCATATATGTTCAAATGTAAGGCTAAACAAATCGAGAAAAATGTCAATCCCTGTATGTACATTTCGACCTATTAGGTCTCATCAGCAAGGTTATAGACATGGGAGACAGCGCCGTGTGTGACTCGAAACCTCGACTGCCAAGCTGACATTTAATATATATATATATATATATATATAATATATATATATATAAAAGAGAGAGGGAGAGAGAGAGAGAGAGAGAGAGAGAGAGAGAGAGATACTAATACATGAAGCATTATCATTTTTATTCAAGTTCAATTAGCATTTTTATATATTCTATTTTTACTGCATTGCACTAAATCCTAGTAGTTGATATAGTAAAAGTAAAGTCGTCGGGGCGGCCTAAAGTCGGTATCAGCCAGTCAGCAAGGGAGTCTATCCCCTTTTCAATAGCGCTAGACCAAGGAGATTGTTTTAGCATCTGAGGTGGAGCGCCACACCTACCATCAGCTCCTTACTTTAACGCACAGATCCCTGTGCTACTCATACGCTGAGTTGGCGTGGACCAGTATTGAACTAGGAACCTTGTGGTTTCTAGCCGAACGCTGTACCGACTGAGCTAACCCGGCCCCTATCAGTAGTTGATATAATAGCTTTAAATTTCTTGCATGAAAAATTATCATTGTTTTCTTAACGTTTCTGTCATCTTATTTTTTGTTACTTTACATCTAATAGTTATCTTTTCAAGTAAAAAAAAGTTGCTAAACACCAAGTCTTTAAAATTATTCCCTACAAATGTCCTTGGTACAGAGCATTCCTATAAGGATATATAAAAAATGGCTAAAAATAACCTTTGCATCTAAAGTTACCTGTTATTTCCCTTAAATCAAAGACTTTTAAATATGTTTAATATTACATTTAAACAAAGGCTATCGTTTGGGGTGGATTAGGAAAACAAATGTGATTTCCACCCGGGTGGAATGAGGCGGTATAGGACGTTAAGAGTTAAGTTTGGAATTTACCTTACTAAGTGTATGATGAGTGTCAACAATGTTTTATATTTTAATATTTTTTTCTTTTCATTTTAATTCAAAGCTGGAAAAAATAAATAGAAGAAAGAAAAGAAAAGAATGACACCATAAAATAATGATATCATTAAAACAATAAGTAATCTTTTTTTTAAAATTTCTTTTCCTCTTTCAATATTGATAGGATTTTCTTTTCAGATTTTAATTACATTATTTTATTATATTTTATTGTCCTATTATACATTCACCTTCAAGTTTTTAAGATATTAAGCTTTAGATTTCTAAACATTTTGTAGACTTTTTTCTATTTTAGCTGAACACTTATGTATGTAGCTGCTGAAATTGAAATTTCCAATTCAATAAAAAAATTAAAAAATTACACCTGAATTATTCCCTTTATCAGACGTTCAATGTACAAAAATCACACATTAATGAGGGTGAGTGCAGTGCAGTGATATGCAGACCAGACTGGAATTGATTCATCTTTTAGTTAAGAAATTTAAACAACTAGCAAAAATAAAAAAAAAACCCTCCGGGCAATGTAAAAATAGATTTTTGTAAGAATTGCTTGAGGAGGTTGAAATTAAAATTAAAATGTCGGAGACTTTGAACATAAATCATGAAATCATCAATTTATTAAAGGAGTAAAAAAAAATTAAAAAAATATAAACAATTTGAAATCGAAACTAAGTTATTAACTTTGAATATCTATTAAATAAAACAAACTATATATAAATATAGATACTGGGGATGTATCTATCAAACTTGTTTTAAAAAACAATGAAGACTATCTAATGTTGCATGCTCAATTTTGAGTGTGTTTTATTCTAGATGATTTATGATGGGTATAAGTGAGTAAGAGTGGACATGTTTTTTGTTACAGACCAACGGAAGCGAATCTATTATTATAGATATTGCACTAATAAGATAAAACGTGTTGCATTTATATAAAAATCAGACATTGTAATATAAACTTTTGATTTGTATTCTTTCATCATTTTTTTTTTCTTTACATAGTAGTAGTAGTAGTAGTAGTAGTAGTAAGTAGTAGTAGTATTTGGATAATAGTCTTGTTTGAAATATTTCAGAGAAAGTATTGTAATTATTATTAAAGTCTTAGTAAAAGTAAAGTTGGCAGGTGGCCCTCTTTGTTGGTCAAACTGGACAGTGAGGAGAGTCTATCCCCTTTTTACTAGTGTTAAACAGAAGATTTGTTTTGCTAAGGTGGAGCGCATAAGATCGAGCCAGCTCCCCACTTTACTGCAAGATCAGATTATCCATGTGTGCTACTCATACACTAGTTATTGGTGAGACTGTTATTGAACCAAGAGCCATGCAATTCCTAAGCAGGTACTCTATCAATTGAGTTATTTAATGTTATTTTGGCTAGATGCTTACACATAATTGACATAGATGATTGTAATAGACTTAAGTTGTAATAATTTCTTAGGTGAAGCATTGTCATCACTATTATTCAGTTTTAACTAGTATTTATTCTATTCATTTCATTGATTAGACTTAGTTGTAGTGTTAGTTAATGTCATCATCATCATATCATCATGTCGCGCAAGGTAGCACGAACATCCATGACTATCTCCAGCAACTCTCCCTATCATTCATTGCCCTGGGAGCTCTTTGCCAGCATCCAGCCCTCCATAGTTGGTCAATATAGGTCCTGGCTGGGCGGTCCACTGAAACACGCCATGTTTTGGCTTTCACAGGAGTATTATCACTTATGAGCTCGTCCTTGTTTCTCCAGCAGTGTCCCGAATGCCTAGTCCGTCTTACTGTATGGTTTGGGAGATGGGGGGCAAGTGGCCATAGACAGCTGCCTCCTTGTGGGGTGCTGTTTTTCCACGACTTGTTTAAGACTGCATGCGCATTCTGTGCAGGTCCCATATAGCTTATTCTCAAGGCGCTTTGTTAGGGTCAAGTGGTGCATTCATACAGCAATATGATATAAAAAGAGCCTGGAAGAATTGTTGCTTTAGCTTGTCAGCGAGATGATTTCCATATGACTGATCATATGTTTGTTTGTGGCCAACCATGCTTTCCTATTCGTGTATTGATATCATCTCTGTGGATGAGTATTATATGACCTAGTATGTGGAATTGTTCTAGATGCTATTTGAGAGGCTTACCGTAAGTGTGGAGATGTCTCCTTTCTTTTTGAAGCTCATGAACTTCGTTTTTTATCAGAGTTCACATAGCCAATGGTCTTTGCTGCCTTCTCCAAGCTATTTAGTAGTGACTCAGCCTGTGCTGGTGTATCTGCAAGAAGTGCGAGGTCATCTGCATAGTGCTCTGTGACAGTTTGGTGCAGGATATCGCTGCTCTTGCCTTTCTTAGTGTGAACTTAGGTTAGAATTATGTATAGTCTTTTTAAGTTGTGAGAATTTTAGTGAATATGGTCATTATTATCTATTATTGTTGAGGTAGTATTACTTTAATAATTAGTAAAGGTTGTAATTCATATAAATAAAAAAATACTAAAAATCCTTTAATAATAATTAGATTATCATATAGCAAAGTGCCTAAAGTTACGATTTCTCTTCAACTTTTTTAACCAGCCATTAGGAGACATACAAATTTAGTGAAG
>CM042174.1:29875937-29881508 GCA_023376005.1 Doryteuthis pealeii | reverse complement strand
CACTATATATTATGATAAAGAGAGAGAGAGAGAGTAATTAGGACGAAAATGTAAGTGTAAAGGTACACAGGTAGATAAAGATATAAGGTAGACCAGATCAGGTGAGCAGAAAAACCTTAGAATAAGAATATTCTCATTAGCTTCTATCACAAGCGTTGCCATGGAAGTAACAGCCTTTAGCTATGATCCCTGGGCAAAGTAAAAGTAGTTTATGAGGAAGTATTTTGCCACAAATTCTTCTCCTCCCTCAACTTCAAACAACAACAATCAATGGCATGAACCATTTAAAAAATATATAATCTGGCAATGAAGACAAAGCCGCGAGAGCAGTAAAGTGTATCCAGGTCTTCTCGTTTATCATCTAACAGTAGCAGTCTCAGCCAAATTATACCAAACCTAAGTTCAATGATTTTGTGTTTTTCCAATGCCAGCTACACCCGCTGCAACATCTAATTATTCTGCCTAAGCCCTGTCCGACATGGAGCAGGATGTGACACACAGGTCAATTTCTATAGGCGGAGTTTCCAACAGGTCTTGAATTCCAGAGTTTTCTCTCCTCTCGTAGACCGGTTACTCGAGCCTGGTTAGAAGGAGCCGCAGTCTGCCCTGCTATTTGCCAATAAGCTGGAAGGAGAATTGAACATCATACCTTTCCCGAAAGGGTATTAGACACCATGTGAAGTGCAAGAACACCACAGGGCTTCAACTAGGAAATGAACTCGGCGCCGTCACGAGTTCACTTTCCTACGACTCTAAACCGATTAGAAACCCACGTGCCTCCATAAACCATAGACTTTAGATATATAGACAAGTTATTAACTTAATTTAAATATTTTTTGAATAAGCAATTTACTATTTATGTCATTAAAGCTCCTAAGGCCCCAAAAAAGAAACCAAGTGTTTGTAAATCATATTCTTCTCTTGAATTGTCCCAAAAGATACAATACTAAAATTACCTGTTAACGAAAGTGACACTTACATAGAACAAAAATGCGTGTGTTTCAGAAAATTTCAAATAACTAGTGTTTGTCTTTTACGGCATCTATGCAACCATCAGTGGTCATTTCAATGCCGATAGTAAGTTTGAAATGAATTCATTCTTCAATGGAATACTCATATTTTATTTAAATAAACACATTTTTTCTATATCGTAACCCCAAGAATTGGGACCGCCTAACCAGGTACCTAAAACACTCTGGTCAAAGTGGACCTGAGAGCACATGGTTGATGAAGGGGTGCTTCAACCTAATCCAAAAACCTCCAGAACCTGAAACCTCACCATCAGATTAGAGTTTTTATGTTATTCCCAGGAACATCGAAGACCCTCAGACAACCGGCCCTTCTAGCACCAATCATGATAAAAAAAAGGGTTGGGGGCTTGCCTATAAGGGCAAATAGGTTGTGGGCACATCATATCTCAAAATAAGAATGTATATATCTAACACACCCCCCTCACAACGGCGTGGCCGCATACGCTACAAGTCAGGATGTGACATGAAAGGTCTAAGTTCTTAGGACAGAGTGTTCATCAATCAGGTGTTCGAACTTCAGACTCTATTGGACGTACTCTGTCGATCCAATTTGTACCTTAGAATGGTGTGCTGTAACCTTAGAAGTTAAAGAGATGCCTAGTCATCAAGTAGCAAGCAGCACTAACCAATTGCAATTACCGGCAGATAGTTAGTCAAGCGCTTTTGGTCGGCAACCACAATGATAACATTCACAATTGAAATCATGTAGTAAAGATCAGCTGCCTGATACGACCATACCTTGATCGACACGTTGGGACGACATGTCTTACAGATATGAAGAAGCGACACTACGGCTCGACACGAAAGACTGACTAAAAGGAAATGATTAGCACACTCGGAGAGGCACGCCCAAAGTCGCGGAGACTGGGAGTCAGCTCCAGTTTGGGAACAGAGATTGCACAGATTAAAAGGACACTACACAAGCAGAATGGTGAAGAAGCAACTAACACTTCTCACAAGAAACTACATAAACTGACGGCTTGCATCGTCTGTAAAACGAGATATGCCCAGAGATGATATAGGATATTATTGCTTGCCCTTAGCCACGTTCTATCATAGAGCTACGACGAACGGCTAAGGATTCTTAGCTAATCGTCTTCAGTTAGCGCCTCTGAGCTAGCAGTCGGCCTAGGATAATCCCGCCCCGGTTATGCAATCACATAAGCAAAATGCCTAGATACCGATCACGAAAAAAATACTGAACCCAGACGTCGAAAACTCGTTGAGCAGTATCCTAGAACTTGAGGTCTCTGGAACCAATTCTCTTGTATTGTGCTGAACAAGCATGAACTGACACTCATGCCCAGTTATGACCTATCCGTCAGCAGTTCGTAAAAGCGACGCCATGATGGATTATCCCGAGTAAGATCACCAAAAGTTAACGACAGGTCAATGTCAGCCATGCTTAATACTTAGATGGTGCACAAATACTTAAGTAACAGTCAGGTACTCTGTAGAGCGATCTGTATATCGAAAATAATTTTGATTATGGTGATTAAATGTGACCCAAAACAGAGGGCTTAATATGGCCCAGCATAACCAAAATACAATCACCAACCAATATCACTACGCGTGCGAAGAAAGCATTTCATGACAGCGATGTTTTTTTATTTTTAAATGTTTAGTCCGAACACATGTTGTTCGACCAAAAAGAGCCAAGACGGCAAGTGAACCAACAGAAAAGTATGCTCAAATATAATAATCTCTCTCTACATTATGTCTACTAAACACATTTCCTTGAATGACATATTTGAACTCTAAAAAACAAAATCATTTATGTAGTATTAACATAAAGTAATGCTCAACGACAATAATCTTACAAACTACTATATTAATCATTCATCATTTATGTCTTTAACTGCATGGACTACGCTGATTTGCTTTCTTTAAGAACAGCACTCTTCATAGGTCGCTATCAATCCATGACATGCCGTTAGAATGTGCTTAACCCAGACTATTTAGAACGAACAGTAAGGTTTAACGCCTTAACACGGTACACTTGAGACTTCACTATCGCGCCCAGAGACAGAGTTTGACGCTGGGAGTAATGACAATGAGAAGGGCGTAACTCCACACTAACCGCGCAAGAACCTTGGAAGTACGAAACTTATGAACAGTCTACCACCACTAATGTAAAAACTATGAGGTATAAACGACAATCCATTTTGGGTTAAATTGAGCGATGGATAAACAGGCTCTGGTGGTCAACAACTGCGCTGATAATGAGCTAAGAAACACGCAACGTAATCTGTCGTCGCACGTCTGCTCTACTGCCCATTAACAGTGGTAAAGAAGCGAAGACGCTTATATCAGTGAGACGATTGCCTGATAAGTCAAACACACGAAGGGCGACTGCGGGTCGAGTGCACGTCTGGAGTCGGAGGTTGGATATGTACACGAGGAGGAAAACATATGGCCATAAGGCTCAGAAGAAATGAATCAAGACAAAAATGTGAGAGTCTAGCATGTACCCAGGAGGGTTGGACGGTTTTAATGGTCACAGCTAGAGATATGGTCAAGAGAGGATTATAAGGACCAGAGTAGAGAGAGATGGTTGGGTGGGGAGAGTTCATAGTCACAACAAAAGGAGATGACCAATGGAGCATAGTATGTAGCAGTCAGATAGAAAAAAGATAATCAAGATGTTGAGAGAATCTAAAATGGTCAGCAAATTATGGGGATGGATCATTGGTCATGGAATCAGACATTATATATATATATATATATATATATATATATAGAAGAGAGAGAGAGAGAGAGAGAGAGAGATTTTTAGCAAGCTCAGGGGATAGATTATTAGTCATGAGGTTTGATGAGAGAGAGAGAGAGAGAGATCTGGGTATAGGTCATATGTTATAAGATTGTCAGAGTAGGGAGGGGTGAAATTATATAGATCATTGGGGGTTATGGAGAGAGAGAGAGAGAGAGAGAGAGAGAGAGAGAGAGAGAGAGAGAGAGAGAGAGAGAGAGAGAGATTAAATGATTAGCAAGCTATGGGATTAGATATATCAGAAGAGAAAAATAGACATTAAATGGCTAGCATGTACTTAAAGATAGATCATCAATCATGAGGATATATATAATATATATATATATATATATATATATATATATATATATATATATATATATATATATATATATATTAGATAGATAGATAGATAGATAGATAGAGACAGAAAGGGAGAAAGAAAAAATGGTTAGCATATTAACCCTGGGGATAGATTATTGATTATGGTATTAGGTATATGAAACTAGAGGAAAATACGAATTATATCCATCAATAAAGGGTTAAAAATACTTGGATTATCAATTCCTGTTTTCCTCTTGCACCAAGAAAAAAAAAAGATTCTTCTTCCAATCTCACCAATGCCAACCCAAAAATAAAATCCTCCTCATCTGATTTCTGGATACAATTCAATATCTTTTTATATTCCAATCAAAAAATAAACTTGAAACCCAGAAAGCATTTAATCAATACACACACACAAAGAAAAAAAAGATAAAATAAAAATCCTATTAAAAAATGTTAACTTCAATCCAGGTGCTTTTTTAATAAATAGAACATTTTTTTTCCTCCAATTGATAGCAGTACCAACACAGCTCTTGTGTTGTGGCAAGTTAGTAGCAGTGGCAGAAGAGGCCATTGGGTTTCTCAATATTCACAGTTGGAAGTTCTTATTGTTGTTTACCCCACTACTACTACACCACACCACCAACAACGGTACCACCCACCCCCCATCCAGGCCCAACTATTGTATCAGTGAAGCAGACTGGCTGCTACTTCTCTGTCCACTTAGGAAGAAAACTGGAGATCCCACCAAAGATCGATTAGGCTGAAAGTGGGATGGGTTTCTTTCATATATCCACAACTCCTTCTTTTTCTCTTTTCTGTAATTAAATATTACCAGCCATCATCTAAGCCAGCAGCAGTAGCAGCAGCAGCAGCAGCAGCCTGGATAGAAAACGAGGAGCACATTTCTTATTCTACCAAGGGTTGTTTCAATCAAAGGGAAAGGGGATGGGTGCCCAGTAAAAAGAGTTACTTATAATATCTATCGTCATCAATAAGGAAGAGATAAGAAAACATATATCTGAAGGAATGGAGAGAGAATAATAAGAATATGAAAATAAGACGACAAAAAGAGGAAGATTAAATGGAGAATATGAGAGAAGAATTGATGGGGAAAAGAAAAGAAAGAATTGAAGACAGAAGAGATAAGGGAAGGAAATGGTGAAAAAATGAGAGAGGGGGGATAAGGAAAAAAAGAGAAAGAAAACAGATGAAAAAGATGGAGGGAAAGAAAAAAAGAATAAGACAGAGGGGAGGCTAAAAAAATGAAAAATAAAGGGTAAGGAGATAGAAAGAAGGAACGGGAGGGGGGAAGAGAAAAGATGGAAGGGAAAGATAACAAAAGAAATAGGATAGAGAGGAAGGAATGAAAGAGAGAGAGAGGGGAAAGGAATGAAAGAGAGAGAGGAAAAGGAGTGAAAGAGGGAGAGAGAGAGGAAAAGGAGTGAGAGAGAGAGAGAGAGAGGA
>CM042174.1:29760937-29870937 GCA_023376005.1 Doryteuthis pealeii | reverse complement strand
TAACCTCCTAGAAACTGTACAGAGACGTGCAACCAAACGAATACCCTCCATCAGGCATCTACCATACTCTTGAACGTCTTGCTGCCCTGGGAATGGATTCACTGAAACTTCGGCATCTGGCAACTGACCTGGTAAACGCTCATAAGGTCATTAATCATCTTAACAACAGCAACCTTGAGCACCTTTTTGATCTCCATCTTTCCAACACACGTGGGCATGCCTACAAAGTCAGAAAACAGCACTGCTCACGTGACTTTCAGAAACATTTTTTCACGCTCAGAATTGCGGAGACATGGAATAAACTGCCCGCGTCTGTTGTAGGCTGCCGAAGCACTGAATCTTTCAAAGCCTCCATGCTTCCTGTAGTCCACCGACACTATACCTGATGCCACTCTCCACATATATATGCACACACGCACACACATACATGCATATTACTACTGTAAACTGTTCATGTTCCTGACACTAATACATTATTTTGTGTACTTGACATAAGACTTTGATGAGTTGTGGTGCACCTGAGCACTGTACACAATAAATTTCATTATTAAAATCAGAGTTAAAAAGTTTGAATGTCTGTTTGCATCTATGATCTGAACAAGACACAAAGCAGACAGAACATACTGCAGATGTCCAGGAAAAAGGGGAATGATTATCAACTTTTTTCATATCTGTAAGGGCAAGGATCTAGATAGATATAATCACAGTCATTATTTTATAGACCTCATACCAGGGAAGAGGTGCATGTTCATTGTATATCTACATGGGGGGGGGGGGCTGAGATATTAGGTTTGAATATAATTTGTAGACATTTATTGTTTTGTTTTAATCTGTACATTCTCTGATCATCAGCAGGTGATAAAAGGAAATAAACAATTTGCAGAAATGAAGCTGAAGTTATTATAATGTTAACATTCTTTCGTGATTTAATGAATGGATTAATTTTTGTATTGTGTTTCAATTGAAAGTATTCACAATATCAGGAAAATAAAAATCTTTAATGAGGGGGATTATCACTAATTATGCTATCTGTTATATTGTTTAAAGGATGAAGGAAGAAGATGAACAGAAAGAAGGGAAATTATAAGAAAGATCTTCATCTCTCTCTCTCATATATATATATATACATCTACCTATCTCTTTCTATATCTATCTCTCATTATTTTCTTGCTTGTTTTCATTTGACAACATAGAAAAAAAAAAATGCCCTCAAAATTAATTCTTATTTCATTTGTTTAACAAGAGAGCTAACCAGCATTGCACAGGCTAAAATAAGTTAAAATACATCTTTATCTATATTCATATATAGATAAAAATTATTTATATATATATACATACATATATATATATATATATATATATATATATATATTATTTTTATTATTTGCTTTTTATAATGTTTTATCCTTTATTTCTAAAATTTGTTTTATTTTTTATCATGTTTTTAATATATCATCGATTTATACTGTTATTATATTTTTTTTTAGCTTTTCTTATGGAAAATGAGGGCTAAAAATATTTTTAACGCCCCTCTCAGACAAAAATATTTTGTGGATTGTATTTTATTTGTCTCCACAAATTTTCCTTGAGAAAAGGATGTGTGCTCAGTTATTGTACAGACAGATCCTATATAAATATATATATATATATATATATATATATTTATAAACTCCAACAGTATAAAAATGCTGCTGGTTTTATAGTTTGTAATTACACAATACAAACTTTTGCCTGAAGAAAAAAAATATATAAAAGAAAAGACCAAATCACCTGCACAAATTTTGGGAATAAAATGAATTTTGTACCAAACTCTAGTAGTCAGAATCATCCTGATGATCTGTTAGGAGAAACCTAGGTAGATATTCTCTGACTTACTTATTTTCAGACATACTTTATTATATATATATATCTATATATATATTTGGAGGATATGTGCATAATTGAAGTCATACCTAATTTTGAAAATTAATTAGTTAATAATTAATGAATTTAGGCGGGCATATATGTTCAAATGTAAGGCTAAACAAATCGAGAAAATGTCAATCCCTGTATGTACATTTCGACCTATTAGGTCTCATCAGCAAGGTTATAGACATGGGAGACAGCGCCGTGTGTGACTCGAAACCTCGACTGCCAAGCTGACATTATATATATATATATATATATATATATATATATATATATATATATATATATAGAGAGAGAGAGAGAGAGAGAGAGATAACAAAAGTTATGTTTTTTTTTTTTTTTAATTCTACATGAAGCATTATCATTTTTATTCAAGTTCAATTAGCATTTTTATATATTCTATTTTTACTGCATTGCACTAAATCCTAGTAGTTGATATAGTAAAAGTAAAGTCAATGGGGCGGCCTAAAGTCAGTATCAGCCAGTCAGCGAGGGAGTCTATCCCCTTTTCAATAGCGCTAGACCAAGGAGATTGTTTTAGCATCTGAGGTGTAGCACCAAACCTACCATCAGCTCCTTACTTTACCGCACAGATCCCTGTGCTACTCATACGCTGAGTTGGCGTGGACCAGTATTGAACTAGGAACCTTGTGGTTTCTAGCCGAACGCTGTACCGACTGAGCTAACCCGTCCCCTATCAGTAGTTGATATAATAGCTTTAAATTTCTTGCATGAAAAATTATCATTGTTTTCTTAACGTTTCTGTCATCTTATTTTTGTTACTTTACATCTAATAGAGTTATCTTTTCAAGTAAAAAAAGTTGCTAAACACCAAGTCTTTAAAATTATTCCCTACAAATGTTCTTGGTACAGAGCATTCCTATAAGGATATATAAAAAATGGCTAAAAATAACCTTTGCATCTAAAGTTACCTGTTATTTCCCTTAAATCAAAGACTTCTAAATATGTTTAATATTACATTTAAACAAAGGCTATCGTTTGGGGTGGATTAGGAAAACAAATGTGACTTCCGCCCGGGTGGAATGAGGCGGTATAGGACGTTAAGAGTTAAGTTTGGAATTTACCTTACTAAGTGTATGATGAGTGTCCAACAATGTTTTATATTTTAATATTTTTTCTTATCATTTTAATTCAAAGCTGGAAAAAAATAAATAGAAGAAAAGAAAAAGAAAAGAATGACACCAATAAGATAATGATATCATTAAAACAATAAGTAATCTTTTTTTTTAATTTCTTTTCCTCTTTCAATATTGATAGGATTTTCTTTTCAGATTTTAATTACATTATTTTATTATATTTTATTGTCCTATTATACATTCAAGTTTTTAAGATATTAAGCTTTAGATTTCTGAAACATTTTGTAGACTTTTTCTATTTTAGCTGAACACTTATGTATGTACTGCTGAAATTGAAATTTCCAATTCATAAAAAAATTAAAAAATTACACCTGGAATTATCTCCCTTTATCAGACGTTCAAATGTACAAAAATCACACCATTATGAGGGTGAGTGCAGTGCAGTGCATATGCAGACCAGACTGGAAATTGATTCATCTTTTAGTTAAGAACATTTAAACAACTAGCAAAATAAAAAAAAACACCCTCCGGGCAATGTAAAAATAGATTTTTGTAAGATATTGCTTGAGGAGGTTGAAGTTAAAAATTAAATGTTGGAGAGTTTGAACCATAAATCATGAAATCAAATTTATTAAAGGAGTAAAAAAAAAAAAATAAAAAATATAAAACAATTTGAAATCGAAACTAAGTTCTATTAACTTTGAATATCTATTAAAATAAAACAAACTAGATATAAATATATGATACTGGGGATGTATCTATCAAAACTTGTTTTAAAAAACAATGAAGACTATCTAATGTTGCATGCTCAAATTTTGAGTGTGTTTATTCTAGATGATTTATGATGGGTATAGTGACGTAAGCAGTGACATAGTTTTTGTTACAGACAAAAACCGGAAGCGAATCTCCATTATTAATAGATATTGCACTATAAAGATATAACCGTGTTGCATTTATATAAAAATCAGATCATTGTAATATAAACTTTTGATTTGTATTTCTTTCATCATATTTTTTTTCTTTACACCTAGTAGTAGTAGTAGTAGTAGTATTTGGAATAATAGTCTTGTTTGAAATATTTCAGAGAAAGTATTGTAATTATTATTAAAGTACTAAGTAAAAGTAAAGTTGGCAGAGTGGCCTATTGTTGGTACAAACTGGACAGTGAGGGAGTCTATCCCCTTTTTACTAGTGTTAAACCAGGGAGATTGTTTTTGCTAAGGTGGAGCGCCATACCGACCGCCAGCTCCCCACTTTACTGCAAAGATCAGATTATCCAATGTGTGCTACTCATACACTGAGTTAATTGCAATTCCTAGGCAGGTACTCTACCAATTGAGTTATTTAATGTTATTTTGGCTAGTTGCTTACACATAATTGACATAGATGATGTAATAGACTTAAGTTGTATAAATTTCTTAGGTGAAGCATTGTCATCACTATTATTCAGTTTTAACTAGTATTTATTCTATTCATTTTCATTGATTAGACTTAGTTGTAGTGTTAGTTAATGTCATCATCATCATCATCATGTCGCGCAAGTAGCACGAACATCCATGACTATCTCACGCCAACCTCCCTATTTTGCTCCCGGGAGCTCCTTTGCGCAGCATCCAGCATCCTCACATAGTTGGTCAATATAGGTCCTGGCTGGGCGGCCCACACTAACACGCCCATGTTTTGGCTTTCACAGGAGTATATCACTTATGAGCTCGTCCTTGCTTCTCCAGCAGTGTCCCGCATGCCTAGTCCATCTTACTCGTATGGTTTGGGAGATGGGGGGCAAGTGGCCATACAGCTGCCTCCTTGTGGGGTGCTGTTTCCACGACTTGTTTAAGACTGCACGCAGCATTCTTGTGCAGGTCCCATCTAGATTATTCTCAAGGCGCTTCGTTAGGGTCCAGGTGGTGCATCCATACAGCAATAATGATATAACCACAGCCTGGAAGAATTGTCGCTTTAGCTTGTCAGCGAGATCGGATTTCCATATGACTGATAATTTGTTTGTGGCCAACCATGCCTTTCCTATTCGTGTATTGATATCGCTCTCTGTGGATGAGATATTACTACCTAGGTATGTGAATTGTTCTACTATTTTGAGAGGCTTACCGTCAAGTGTGGAGATGTCTCCTTTCTTTTTGAAGCTCATGAACTCCGTTTTTTTATCAGAGTTCACATAGAGGCCGATGTCTTTGCTGCCTTCTCCAAGCTATTTAGTAGTGACTCAGCCTGTGCTGGTGTATCTGCAAGAAGTGCGAGGTCATCTGCATAGTCTGCATCTGTGACAGTTTGTGCAGGATATCGCCTGCTCCTTGCCTTTCTTAGTGTGAAACCTTAGGTTAGTTAATGTAATAGTCTTTTTAAGTTGTGAGAATTCCTTAGGTGAAATATGGTCATTATTATTATTAACTGTTGAGTAGTATTACTTTCATAAATTAGAAATAAAACAGGGTTGTATATCATTAAATAAAAAAACTAAAATCCTTTAAATCAATAATATATTTTTCATAATACAAGTGCCTAACAAGTTACTATATTCTCTTCACTTTTACCAGCCATTAGGGACAAATAAAACAAATTTAGTGCTAAGACAACATAACAGTTTAATGTCCCCAGACACTATTAGGGAAAATGATAAAAAAAAAACACTTCAGCTGGTCTCTTGTAACATTTTTCAGTCCCACCCCCACTCCAGCAAACTCCCCCACCTACAATATTCTTGGGCTCTTGATGTCAGTAGTCTTCAGAAAACTATTGCTTAAAAGTTAATTTCTTGTTAGACACCCCCCGCCATCCCAAAAAATGGGGTGTTCTAAGTAAAACACTAAACTTCATCTGGTGATGATGAGGCTTTAGTTCAAGAGATCTCGCGAGTATGGAGTACCCTATTATTGCCATTACTTCCAGGTCCACTCTAATCTGGATTGGTAGTACCTGTTAGGGTTCTATCTATAGATCAAATAGATCTGTTTGCAAATTATATGTATTTGATAGGACCATGTACAAAAAGAGAAAAAAAAAAAACCTCTGAAGAAATGACTACACAAAAAATGTAAATATGAAGTTTCCTAACCCCCAGGCATAAAATAACCCTAAACTGGTTGATGTACCATTAAAATCAATCAATCATTTCTTGCTGGATATTGTGCTTTGTGTCTGGTTAAGCCAAGTTTAGTAAATATCTACAAAAATAATATCTGTTTATTATTCATGCTTTAAATCAGGATACTCAAACACACAATTCATGTGCCAAATGTACCCATGGGCTATTTATCTATCTGTAAAGGGGTGGCACAAAATCCCCCACGGAGAAATTAGAAGCAGAGCATGCATTGACCCAATTGAGACCATCCTATCGCAACACCATCTGCAATGGTTGGGTCACACCATCCTCATGCCTGCAGACAGACTCCCCTGTAAACTACTTTACAGTGAACTCACAGATGGTATGCGAAGGACAGGAGGCCCCGAAAGCGGTTCAAAGACCATATCAAGACAACACTAGAGAAATGTACCATCACACCTTCAAGCGTGGAAGATCTGGCCTCCAACAGACAGGGTTGGTGAGACACCTGCCACACAGGAGCTAAGCAGCTCAATAATGTGATAAGCAAGACTGCAGAGCGGCAACGTCTTCGTCGTCATGAACAACCAAATTTAGATGGGAATTTCCCCTGCAATGTGTGTGACCGCATCTACAAGTCCAGAATTGGACTAATGAGCCACCATGAAGACATTGAGTGATGTCTGCGATAGACTTCGAAAAGAAAAAAGAAAAGAAAAAGGAACAATTTTCATAACCAATATTTTCCTAAAGCTGGAGAATTTAATTAGATAATAATTTTTCTATTTTTATTCACCTTGCATTTTTTTTGGGGGGGTACTAGTTCCCCCCCTCCCCAGCGTTTATTGTCACATGTACATTCAATTTTGATAAATAAAGAATATTGTTAACAGTTGATTAGCTGTATTGCAGTTTAGCACTGTAACTGGCGGAAATTATGGATCCCCACACCATCTCATTTTTGGCTCAGCAGTAAGCATCTTTCCAGAGAAGATAATAGCTCTTTTATATCATTAAGTTTGATACTCCTGCTTTAAATTCTGCAGTGCTTCACAAGAAGTTTAAAATAGTATCACATTATCAGGGTTGTTCACAAAATAATCTTTACTTCCTTGACTTACTAAAATCCAATTTATGTAAGAAATATATTCAAAAGGAAGTGTGTGGTGTAATGGTTAAAGTCATGGGAAATGGACTTGTCGCCCCGAGTTCAAATCCTGGACGTGGTAATTGCATTTCACTTAGTGCTAATACCCTTGTGAAAGGTATGAATCCTACTCTCCCTCCAGCTATGGGTAAATAGCAGGGCAGATTGGGTTCTTTAACCATGGCTAGGTAACCAGTCTAGGAGAAGGAAAACTTTGAATTCAAACCTGTTGAACTCCGCTTAAGAAATTGACCTTGTGTCACATCCTACTCGTGCGGAGGGGTTGGTAAATATATATATTCAGAAGGTCCTAGTGATATAATGGTTATCATTGTAGAAAATAGACATGGTGAACAGAGTCAAATTCTGGACAAAGCATTTCACATAGCACTAATAGCCTTAGGAGGGGTATGCATCCAACTATTCTCCCTCCAGCTAAATAGTAAATAATAGTGCAGACTGGACTCTTTAACCTTGGTATGCAACCAGTCTAGGAAAAGGAAAATTCTGAATTCAAACCTGTTAAACTCGGCTTAAGAAATTAAC
This sequence comes from Doryteuthis pealeii, assembly GCA_023376005.1. Classification (NCBI taxonomy): domain Eukaryota; kingdom Metazoa; phylum Mollusca; class Cephalopoda; order Myopsida; family Loliginidae; genus Doryteuthis; species Doryteuthis pealeii. The sequence goes on along the minus strand of CM042174.1, from coordinate 29,863,175 downwards.
CTTGTGTCCCATTCTATTTGTATGGAGAGCTCCAGAACTGGACCTTCACCAGTTTAGTATCATACTTAGGACACCACTTTTGTTTACCCTTCTCTGTGCAGGAGAATCAATTAGTATATTTTAAGCCTTATCAACAGAACTATCATGGCATGGGTAAACTTGTATAAATATAATGTCTCTTTCCACTCACTGTATGTAGTTACCCAACCTTTTTGCCACAGGCAGGTTACAACACAAGGTCAATTTTTAAGCAGAATACAGTTGATTTGAATTCAGAGTTTTTCCTTTTAGATTGGACACTGTACCAAGGTTAAAAACAGTCTGCCCTATTATTTACTCACAGCTGGGAGGAGGGGAGAAGCAAATGGATTCATGCCTTTTCCAGAATTTGAAATTGATTGTTGAGTTCCTTTTCTAGGACAATAATTGTCACACCACATACAGCACCTTTAAAGTGTACACTTAGTAGGGGAAAATATTTTACTATGTAGAAAGTGAGTTATCTTTAAAAGATAAGTACAAATCTTAAAATAATTTTGTATACAATGCCAATCTTTTCTAATCAGAAGAGTTTATAAATATTTTAAAAATTCTAAAAACAAAATACAATGACCAAAACAAAGAAAAGAAAAGGCCTTTAATATAGAATTCATAAACAAATATATATATATTTGAGATGTATTTTTGTATCTGTATCCGTTGTTGGAAATATATATACCAGGTCTGGGCATAGGTGTGAAGCATTAACGTACTATATTATGCTAATGTTGTTACCATAATATGTTAGTTAAGGAATAAATATCAGAAAACTCTGTAGTTTTTTTTTTTTAGTTTCTTTTATTTAGACATAGTGGTGAATTTTCATGACAGTCACGTCCCTTCTTTCTGACCGTGAATCGAAGTATTATAATATATATATATATATATATATATATATATATATATATAAGAGAAAGAAGAGATAGAGATACGGAGAGAACTAGATAGAGATAGATAGAGATAGAGAGAGATAGAGAGAGACAGAGAGGGGAGGGAGGGGGATTAAAATATCACCCTCTCAAGAAGAAAGGGATTGAAAAACATTTTTACTAATTGTCTAATAATAGTTGTTAGTATTTATATTCAAATCTAACATAGCTTATGGGACAGAGGTTGTAGCATTTTCGTTATAATTAATGAAAGGATTAGGAAGGGTATTAAAGAATAATATCCTCTAATAGTTGTTATTATTAAGCTTTGCTTTGTCTAGCCCACAACCCTTAGGCTGTTTACAGTACCTGCTGTTATTAAGTGGTTACCCATCTTAGCATTGTGCAGACTCATCAATGCTTAACTTCAGGAGTGTCTATTGAGTGTACCTGCTGTTATTAAGTGTGCAGACTCATCAATGCTTAACTTCAGGAGTGTCTATCTGAGTGTATGGTTACCCATCTTAGCATTGTGCAGACTCATCAATGCTTAACTTCAGGAGTGTCTATCTGAGTGTACCTGCTGTTATTAAGTGGTTACCCATCTTAGCATTGTGCAGACTCATCAATGCTTAACTTCAGGAGTGTCTATCTGAGTGTACCTGCTGTTATTAAGTGGTTACCTCTTAGCATTGTGCAGACTCATCAATGCTTAACTTCAGGAGTGTCTATCTGAGTGTACCTGCTGTTATTAAGTGGTTACCATCTTAGCATTGTGCAGACTCATCAATGCTTAACTTCAGGAGTGTCTATCTGAGTGTACCTGCTGTTATTAAGTGGTTACCCATCTTAGCATTGTGCAGACTCATCAATGCTTAACTTCAGGAGTGTCTATCTGAGTGTACCTGCTGTTATTAAGTGGTTACCCATCTTAGCATTGTGCAGACTCATCAATGCTTAACTTCAGGAGTGTCTATCTGAGTGTACCTGCTGTTATTAAGTGGTTACCCATCTTAGCATTGTGCAGACTCATCAATGCTTAACTTCAGGAGTGTCTATCTGAGTGTACCTGCTGTTATTAAGTGGTTACCCATCTTAGCATTGTGCAGACTCATCAATGCTTAACTTCAGGAGTGTCTATCTGAGTGTACCTGCTGTTATTAAGTGGTTACCCATCTTAGCATTGTGCAGACTCATCAATGCTTAACTTCAGGAGTGTCTATCTGAGTGTACCTGCTGTTATTAAGTGGTTACCCATCTTAGCATTGTGCAGACTCATCAATGCTTAACTTCAGGAGTGTCTATCTGAGTGTACCTGCTGTTATTAAGTGGTTACCCATCTTAGCATTGTGCAGACTCATCAATGCTTAACTTCAGGAGTGTCTATCTGAGTGTACCTGCTGTTATTAAGTGGTTACCCATCTTAGCATTGTGCAGACTCATCAATGCTTAACTTCAGGAGTGTCTATCTGAGTGTACCTGCTGTTATTAAGTGGTCACCTAAGTTTGAAAGCACCATTTCTGCTAGATCACTGAAGTTAAGCAGTGATGAGCCTGTCAATTCCTTAATTGGGTGACCACTTAATCAATAGCAGGTACTGTAAGCAATCTGAGTTCTTAGTTTATCAAAAGGATTTGATTCGGCATTAAATGTCCAGAGAAGAGTTTATATGCCGCAAAACGACAGCGACAACCATCTAAGCGCTGACCAGGTTCATCAATAAATAACTTCAGTGCATTCAATATTACTTGCATATAAGGCGTAATAACTAACATTACTGGACTACAACATCATAGAAAGTGAGTTTAAATTCTAGTCACACAATGCATTTACAATATACACAAAATACTCATATTTTGTTAGAAATAATGGACATATGACCGTTAGGCACCCCTTTTGCGATCTCGATTCATAAGGACATGTTTTTCATTTACTCTGTCAAAATCCAGTTGCTTGTTAAAAGACGATTTTTAGAGTTCTTTTTAAATTATAAAACTAACCCCTAATCCTAACCCCTAACAAACAACCGGATTTTGACGGTGTAAATGAAAAACATGTCCTTATGAATTGAGATCGCAAAAGGGGTGCCTAAAGGTCATGTGGTCCAGTCTATCCAATAATTATTGTAACATTTACTGCATGAAATATATATGCTAATGTAACAACTACTATGGGACAGAGGTAGTATGATAATTTAAGTTTTTAACAGCTTACAGTTCCTTTTTTGTAATATCATTAATTCATATTTAATTCTATCTATATTCTAAAATAGAGAAGCTACCTTTTCAGATAACCTAAAGGATTTTTAGATCTTCAGACAGGATAACCCAGTTTTCAGAGAAATAAACAAAAGAATAATTAAAGGAAAACCTCTTTGTATGTTCATGTGGCTAATTATCCCTGAAATGCACTTTGGGAGTTAATACCACATAGGGAATCCCTTAAATCTCCTCCTACCCCCAGCCATAACTCCTGTGGTCCAGGTCAGAGAGCAATCTGTTAAATCTATTTAAAAGGGGCTAGGAAGGCCCATAAAAGAAAAAGGGGCCAGTTAAGAGAAGGGGCCGGCCAAGCAGGTTAGAGACCAGCAAGACAGATGGGTGAGTGAAATTCTAGTTGGCTGTATTAATTATGAATATTACAAGATTAAAAGTTTCCGGTAAAAATGTTTAGGATGAAGAGGAATTAGAATGGCAAGATAGAATGAAGGCAGATGCCAGGAAACAATAGCAGATTATATAGACCTTTTTATTGGGCAGATTTTGTACATAATACTTTGAAAGTAATTTAGCCATTGGTACTGTCTTCACCCCAAAATTTACCCAATCCAAAAAAGAAGTGGTTATGTTTCATTTCATGTAGATTAGTGTAAGACACAGGAAAAAGTAAGCGGGGGGGGGGTACAGAAAGGCAAAGAGAAAAGGAGAAATTTGTCAAAGTTTATGAATAATAATAATAATAATAATAATATATATATATATATATATATATATTTATGTCTTTTTTATGTTGAAGTTGGGCGTTATTATGAAGCATTTAAAAATAAATGAAGGAACTCGATGTTATGGAGTACTAGATTCACTTATTTTTTTATTATCATAAATTTTCGGGATCGTTAGATTCCCTTCTTCAAATGAATTTCGCTCCTGTTCAACGATCCTTTGGCTTTGTTGTTATTGACAGATAATATATATATATATATATATATATATATATATATATATATATATATATATTATTATCTATATAATCTGCTATTGTTTCCAGGTATCTGCCTTCATTTTATCTTGCCATTCGCGTCTGATGATTGGAAATGCTAGACATTTGCTCTAAGCTCTCTGAAATGCTAAAAATTCAAATCTTCTGTTATATCTTTTACTTATATAATTTTGCTCTGTGACTCTGACAATAAGAGCACACATTGAGCTCAGCAAACTACAATACTTAAAAAAAAAACTTTTATGTCGTAAGGAATATTTCTTCTCCGGATTTTTGGATTTTTATATATATATATATATATATATATATATATATATATATATATAAACCAGAAGAGCAACGTGGAGGAGGGAAATGAGGATGTCAATCTAAGGAGGTACAAAGATGAAAGTGAAAAAGAAAAAAATAGAAGTAGGTGAAAAGAGGAGTAGTAAGAGAAGGTGAAAGAAAAGAGGGGGGGTAAGGTCAATGAATAAGTGCAAGGGATGGAGGTAGGTGTAAAGAAGAGGAAATAATAGGAGAGAAAGAACAAAAATGAGCTTTAAGAAATTTGATTGAAAAGGAGTATAAGAGGCAAAGGAGGGGGAAGTAAAAAAGAGCAAAGAAAAAAAAGTGAGGTGGAGGGGGAGATAAAAATCTGGAAGATTAAGCCTGCTGCAAAGGGGAGAAATATTCTGAATGGTGAATTTAATAATATAAGAAAAATATTAATTCAAAACATGAATGGATTGTGAATAACCTTTTGATTGACAGTTTGTTTTTTGCTGGTCACAGTATCAGCCAGACATTGAGGGAGTCTATCCCCTTTTCACTAGCGCTAGACCAAGGAGATTGTTTTTGGTGTCTGAGGCAGAGCGCCACATCTACCATCAGCTCCTCACTTTACCGAACAGATCCGGCACTACTCATATGCTGAGTTGGCGAGGGTCGGTATTGAACCCAGAACCTCTGGCTAGTTACCAAAAATTAATTGTGACTTTTTTTCCTAGACAAAATTGAAACTTTGTAACCTGTGACTTTATTACTGGCCATGGGGTGACCAATTAGAAACAGCAAGTACTATGAGCAACCCAAGGCCTGTTGATTGGTTGGTTGACTGATTTTAACGGCCTATCAACCTGTCTGGAGTTATGTCATGCCTAACGGTGAGAAAGTAATATATGTTGTGCATTTATATTTATACTTTTGTAGTAATTGGTTTTATCAATGTTTTAGCATCATTGGGGATCATGTTGTATGGTATTGATTAGGTTCATGTCGATATTCTATGGTATAATTTTATTTCCTTCAAAAAGGACAGAATATCTTCTATGTTGACTTTTTCAAATGGATCTTTCATATTGTTTGCATTAAAATAACGGTTTCTGAGGTGAGCAAAATACCTGCATTCTATGAGTAAGTGTTTAACAGTCAAGGGTCTTTGACATATTTCACACTGTGGTTGTTGTTCTTGTTTGAGTATATAGGAGTGTGTTAATCTTGTGTGACCAATGCGTAATCGGGATATAATGACTTATTCCTTTCTAGACTTTCTTAAAGCTGGTCTCCAGCCCCCAAAGTGGGTTTGATTAGGAAGAGTTTGTGTGCCAGATGAAGCCAAAGCTTTGTAAATAACAACAAACCAAAATGGTGACAGACAGGCTAGAACAACCGATACGTTCAAACCTCCCACAAGCGATGATATATTCTATCTGCAGGCTTTCTCTCCAATCCTTTTCTTTACTAAGCAAAGAAATCTATACTTTGTTAAAATCCACATTGACCTGATTTATATATCTATTCTCAAGGTTTAATGTATAGAGCTTCTTACAATGTTCTTACTCTCCAGCAGTGTTTCTTTGGACCTTATCCCAGGGGGGTTTAATCTGATCTTTCTTCTTCTAGGCATGGTTTTCTCTAGAAGAGTTTTCTATTTCATCTTCCTTACATCCTTTGAGAGTCTTTCAATTGGTTTCAATAGAACAAACAATTCTTAGAATGATAATGACTCACCAAAAAAATTACTGAAGGTATTTTATCTATTTATTCATTTTTGTAATTCCTTAAGAATAAAAGTTAAGGCAGCAAAGTGTTTGTTTTGAGAGGAAGGCCCCAAAACGATGCACATTCTCTCTTGATGACCCCAAAAACAAATAAATAACAAATCAAAAACAAACAAGACGATCATGGAGCTGAACTTCTCGTCGGTTTTGCTATTGGATCGAGTAGCATTCTACAGTCCGCTCGCTTTATGGTGAGTTTCAGTTATTAATCAAGTAACTTTCTTCTGATTGATTAAAAAAAAAGTAACCCCCAACCAAACTAGAAAATAACTGAAAAATATTCTATAGGTAAATCATTATTATTATATGGTATGCTCCATACCGGAGTTCCCCCCTTGTCCATTTTAAGAATGGTCCAGAGTATCTTATAAAGGAAACAACCCAGTTGTTTATTTCTTTAATGATATGTCTGCTGCAGAGCTTGGTTTCGAGAAGTTTTCTCTTTTTCTACTGAGGTCCTCTTTATTTACTTTTTCTTTAATCTCTGTTTGATGGTGTCCACTTCCAATATTCCCTAGTACTTGTAATTCTCTTTTTCTTCAAATTTCTATTATTTTCCTGATTTTGTAATATCAGTTTGTAGGGCATTTGCCTAGGAACCACAAGGTTCCAGGTTCAATATCATTATCATTAATTTTGACAAGTATTTTATTTTTATTTAGAAAAAAAATCTTTTTATCTACTTTTTATCCCAACTCACATAAGTTATTATTTCTCCAATAATGAGGAACACCACTTATCAGAAACAATGATAAATTATATACTCTCAGGGAGACTTGAACTCACATCCCCTTTTGCTTTCGGGAAGCCTAGCTATACATATCAACTGCTCTACCAACTAAGCTATGAGAGCAACTGGTATCCCAGGCCTAAAGTTATCCTGTACTCTTCTCCCTTTTTGGGTATCCCATCATGGTGTAATGGTTAGCAAGGTAGTCTTGCAGGTCTATTACTACTTGTTGAATTATTTTGTGGTATATAAGTCATGCTGCAATCCACCACTTAAATTTATAGACTAAGCAGAGTCACATGGTTTAAACTTCAGCCAATCAATAGCCAAATATGTGGTTGGTTAACTATTTAATTGCTGATATTGATAGACATCCATTTGCACTCATTGATGAACGACCTGCAAGACTGAGGAGCACCAAGGAACAACCAAAGGATTCTTCACTAAGGATCGCACTCTGCTTAACACGAAAGACAGTGCTCTTGCTTGAAGCCTAAGGATGGCCACAAAAATTGTAACACTACTGAATAGCGAGTCAATCATTGCTGAATCCCCCATACTTGTGTTGCAAGATGGGTATATTCCTGACTTTTGTGAGCTAGGACTACTAATGGAAGGAGGAGGAATAAATAACAAAGGCTTAAAAAATAGTGATGACCCAAAAGAGGAGAGCGATGGTTTGACCGTAGCGTAACCCTGAACGGAGAATTGACCGCAAGCGGAAGTCGGGTGTTGACCGGAAGTCACGTGGTGACGTGGGGGAAAAAAGAAAGGGTTCGTCCTTTTTTGCCGCGGCGGTGGTATGGTACGGACCTCATGAGAGCCCAGTAATCTAGTAGTGTTCTCTCTCTCTCTTTTCTCTCTGCCTTTCCTCTCTCTGGTAGGAGCCCACTATACGAGCACGAAAATAAAGGCTGGCAGTTGTGACGACATGTTTCTCGTGTTATGATTTTTTATCGGAGTTTTAGTACTAAGAAAGAAAAAAAGGACTACGGTACATGTATCGTTTTAGTGCTGTGAATATTACAACGTAACACTTGCGACCTTGTCTTACATTCTACCCAAGGAAAACAGATTGGGTGATAACTTACTCTTGTGCCCATTTTAATGGAGTAAATAAAATATGTTAACTAAAGTGTTTAAAAGTGCAATGATTATACATCTCTGAAATTAATGGAGGTTCCAATTTACAGCTAAGGCAATAGCAGCTACAGCAGTGACCTGAAAAGTACCAAAATAAATCTTTCCTCATTGGTTTATATGAACTTCAATGCCACTCTCATAACCCTGGTAGTAAAGGGAGATAATCATAAATGGCTTCTTTCTCACTAAAACCGTTAATGTCTGGGTGATAATTATTCACCCTCCTAAACATGATTATGAGGAAGTAAAGGTGAAATGCTTAGAAATGTAACTGAGATGAAAGAAAGAAAGAAAGAGAGGGGGTGATGCATTATTTATTTTCTCCTCAATCAAATCTGAGATGTTTGCTTTACACAAATCTCCAGAAAAAAAAATGGCAACTCCTTTTCAAGTTACACAGATCAATTTTGACAGTTGAAGAACATTTATCATTGGCAGAGATTACCTTTCCTCAGTTTCTTGAAATTAGAACTAATTAGTAAGATTTTATATATATATATATATATATATATATATATATATATATATATATATATAATCTGTTGTTTGGAAAATAAAGTTAGATTTTAGAATAAACTTTTATTCCTGAATTAAAACCGTGTTTTAATCAGTGAAAACATGATCCCTGAACCTTTATGAATTTCTGCCATTAATTAACAAGATTATTTATGCCTGTATGATAAAACTCTAAAAATATCTTGATGCCAAGAAATCTTTAAATGCAGTTTCTGTTCCTCCTTTGGAACGGAATGTTTTGGGGCATAAAAAAAGTGTCCACATGCTTGAAAAAAAATTGTAGTTGGTGGGGGAGAGGTAAGAAGTATATGGTGGATGTGGCAATGTCTCATATACCAAGTCAGTCAGCTTCTGCGGTGTCATCCTAGTAACATATTTGCTGAGCATTGTCATGAAGCAAAATTATGACCAGGCTTGAACCCATGCAAAAAAGGTAATTGCATTACTTCTTTTTTTACATTTATGATTAGAGGCAAAATCAAATTCTGAAAGAAGTTATTGAAAATTAACATTTTAATCATTAAGAATGGGGATTTCTTATAGAACTAGTATTAAAATAATATGCTAGAATAGAATTTAAACAGTTTATGCTAAGATTAGACACTATTTTCTGATCAACATTATATATATATATACATATATATATACACACATTTTGGAGGATATGTGCTTAATTGATGTCAACCTTAATTTTGAAAATAAATTAGTTAATAATTAATGAATTTAGGTGGGCATATATGTTCAAATGTAAGGCTAAACAAATCAAGAAAATGTCAATCCCTGAATGTACATTTCGACCTGGGATTGACATTTTCTCGATTTGTTTAGCCTTACATTTGAACATATATGCCCGCCTAAATTAGGTATGACATATCCTCCAAAAATTGTCGGCTTAAAGCCATATAAAAAATAAACACATTTGTTTGTTTACTTAACCTCATATATATATATATATATATATATTATATATATATATATAAAATATATTTAGGGTTATCATAGTGATCAACACAATGACAATGGATGGAAGACTAAAAGGAAGAATGAAAGGAGAGAAAAAAAAAATTGTTTCGTCCGGTGCTTTTCAAGTTTTACACCTGGGAATCGATTAAAAGTCAAGTTGTAAATTAATTACAACAGAAATGGATATGGAATAAGGAATGAGGAATAGGTTTGACAAGAAGTGTGTGGGGGGGGAAATAAAACTAAGAAAACCCCATCAAGTCACACCAGACCAAAGCCACTCACCTAATAGAATAAGTGAGTGCTTAGGTCTAATTTGTCTGCACAAAGGTATGTATATATATATATATATATATATATATGGAAATACGATGAGGAAATTAATCCGACAATATAAGAAGAAAATATTTTAAAATATTATATGTTCATATATATGTTCTTCACCTTCCATTTTTGCACATACATTGATCACGTTTTTGCTTTTCGTAAACAAATGCGCATATAAAAATTAACGGTTAATAGCATCAGATTCACACATTCACTGTACACTTAACATCTTTCATTTTGTTCCTCACATAAACATTACTTAACAGTGTCCTGAAGATGGTAAAATATACCGAAATGCTTAAGTATTGACACTAAAAATTGTTTCCTGATCATAACATCCTGTGTTTGTTATATTTTAAAATATTTTTCTTCTATATATATATATATATATATATATATATATATATTTGTTAATGTATGAGTAGTAGCTTACCAGTGGGTATGAGTACGATTGTTGGAAGCGCACAGTATCCAGGGGTTAAGACTGAGAAAAAACAAATACAAAGTGCTCAATACAATGTAGAGCAAAAATTTATTTATATAATGGATAGAAGTAACCTACTCGATCGTAGGTTACACGCGTTTGTCTATAAAAGATAAGTCCCATTCCACCGGGCATGTATTGTATCAACTGAGATTAATCGAAAACTCGATTAATTCAACGGATGTAACCCTGAAGAATCAATCAATGAAACTCGAGTAGGTTACTTCTATCCATTATATAAATAAATATATATATATATATATATATATATATATATATATATATATATATATATATATATTTTTCGTCAAAATAAATTTATTATGGAATTACGGTGTTGAGTTCTTCCTTCCTTTATTGATAAATATTGCTCTGTATATAATCTAAAGGTTATTATACATTGAGCCCTCTTCAGTGATTTAAAGATTCGCTGTATTTATACATACTGGATCATCAATATTAGTACAGTGGATCGTAGAAATCAGATATAGAATCATCCCTTACTACCAAGTTTTGGAGATATATATATATATATATATATATATATATATATATGGGTAGAAGGTATAATGTCAAAGCTGTAGTAAAAGCACTGCTTTGAGGAGAAATTAACTCCAAAATGAAAACTGGAGAAGAAAGATCCAGCACCAAACATGTGCCGACTTGTATTATTCTTTGACAAGAAGAGTCAAAGAGAAGATACTCGCCATGAATATCACTGGTGTGTAGTTATGTAAATCCAGAGAGTGATATAAGTGTCATAAATATGTATGTGACTTAAATCCAATGATGTACAGATGCCTTACTACCTTATCACCTTATGTATCTTGAATATTTTTCATAAGTTGAATAAGTTATTAATCAGGATGTTTGAGTAGTAATTTATCTGGTAAAGACAGCTATCATCAAGATGTGACAATATATGTGAGAATGGGAAATGAATCCAACAATATGAGGAAAAAATGAGTAAAGAAAAGAAATGTAGATGGATAAAAATAAAAACTACCTGATGAAGGTCGGCAAAATCTGTGTACGGAACATTTTATGCATTTTTCCTATTATTATTATCATCATCATCATTTCAACTCCATCTGATTATTTTAATAATAAAATAACGTAAATCCGTATATATTTTGATAAACAGACCGAAACACATGTGTAAGTGATATCGATTAAAAGTGATATCGATAAAATTCATTTTTATCCATCTACATTTCTTTTCTTTACTCATTTTTTCCTCAAATATATATATATATATATATATGATCATTGATTATTTTTAAATAATTTATGCCAATATGAATGGAACATTTATTATTATCAGTGTTCTTTTTCAGGTATTATCTATCTATCTATACATATATATATATAAAGGGCAGTTGTGTGTATGTATGTCCAGATGAAACTATGAAAATAAAACAATTAATGACAAAATAATATATATATACTCATTTACTATCACTAGTTCTTGTTTTTTGAGAAAAAATAATGAAGATTTTGTTTATATTTGTGAAGATGCTTGAAAAAATAAAATCCAAATGATGACAGCACAGAATTTGTTTTTGTATTTAATATTTTAAATAGGAGACATTAATTTTTCTTTCCAGAGTGTCTGGATCAATGGAAGGTCTTTTTTTATGTAGGGATTTTAATGAAGCATTGTGCAAGGATCCAACTCGCAATTCAACAATAATGGATCTGCGAGACTAACTTTTTTACCCCTCCCTGTACCCAGGCGATGCCGGGTAGCTGCTTCTAGTTTTTAATAAAGGGTTGTGAATAATAAATAAATAAATAAATAAAACCCCTTAGAAGAAAAAAATGGAGTCAGGATTATTTTATTATTATTTTATTTCATAGCACTATTCTCCCGGATATGCACGCCTTATTAATTAAACTTTTAACAGCATTTAATAACAGCCTTTTCGAGGTTGTCCAAAGAAAAAAAAAAAAAAAAAAAACGAACAAATACAAATATGAACGAATTTTGATACGAGAACCAATTCACGCATGAGGGTGAAGGAGGGACTGTCACGTGATCACCTTACTCTCAATTAAAATTAAGAGCTGCTCTCAAATTGCGACAGTTGCAGTTTATTTCAGAATTTTGTACGGGCGTGCCTCATTAATTTCAAGGCTTATCTGTGCAGTAAAAATTTCAGTGATGAAGATATACTCTGTTAATAACATGGCGAGAAAAATATTACCGGAAATTATGCAGTAGTCAAGCATAAATGCCCGAAAGTTATTTGAAATATTTTGCCATTTTCAAAAAAATAAAGGCTACGTTTTAAGGGAAATATATTTTTTTTTGAGATTTTTTTTTTTTTTAATCAAAAAATATTTATTGCAATGTGAGTAATAAAAAAAAAAATCAAAACGAAAATTAATTAACAATAGTTCCACAGAGATTTAAAAGCCTCAGAATATTGAATATCGATTAAATTACTATAAAACTGAAAATCAACCAGAATTCATTTCATTAGCTGTAGTCATTTTTAAGTTTAATTTATAATTTTGACGGTTATTTCCTATATAAGTCTAACATAAACAAAGAGGAACCACTCTTGACTGATAAATTATTTATTTATTTTCCCATTAAACTAACCCTAAACCCGTCATCTTTTTTCCTAGTAGATCTATAAATAAATAAATAATTTATCAATCAAGAGTGGGTCCCCTTTGTTTATGTTAGACTTATAGGAAATAACCATTTTGTCTATACAAAATAAAATTATTGTGACTAATTTGAAAGCAAAATAAAGATGAATTATATCTAAAAGAAAAAAAAAAAAAAGTTTAAAATTACTTACCACTTTGGGAGGAATTTTGAAAAACAGTATTATTTTGATTTCACACTATAAAACTTAAGAAAGTTCATTGGCCTCAACTGAAAAATAACCATATAAGCATTATCTTGATTGACCAATACGCTCATCATTAAGTTTTTTTATAAGTTCAGATGGTGAAACAGAGAGGCCTTCTAAACAAAGTGCGGTCTTCCACGCCCTTGTCGAAAAAGCCAAAATTGTGCCATTTTTCCTGTGACTTTATTACCGGTCACAATAAACTGTGACTTTTTTTCAAGACAAAACTGACTCTTTCTTGTTACTTTATCACTGGCCACATATAAAAATTGCGTATGCCTACTTCTAAATTCTGATCTAAAAAAAAAAAAAAAATTAAAAAAAAAAAAGGCATTAAAAAGATTAGATTTTAATTTTTTTTCACTACCAAACTTAGCTTAGTTTGGGCACAGGGGCCGAAATATTGAGCACCTAGTGAGAATCAAACTCACTAACAATGGTTTGCTAATACAGCTTACTAACCATTACACCACATAAGGTGCTCTATTTCTTTTAAGTAAGTAAGTAAAAAGTCATCGGGGTGGCCTAAAGTCGGTATCAGCCAGTCAGCGAGGGAGTCTATCCCCTTTTCAATAGCGCTAGACCAAGGAGATTGTTTTTAGCATCTGAGGTGGAGCGCCACACCTACCTTATTTTAAGTAGTATATATTAATAAAATTTGGACAAAGTTGTTTACACTTTTGCAGTCAATTTTATTGAGTGCAACGTTAGCAGACAATAAATTTCAGTTGTAGCCTTTAACCACAAAAAGGTTTCCTACCGGTAGCCAAAGGTTACTAAGTTTTAAATTTTACAACTTGAAACTATTTTTAACGACTTTAAAAATAAGTTGGGTTAACTTGCTCTCCAAAAATACCTAAAATAATTTTCAGACACTACCGTCCAATTTTCCGTATTTCAGTGAGAAAGTCAATGACTAAGCATTTATAATGTAATAATAAATATTGCTAAATTGTTATCCTATTATCACATTTATTTCTAAATTAAATAAATAATTTTAAAAATTTAATTATAAATAGAAAATCTTTAAGTGTTGATATTTTTACCATCAGTGCAATCCCAGCATTTTTAACTGAATCAATTTTATATATGCATGTTTGCTTTTTAATTATAATCATATTTTATGGAATAATAAAAAAAAAAATAGAGCGATTGTGAGTTACAATTCCAATTCTGATGAAGTGTTTCATCGAAATCAAAATCAATAGAGAATGGTGGAAAGTGGTTGGCAGGGACAGGTGTCATGGCATGATAGAGAGAGAGAGAAAGAGAGATGAACAGACTGGTTCAAAGAGAAATAGATATATAGTGACAGGGAAAGATATTTGAAGGATATATATATATATACATATATATATGTGTGTGTAAAAATGGAATAGGAATTGAATCCGATGATATGAGGAAGAATGAATAAAAAAAGAAAGTATAGAATGGATAATAAAAGATGAATGTAATCAATATCACTTACACATGTGTTTCGGTCAGTTTATCTATGTGTACACGATTCAAACTATTATTATTATTATCAAATAAACAAATGAGATGAAATAATAATAATAGAAAAATGTAAAAATATTCCGTACACAGAGAAAATTCGACCTTCATCAGAGGAAATTTTATTTTGAATATATATATATATATATATATATATATATATATATATATATATATATATATATATATATATAGAGTGAAATTTTAATATATATATATATATATATATATATATATATATATATATATATATATATATATATATACAGAGTGAAATTTTATTTTAATATATATATATATATATATATATATATACAGAGTGAAATTTTATTTTATATATATATATATATATATATATATACAGAGTGAAATTTTATTTTATATATATATATATATATATATATATATATATATATATATATGGTGTATAAAGAATTAAGAATTTGCTTGCTGATTAGTGTAGTAAAAGCATACATTCATGAGAATAAGGAGTGTTAGGTTTTACTTAATTTAGTCTATCCACCCACACACACACACGGTGTGACTCACACCAAATTGAGGACAAATGTAGGTATGTAGTTATAACAGAATAAATACACAAATGAATAATAAAGAGTATTAAAATGACAATTACTTCATTAATTTGCTTTGGTTTGGATTGTTTTTGTTTTATGACATATCAACTCTTTTTGGGTCATTAAATGCCGAATTAAATCATTTAGATAAAAAAAAAAGGACTCAGGTTGCTTACAGTACCTGCTGTTACTTATGCAGTCACCCACTCAAGTATTAACAGGCTCATCGCTACTTAACTTTGGTGATCTAGTGGAAACTGGTCATTAATTTGTTTAGAGTAAATAAATCATTTTTACGAGAGAATAAGAACAATAAGGATGTAAAAAATATTAACAATAAAAAAAACTAAAAATATATCTAAAAATTACAAAAAAACAAAAAAACTGATAAGAGTTCTTTAAATTTCACAAGCAAAATTCTTTTTAAAGCACAGCTATTAAAAAAGCTAAAATAAAAGTAACTGAAAATGTAGAAAATAAAAGATAAAATATGATTTTAAAAAAGGCTGAAATCTACTGTGAATATTAGTTGATATAATTATTAGGACTTTTTTGTAAGTCAGAATGGATTGACATGTTTGTTTATTCAGTATAAAAGACATGAAGTAAAAGAAAAAGAAATAAAAGATAAATAAGTAACAAAAAAAAAAAAAATCTTTTTTTATATTGGCAAAGCTTTTGAATTGATAAAACAACTATGAATATGTAAACGGATATTTGCTATATAACAAGTGCAAACAAAGTGCATCTTTTTTTTTTATGGGTGTTTGAATAAAAAGCTTTGATATAAAGAAAAAGAAAAAAGAAGAAATAATAATAATAATAATGCTGATGATGATGAAATAAAGGAGAAATAATGAATAATAATAAAGAGAAAGAAAAATCAAAAAATAATGATAAAGAATAAATAATAAGAAAAAAATGATAATGATGATAAAAAAAAATTGGCGGATCCCATCTTTTCTTAGTAGAGTGTCTTAATAGAATCTTGGATGCAGAACAACAAAAAGAGAAGAAAGACGAAAAAGTGTGAGTGATAGCTAAAAAGATGTTTCTTTATTTTTTATTTATATATATATATATATATTTGAATAGAGAAACCTTCAAGGAATTTTTTGTGTAAAAGAAAACAAACCAGCACTTTTAGATTTTCTTTAATTGTAGAAAATACAATTTTTTTTACTATTTTTAAACATCAAAATGTCTGGAAGTCTTTAATTTTAAAAAGAGACAAACTCAAGGTTTCTTTTTTTTTTTTTTTTAATTTTCCAAGAACAATTATCCCTACCCCCACCCTTTAATGAAGAGATCTATCACAAAGAAAAGCAATAATGTTCTTTTTAAGAATGAAATGACTATAAAAAATTAAGCCTTTAAAACCTGTGAAGTTTTTTTTATTTTGTTTTTTAAATTCATTTACTTTTTTTTTTGAATACTCAAATTCCTTTCAATACAAATTACTTTTCAAGTATTTCTTTAACATATTTTGGAGTAGATAGAGATGTTCTTTTAATTCAATTTGTTTCAATTTTTTTTTTTTAAGTTTAAATTATAAATATATTTCTCCAATAAAATTATTTTTCATACATCGTCTTTTTTGATTTTAGGGTCTTAAATTAATAAAAAAAATCCCAGTAAAAAATTTGTCAAACAGGTTCCATTTTTCCCCCCCTAAAAGAACAATGATGAGCACACTAGCTCTTAACATCCTGTTGAGATTTTTTAAAGTCCAGAGCCCAATTCCTATAACCATTTATAAAAAATGGCTAAAAATGGCCTTTTCATTTAAAGTTACCTGTTATTTCCCTTAAATCAAAGACTTCTAAATATGTTTAATATTACATTTAAATAAAGGCTATCATTTGGGGTAGGTTAAGAAAATGAATGTAACTTCCGGCCGGGTGGAATGAGGTGGTATAGGTTAAGAGCTAGACAATTAAGATAATGATAATAGGTTTATATTTTTGAGGAGTTTTCTGAACTTAAATTTCAGTCCAACTTAATCGACTTAGTCCCACTGAATTCAGTTGATATTACATAGATATGTGATTTAGGTCAGTCAGTTTAACGATGTAATTTTTTTTTTGTTTTTTCATTACTTAATAAATTTAATTATTTCAATTATAATTTAATTACTTTAATTAAAATTAAATTGTTTCATTGATTTCAAATTAATTTGATCTTATTTAAATAAAGTCATTAAAATGCAAAAATGATGATTTTGTGACATCAACCGATTCACATTTTTTAATAGCCAAGCTTTAAATATGAGAACCTTTATAAAAAAAAGAATATTTGTTATGTCCTACAAATATATCTTTAAAAAGCTGACAAAGGTTTTTCTATATGATCCATTTTACTTGCAATTTAAAAAAAACAAAGTTGGTAAATTATATTTTAAAATATAAAGAATGTAATCTGATGAAACATAAATACTGATGAAAATCCCTAGCAATTATTTTGTATAAGATTTTGAAAATATATATATATATAAAAAAGAAACATATTTTTGTCTGCATTTCTAAGATGAAGAAATAAAATTATTATTCCCTGATAGACTAGTGTTCTCATCTTGGTTATTATCAAAGTAACAACGTTTCAGCTGTTGTACTCTCCTTTTAATGTCTATCATAGTTGGTAACCTTCTAGGAATGTTGAACTTAACCCTTTGAAATTGCCAAAAGATTACCGACTAAAATAACCAAAATAAGGACACCAGTCTGAATACATCAGTGAATAATAGAAAAAATTTTAAAAATTAGATGGAAGGAAAAAACATTTTTAAACCATTAAGACTTTTTAAAATCCAGAATCTATTAAAAAAAAAAAAAGAAAATTATTTTTTTACTTAGTAAAATGAAAAAATATCTTAAATATTAAGATGTTCCAATGGTCTGAAAGAATTTTGGAATGTGTTTAACTTGAGAGAATAAAAGAAAATAATGAGATTTAGGAACATTTTGTTTTTTTAATGAAATTAAAGATGAAATTGTAAACAACAATTACAATCTGAAGTGATCTTCCACCCGTTCCCTGAATGTTTTAATCTATCAAAAAAATGTTTTTTTTAAATAAAAGATGAAAAAATATTCTAAAGTATTAAGATAATAAAAAAAAGAAATTTCTTTTTCTTTAAATATTGAGATAAAAAAGGTAAATAATAGAATTTTTAAAATATAAAATGAACAAAATATCTTAATATTTGAAAAAAAAAAAAAAATTCTTAAACTACAGTGGTACCTTGATTTACCTTGACCCCCAATGAATTTTCCAAGTTATGAGTTGTCACTTAGTCAATTTTTTTTTGTGTTGAGAACTAAAATTTGCGGTACAAGGGTGTTGGGGGGGGGGCTGGAACAGATTAATGGCATTTCAGTTTATTTCAATGGGAAAATTGATTTGATACAAGAAAATTGAGTTATAAGTGGAATGAATTAAACTCGTAAGTCAAGGCACCACTGTATTAAAAAAAAAAAGAAAAAAAAAAAGTTTCAAAAATATAAAAAGAAAGAAAACTCTTGTTGGAAATGTTATTGTATTCAAGTAAATAGAGTATAGACATTAAATGCTGATAATTTTAAACAACGCAATCACACATTTGTAATTCTATAATTTGATTTAACCAATTCCAATAAAAAAAATCTTAATTATCTATTTAAAAGCATTATATATATATATATATATATATATATATATATATATATATATATAGTGATGCTCATAGATTTTTGATTAGAGCGTCCTGGGACACACATATCTGTTTTGAATGAGTACCCAGGAAAATTTATGGGTCCCAACTAAAGTTTCTTAATAAATTGTAGGGTTTTTATTTATGAACTGGGGAAACAACTAAAGCCATCTAACCCCTACCTTGTAACCTATCCTGTGTAATTTAATTCTAAGAAACTATTGAAATGTATTTACAGTTAGTTTGAAATTGAGAGGGAAGAAAAAAGAAAGACACTGGGACGCATGGATATGATTTTACTGTGTCCTTTTAGATTTTTGTGTGTCAGGGACACAGGATGCGTACCTATCAACATCTCTGTACACACACACACACACACACACACACACACATATATATAGTTATAAATAATATCCAATTATCCGTAGTTTGATAATTTTCTGACATAAGTTATTGCTGTTATTATAAGTAACACATGCTTTATATAAGATATGCTTTTAATTTCAATTTTAATTAAGTGCATGAATATAGGATTTTAAAAAACTGTATTCAATTAAGGTATAAATTGTGAGAAAGTTTTTTTTTTTTTAATATATGAAGAAATCTGGCATCAGAAAAGATTATTGGAGTATTTATAAAAACACATTCATTTTCAAGAGAATATTTGTTTACCATGTGGTCCACATCAAATGCCTAAACAATGTCTTCCATAAAGAAAAAAAATAAACTGACAAAAACTTGAAGCAATCACTTAAATCTGTGAATAATTAGATATTCTCCGAAGCAATAGATATTTCTTTTCTTTTAGAATTCAGTTGAGGCTTTTCAAATGTTGTGGCCAATAAAAACCTTGAAAAAGAAAACCAAAAATGTCCTCTTCAACTTCTACCAAATTGATTGAAGACAAAATGCTTTAGTGCATTTCTTGGAATTTTTGAGACGAAGCTTGATAATTAGTATTATTTGGAAGCTCCTGAATCTGACAAGAAATACCTGAAGAAGGCCGGAGGGCACATTGGCCGAAACGTTGTACAGATAACAATAAAGATGAGGACAATAGCCCGAATAATCCAAATAATGCATATTTTTTAGTTATTTCATAGAGAAAAAAGTACTTGTCTGAATAGATGGTCCCAAGTGAAATGGGGTGATTATGATTTTACAGGATTTTTGTTTGTTTTGACAGTTAATATCTGAACAATAATTAAAGAAAGCTCTAATTCGATTGATATAAATAAAATGTTGTCAAATAGATAAAGTTTCAAAAGTTGGAATAGAAAATATGGCTGACTGATGAAATTACCAATAAAAAATAAGATAATGTCTTGCTCTTTCTGTGAACTAAGAAAAAAGAAAAGATTAAATAAAGAGTATCAAAATAAAATTATTTTAAAATGTTGTTGCACATTTACAGTGGAACGAAATATTAATTTATCAATTAGAATAAAATAATTTCAGCAGTCTAGCATATTTCTTTTAACAAATCTTGTGACTTTATTTATTTGATTAAACTTCATTTATATGAATGGAAAATGTTGTTTATTATTCAAATACTAGCTGTCCAAAATGCAATGTCAGTAGATGTGTCACTCACATCACCTGGAACCATTTCTTTGGAACCAAAAAAAAAAATTCTGATTTGAATTTTGTGAGATGAGTTTTAATCATTGTATATGGTTGATTGAAGAAATTCTTCCAAACCAAATTCCTACAATAATGAAAATTCTATTATTAAAGCTAGCTAAAAACCTACCCTATTGATAGGATTTTAAACTAGTAACATCAAACTGTCTTTTTGTGAGGACTTATAATAAGTAAGTAAAAGTTGTCAAGGGGTTAACTTTTACAAAATCAGGGTGGCTATTTTTCAAACTACACCTACACTATTATTTTTACTACACAACTGTTTTTAGGACTTCTCTTCTGGTGTCCAGAAAAAAAATGTCATAGAACTAATGAAAAGAAAGGCATAACTTTGGCTTCTGATTATAAAATAAATCAGATAGGTGTCTACTTTATATGGTTAAATGAAAAGATAAAGATTCAGTTTAGTTAACATGACAGACACAAGTGTTCAGTTTAACATTATACTTGCATTGTAAATCAAATCCCTTGCTTAAAACTTTAAAAGTTTTGGAATTTTTAAAAACTAAGGTTAAAAATATTTCTCCAACATTCCATTAGAAGCCACAAAAATTTTGTGACCACAGCTCCAACCATTTTTGAGTTATTAAATAATAGATTAACAAACAAACATTTGGTGCATTAAAGTAAGATGCTGGGAGGGGACACCAATTAAATATTTGTAAGATGAGAAACTATGGGTGTATGGTTGTAGAACTGAGGTGGCTTCTTACATTCAAAGAATTTGTAATTCTAATGAAATTGCATGAAAAAAAATGTTTGTCTAAGACTGAATATCATATAATTCGCTCATGCATTATTAATATTTTATCTTTCAACAGAATAATTTTATTATTGACAAATGCAAAAGTTTTCTTTAGTTGTTTAGTTTTTAATTTTTGTTTTATGTTTGTTCTTTTATTAATCTTATTAAAATATGATTGCTTTAATGAACATACATTTATGTATATTGATATATTCAGTAAATGTGAAACGACAAAACAATGTACAAAACACAGCCAATGAAAATTTCTATATTGGCTACTTTATTGCAGTTTTTTGTTTATACATATATATGTTGAAAGATAAATAAATAAAGGAAAGAAAATGTTGAATGGATAAAATTAATTTGAGTTACCAACACATGTTTCATCCAGGAGTTTGTTCATGTACACATGTATTCTCCAACTGTAAAGCGTCTCAAATAATTTTTTTTTTAAATTATTTTTTCGAACACTTTAAAATTCTCTGTATTTTGACCGTTTTAACTTCAAATATCAAACATTTTACCCTGAAGAAAGGCCGTTTTTCTTTGTATACTTAAATATTTTATAATTTTCTATTATTATCATTTTATTTTATATCAAAAATGATAATAAATAGAATACATGTGTACATGAACAAACTCCTGTCCGAAACAGGTCCATTACCTACGATGACAACCATTAGACCATGAGTGTCTTCATTAGTATACTTTTGGATCTGGGAGTAATGGCAATGAAGAGGTACAGCACACTTCCTAGATTTCCAGAACCATCAGATGCAGTATAATATCATACACAGGGCACCTCTTTTTGGGGGGTAAGGGTACAGGGGATACAGTCAGCGTATTCTAAGCTCCCCTGAAAAGATGGTAAACCTTTTGGCACAAATTGCCCTTGTTTCATTGGCTTATCAGATAGAAGGGTAAGGAAAACTATAATGGTAGCTACAATGAACATCATTCACAAACCATTTGTTGACTGAGTAAGAAATAATTCACCCACTATTTCACATAAATGAAAAATGAAACAATTTATTAAAACACTGAACAAAGATGGTGATGGCTTCAAATACATTATTTGTGTATCTTTCCTTAGATTGACGATGGAAAAATTAAAAGCAAGAATCTTTAATGGTCCTCTGGTAAGTAAACTCATGAAGGATCTGAACTTCAGAAAATCTTGAAGCTTTTGTTTGGTACAGTTATGTTTAAATGGTTCAGAAATTCTTGGAGAAATACAAAGCAGATAATTATGAAGAATTAGGACAACAAAAGATATTCAATAACTTTATAAAAAGTTAGGTTGCTAAATATGAGTATAAAAGTGCATATTCTCCATAGTCATTTGCATAGGATAAAATCCTATATTTTATATCCAAATAAGGAAAAACATAAAAGTTGCATCAAGCACAATTCTTTTCCCAAACTTAAGGAAAATAGATTTTAAAAAATAATTATACAACTGTCAGAATTCGATTGGATAAAGCTAATCACAAGTGATGCTTACACATACGTCCACCCTTTACTGCCAAAATGAAAATATCGAGATCGGAGCCACCTGAGAGATATTTAAACGGAGAGCAAATCAACAAAGATTAAGATTTCATTCTGTTCCGAGACGACGATACGAAGATTGCAGTCATCAGCCTGTCATTGAAGAAACACATGCCTGAGACTTAATTTCGAGCAAACGGTCGACTTGCTGATTAGAAAAACAAACTTCAACCTTCTAAAGTCAACACAAGTTTTATGTTTACTATTGTGTACTACCTACCTTGTCGTTGTGCCACTGTGATCAACCTCAGAAATTCATTTCTCAGGTTGTAGACACCAAAAACTTTTTTCTATTTGTACACTTTTCTATCATATAAATTCCTATCGAACTTTGCTATTTTACCTACAAATTTGACATTCATATTTATGTTGTGAACATTATACATTTCTTTTCATTTATACAAATTTATTCTATTGACAAACAACCTCAGAATAAATGTATTTGTTATTTGTTAAATATATGCCTTGTGTTTATTTCTCCGTATTTTCTGGCTAAACTGTGTCTTGTTATTTCATCGTCATTTAAATATTATTTGTCAAGTCGGAACACGCAACACTGGCTTCTACATCCTTGACGTTTCGCACATTACCAATATAAGAGGTTCACAGAGTATAAACTCCGGTTCTTATAAAACATTGGCTTACTTATTGGAGATATACCCAATGCAGAACATTTCAGTAGGATAACACCAAACGCGTTAATTAAAGACATACAACATCTATTAATAATGGAGATTCGCTTCCGGCTTTTGTCTGTAACAAAATTACGTCACTGCTTACGTCACATTACCCAAAATCATCATAACATAGAATAGATACACTCAAAATTTGAACATGCCACAATAGACAGTCCTCATTGTTTTTTAAAACAAGTTTTAATAAATACATGACTAGTATTATATATCTATATATAGTTTGCCTTGTGTTTATTTCTCCGTATTTTCTGGCTAAACTGTGTCTTGTTATTTCATCGTCATTTAAATATTATTTGTGAAGTCGGAACATGCAACACCGCCCTCTACACGTGGACAGATTTCCAGAGAATGTTAGTGATTTTCATGAAGAACAAGGAGGAGGTTCCATCAGAATATAAAAGTGATGAAGAAAAGCTATCAAGGTTGATGGGACAGACACAAGGCAGGACTTTCACTGCTCTAAAAAAATGTGGTTAAAAAAAATAATAAATTACTCACACACACACACACACACATATATATATGTATAGTTTTTGATGAATTAGTGTTAGAAAATAAAAAGTAATGCTAGATAAAAATATTTTTTTTTAAAAGATGAGGGCCACGGCAGTGTGGGGTCATAAGCTATAACTTATAGGTGGATTGGTTAGATTTAAGGCATGTAAAAATTGTTGGGTTATTTTATGCCGAAGACATTTTGTTCTATTCATTCTTGAGGTATTCAATTTTCTTTCAAACTCAATTTAAAAAAACATTTTTTTTAACTCATTTAAAAAAAAAAATTTAACCCATAGATGGGACCCTAACAGGTATTACCACTCCGGGTCAGAGTGACCTGGGAGTAAAGAGCTCCAGAATTGAAACATCACTATTAGATGCAGTTTAACATTATAAGACCCTCAGCCACCGCCTTCTAGCACATGTATGATAAAAAGTGTTGGGGTTTGTCATATAGGGTTGAGACAATTATATAGGGGCTAGGGCTTGATGTGATCAGCCAATATAGTTTATAGGTGTGAATCCATCACTGGACACACATGATAGCAGGCTACTACTGGAGTCTACAATGTGATAATTATTATTGTATAAACAAAAGAAAATGATAAAATATTTTTATATGCATTACTTGGGATTACCTGGACTAGTTTTCATTGTTTTGATCTTATTGTATTAAAAATGCCATTATGCATTTCATGTTTGTTTATTTTTGTATAAGTTGATTCAGTTTCTATGTGGATTGTCTGACTTATTACATTTTCGCCCTTTTATGTTAAAAAAAAACTTCTTTCTTTGATTTCTCTTATTGCGATGAGGTTCTAAAAATTTCATAAAAATGAAAGTAAATAAAATTAATTCCAGTTTTAAATCTGAATTACCTAATGACAAATTTAACAACAAATGTACATATAGAATTGGAACGAAAGTCTTGTCCGATACAAAATAGTTAAAATAAATGGTTAAATAAATATTATTTTGTATTGGACAAGACTTTCGTTCCAATCCTATTATGTGAGCTGAGCGAACTGAATTCTCAGATCATAGGGACATCTGTTACCCCCCCCCCTCAATAGAGCCAATTTAGCAAAACCGGTGCTATATTTGGAATCAGTTGCCCAAAGTGACGCTAAAAACTTTCTATCATTGGCACTAAAATTAATGTGGACATGTGAAATAATTACCGTTACCCTCCAAATTTTCGCACTGTCTTTAAGAAAAAAAGAAAAAACGTTTTGCATTTTTGGGTTTATTCTAATTATTAGTCCAGTTTATGTGAGTGCCAAGTGGTATTAGGGGCTTTACAGGTCTGTCATATAAATTTGCGCACAGATTAGAAGAAGAAGAAGAAAAAAAAAACTATAGTTATGTGGAGTCTATAAGCGTTGACAATAGGTGGAACGACAGCGGCGACGACGACCGGGTGCAAATAGTTGTTAAGATCGCCGGAGAAAGGAGCGTGACTGCTTGCCGAGACACTGCCGCCGCCGCCGCCCCCAAATCAAAAGAGGAAGGTTAGGTGGGTGTGTTTGCCAGCCCAACCCCTAGTTCCAAGCCATCGAAACACAAAAATAAGAATTATGACAACACGAGCAAGGAGAGAAGGAAGGAACAAGATGAAAAAAAATCGAGGAAACAAAAGATCTGGAAAAAGCAAAGGGAGAGGAAGTAGAGGGGGAAAGAGTCGGTAAGAAGAGGGTTAACAGAGTCGGGTGGGGGTATGAGAGTTTACAGAAAGTTATAGAAGATTGAGAGAGGTAGAGGAGGGAGAGGGAGAGGTATGAGGAGGGAGAGTAAAAGCGTAAGTAATGTCTTTTGATGTCATGCCGATGAGCTGACTTAAGCAGATAGGACCTGAGGCGTGATTTTTTTTTAAATTCCTTTTTCTTTTATTTTGATTGTTTGGAGAAAAAAAATTTAATTTTCGAAGAAAGAAATAAAGTCATCGAGAAAAGCAAGAAGGAAAATTTGTTATATTACAATTTTTTTCCAGTTATTTCTTTGTTTCTTTCTTAAAAGTTAAACAATGCCTGTAAATATGATGGATGTTCTAAAAATAATGCACTCTATTTATTTACCGCTATTCATTATGCACAAACTTAGCTTTAGCCATTTTCTGCACAAAGTAAAAAGTAAAGTCGTCGGGGTGGCCTAATGTCAGTATCAGCCAGACATCAAGGGAGTCTATCCCATTTTCTTTAGCGCTAGAACAAGGAGTTTGTTTTTGAGTGAGGTGGGCGCCACACATATCATCAGCTCCTCGCTTCACCGCACATATCACTATGCTACTCATACGCTGAGTTGCGAGGGCTGGTATCGAATCAGGGACTTTGAGGTTCCTAGGCAAGTGCTCTACCGACTGAGCTAAACAAAGTAAATACTTCTGAATGCATTTAAACTTAAATACTTCCGTCCGGAGGGTGCATAATTTTTGCTAGTATGTAATGTATAATGCAAATACATTGCTAATGATTTTATTATAGAAATGCATAGAAAATCCAAAGTTTAGAACAAAACATGGTTATTAGATGTATAATATAAATGCATTGTAAATGACTTTTTTTTCTTAAAGAAATAAGTAAAAGTAAAGTCTGCAGAGCGGCCTATTGTCAGTATCAGCCGAACAGCGAAGGAATCTATCCCCTTTTCACTAGCACTAGACCAGGAATATTGCTTTTGCTGAACTGGAGCGCCACACTTACCGTCAGCTCTCCCAGTTGCTTTACTACACAGATCAGATACTAAACTGTGATACTCGTGTGCTTTTGGTGGAAACCAGTATCGAACCCGGAACTATGCTTTACCAATTGAACTAAACTGACCCCTTAGAAATAATGCTTAGAAAATCAAAAGGAAATGGATAGTCAGTGGTCAGGAATTAATGTAAACGTGTTATTGGCCGAACAGAGCAATTATGTAATAGGTTCCTAATTAATCAAAGTTACTTCAATAAGTTTTGGTTATTTGGTTATTTACAAAATGTATCTCTGTTTTACTCAAGGTTACGAGTAAGAGACATTAATGAGGATCAAATTTACGACTAGAGTAATAATGATTTTACTAGACACTACTAAACGGCCGGCAGATTTTTAATTACTTATAAACGATATACGCTCTTGTCTGCAATGATGACAGCTTTCCACTATAGAAAACAATCAATTAAATCCTAAATTTAAGACGAAGTACATTTTTTCCCCATCCGTTTAGAGTATCAAATATAATGTATTCATTTACATCTACACGTGCCAAAATAATTAACAACCGTTTCATTTACTCGCATCTTATTAATTAATTCAATACTTATTATAACTAACGTCAGTAAAAGTGACAGTAATGACTTGATACAAAACTTCTCAGCACCATCGTTTGCAGAATGTTAGGGAAATCTTAAAAGTGTTGTGAGTGCTTGTGACTTTGAAATTATTTATGGAATAAAATGCTGATTTGGGAGAAAATCATGGCTGAATATAAAATACACATTCGTCACTTGTTTACTCTTCTGGAAAATGCAACAGAAGTCAAGGCAATGGATCAGTAAAGATTGTGGTAATGCTGCAATTTTGAGCTCAAGAACAAAGAACACTCAAGGAAACACCGGAAAACTAATGAATAGAGGAAGATTAGAAGGAAGATACCAATATGTAAATTTGCAGAATAAAAATGAAGATGGTACAGTCATCTATTAAAATTATCTTTTTTTTTTTCCTTTTTGGTTGAAACATTGTCAATTAATCATTAGATGATTAGTATTTTTTCGTCTTTGAATTTCTATTTTTCTTTTTATTGTAAATCACTCAGGTCGTTCTTTCTACGACAGAGGAAATAGTACTTACCAAAGACAATACTAACGAAGGTAAGATTTTGGTGAGATTCGAACATAATTCTATTTTTAAATAACAGCTCAAGTGAGTTGCAATAAAATGCAAAAGATGAAAGAAAACATTAGTCAAACTATTATTATTATTATTATTATTATTATTGTGAACAATTGACTATTTCATTTTTTTTTTTTTGGGGGGGGGGGCAAATGAATCGACCGTTGATTTTGCTGAGTGGCAAAGCCCTTCCCTATGGTGTAAATGTGAATTAGCTAAGGATTTGAATAATTTTCTCGGGGTGGGGGTGGCATTGACTTATACAAGAATAATAATTGTAAGGTTAAAATTTAAACATGATAAAAACTAGAACCAACCATGAACTAAAAAAAAAAATCTAATAAATTAATAATATTGTGCGCAATCCTAATTCAAGAGTTGACATATATACAGGATCGACTTATACACCAGTATGTAAGGCATACAAATAGAGTAAAGGATCCACGCTATCTTAATCTTTGAACTTATCACACATATCGAAAATTATCTTATTATTTACAGGTTCTATGCTAGTACACACACACACACACTAAAAGACGCGTCTTTATTATTTTAGACTAGGATCTGCCAAAAGTCATGTCATATACGTATTTTACAAAATAAATTTACCCCCCAATGGTCACCACCATTGAAAAAAATACCAAAAATCAGGGAATAATCCGATTTTAATTAAATTTTCAGTGTTGATTTATCAATGAATGAATTTTATAATGCATTAATTATTCTATTTCAAAACTTTCTGATTTTTTTTCCAGGTCAATTAACTTTGACCCCCACCCCTATTTTTGGGGCGCAAAATATCGGTGAGGTTATATAAATTGAAACTGGTAGAAAATAAGTACCGAAAATCGGAAAATAGAAAGTTTTGAAATAAAATAACTAATACAGTATAAAATTCATTTATCGATAAATCAACACTGAAAATTTCATTAAAATCGGATAATTCCCTAATTTTGTTTTTGCTTTTTTTTTTTAATCAGGGGGGTAAATGTATTTTGTAAAATAGGGATTTTACGTAATCTTTGGCAGTGTTTACGGCCATGTTTACGATATATTTGAGCAAAATTGACCGAAAAAAAATAGTTCAAAATGTATTAAAAATAAATTACATGTGTATTATTATTATTATTATTATTTTTTTTTTTATTATTATTTTATTTTTTTTTATTTTTACTGATTCTCATTATGTTACTACTTTTCGACTTCGAGAAAAATTTGACTTTAAATAATCGATTTAATTAATTTTAATTCGTTTTTAAAATGAAAACGAACCAACATTTTGGCAGACCCTATCTTATACCATTTCAAGTCAAAGAATTCCTTTGTGTAATTGATTTTTGCAGCGAAGGTAAACAATGACAAAAATCAATATTCAATATATTAAGCACTGCTTAAAAAAAAAAAACGAATTAAAATTAATTAAATCGATTATCTAAGGTTAAATTTACGTTTCAGTCGAAAAATAGTAACATAATAAGCATCAGTAAAAAAAAGCAAAATAATATTACATATGTATTTAATTTTTAATACATTTTAAACATTAAATTCGCCAAAAATTACGACAGAAGACGAGACTTACATACTTAAATTACAAAACACGTTATTGAAAGTTTTTTAAACTTTCAATAACATATTACTTTCTTCTTAGAAATCAATAACAAAAAAATATTAAACACACTATGTAAAGAAAAATTACTCGCATGTTTATTTTTCATTTCAATGTAACATCCTATTTATTTGTTCTAAACACGCGAAAAAAAAATACTGATGATTTGTTCAGAAACACACACACACAATATATATATATATATATATATATATATATATATATATATATACACACAGTAACAATTCACTAAAAAATAACCACAAATCAGGGAATTCTCCGATTTTAATCAAAATTTTCAGTGTTGCCTATATTTTAAAAAAATGCCGATTTCTTTCAGGTTACTTGAAATACATATCTAAATATCCTGTTTTTAGTCTAACTAATACAAGTTACTCAAGGGAAACAAATTGAAATTCTTTAAAATAAATATTACTGTTCGGTCCATTCATATATTTTTCATGATATCATTTTTATATCTAATTAATAAATAAAATTCATTTAAAATTATAGTAGGTCCATTTCTAGCATTAAAATTTGTATTTTCAGATTAGTAATAAAAACAACTAATTTAATGACGTTTAGATTTTTGTCAACTATAAAAGAACATTAATTCAAATCTCAGTATAAAATGAAGCCCCCCTCCCCTATTTAAGCAGAAAAATAAGAGATATAGAATTATTTTTCTGATAATCAAAAACATTATATTTTATGTACATCAGAGTAATTTAAAAAATCTAGAAAAAAATTAATGCAGGATATTACATTGAAATAGAAAAAAAAAGGCTTAAATTTATTTTTCGATTTTGAGTATTTATTTTCTTCTATATCTGGTCAATTACAAAATATTTTTTTGGACCATATGACCTTAAGGCACCCCTTTTGCGGGTTCGATTCGTGGGGACATTTTTTTCCATTTACACCGTCAAAATCCGGTTAATTGTTTACAGACGATTTTTAGAGTTTGTTTTTTTAACCCTAACCCTAACCCTAACCCTAACAACAAACAACCAGATTTTTACGGTTTAAATGAGAAAAATGTCCCCACGAGTCGAGATCGCGGAAGGGGTGCCATAAGGCACTTATGGTCATATGGTCCATTTTTTTCTTCCCTTTATATCTTCAGTCTTTTCTCTTTTTATTTATAAAAAAATTGAGTCAGCCTTAATTATCCAATATATATGTTGTGTCCTAAATATAAAGGGGAGGGGAAGGGTAAAAGTTAACTGACCTAAAAAATATGAATGTTTTTAAATAAAATAACTGGAGCATTATAATTTTCACCCATTAATATATCAACACTGAAAATCTCATTAAAATCAGTTAATTCCCTGATTTTTGGTATTTTTTTTTCAGGAGGGTGTCTCTAGTACTGTCAAATTTGTCTTTAACGTTTAAATTGTTGGTTCCTATTAATATATTTAAATCGGATACGACATAAAGCTGTAGTAGCGTCGAAGAATGTATCGGTCGAAACGTTAATAACAACTAAATCAATAACCTGAATATTAAAAAGTTAATCTCAGTAAAATGTTCACATTTTATGTAAAGAGAAAAATAAAAAAATAAAAAGTCGTCGGGGAGGCCTAAGTCGGTATCAGTCAATCAGCGAGGGAGTCTATCCCCTTTTCACTAGCGCTAGACCAAGGAGATTATTTTAGCATCTGAGGTGGAGCGCCACACCTACCATCAGCTCCTTACTTTACCGCACAGATCCTTGTGCTACTCATACGCTGAGTTGGCGAGGGCCGGTATCGAACTAGGAACCTTGTGGTTTCTAGCCGAACGCTCTACCGACTGAGCTAACCGGCCATTAAAAAAGAGAAAATAAACGTTATAATTAGCTATGTTTAGTTCAACTGGAGGCGAAAAATGGAAAATTTAAGTTAGGGAGATTGTGTTGTGTCAATCTTCCAAGCTTGGAAAATCAGCATATGAAATCATGTCTTTTACGGAGGAGCGAACATCGACGTCTAACACCAGTTGGAAATACACAGCTAATGGATTTTTCCAAGACAAATATTTCGGAAAATCACTGCTTACGGTTTGAGTAAATAGTAGGCTTTAGGGTTACCTAGATAAATGGTAGCCTCGATGATACAGTACTTGTAAACTATATTACTTCGTTAGTTTTTAGTACGGTAACTACCAATGGTACTTTCTTGCTAAAATAACACTCACCAGTACCTCTCCGATGACGTCATAGTTAATTCTATGTCGCCATGTTTGTTTATATCCTTTTTGGCGCCAAGCAAAAAACAAGGCGTATTTTGAATGTTTCATAGCAGATACATAAACTATATAATCTTGTGAAAAGCACTGTTTGACCAGACAGTATAAAAGATAATACAAACGAGATAAACATATCATTATTGTATGTTATTGATAAAGAGTCGATATGTAATGAGTGTAGGTCAGACTTGATTTTGAAATCACACAGAATGAAGGAAGAACGAACGAACAAAAAACAATAAAATAAATAGAAAAGACAAAAAACGAAGTAACGAATTAAAATGAAGAGGACAAGAAAAAAAAGGGACAAAAACGAACTAACGAAAAAAGAGACAACAAAGAATGAAAGAATGGATAAGAAGAATGAATGAAAGAGAGGGAAAGAAGAATGAATGAAAAAAGATAAGAAGCACGGATGAAAGAGAGAAGAGACCAGAAGAAGAATGAATGAGAGAGGGGGAGGGGGTCTGAAGATGAATGAATAAATGAAAGAGAGAGGAGATAGAAGAAGAAGAAGAAGAAGAAGAGAAGAAGAAGAAAGAGAGAGAGAGAGGGGGGGGTCAGAAGAATGAATGAATTAATGAAAGAGAAAGGAGATCAGAAGGGGAATGAAAGAGAAAAGAGACAAGAAGAATGAATGAATGAAAGAAAGAAGAGACCAGATGAAGAATGAATGAAAAAAAGAAGAGACCAGATGAAGAATGAATGAAAGAGAGAAGAGACCAGATGAAGAATGAATGAAAGAAAGAAGAGACCAGATGAATGAATGAAAGAAAGAAGAGACCAGTGAAGAATGAATGAAAGAAAGAAGAAAGAAGAGAGACCAGATGAAGAATGAATGGAAAAACACACAAGAACGAACGAAGGAAAAAAATAAGACTGAACAAATGATAGAAAGAATATATATTATCATCATTATCATTAAGGTTTTCACACCTTTCGTAGCCGGTGGTTCACTGGAGGCTGAGTGACAGCAAGTCTCCTCAGGTTTCCAGGACTCTTCTGAGTATTCTAGCCAATCTTGACAGTGCTGTAGTGTGGATGGTCTCGATTATTATTATTATTATTATTATTACTCCTTTTGAGTTTTTACATCAGCATTAGCTGATGGTCTTTCACTGGAGTCTGAGTGATAGCAAGTCTCCTCAGGTCTCCAGGACTCTTCTGAGTATTCTGGCAGATTGCAGCAGTTCAGTGTTCTGGATGGTATCAATTCTTCCTCTGATTTCCAGACTTTCCAAACCCTTTTCCAATCCTTTTGGGACCGTTCCAAGTGCACCAACTACAATTGGTATAACTTTCACTTTCATATTCCATAACTTTTTCAGTTCTCTGGCAAGGTCCAAGTAGTTGTCAATTTTTTCATTTTATTTTAGCTTTACCCGTTTTATTATGTGTGCCTAGATGTTGTCCCAACGTAGCAAAAATGGCACCTTCTAGCGAGATTTTCGTTAGAACAATAGCATTAAAATACTCAAGCTCAGAAAATAAGTTATTCACAACCCATTAATATAAATGTGAGGGAGTCTTTGTTCACGCTCACTCCGTTTATTATACTTTCACAGGTAGATGTTAGATACAGTGTATTCTTTATTTGTAATTAATTATAATATGAATTACATAAATCAATTATAATATAAAT
This sequence comes from Doryteuthis pealeii, assembly GCA_023376005.1. Taxonomy (NCBI): domain Eukaryota; kingdom Metazoa; phylum Mollusca; class Cephalopoda; order Myopsida; family Loliginidae; genus Doryteuthis; species Doryteuthis pealeii. The sequence continues at coordinate 29,829,733 of CM042174.1, read as the reverse complement.
TAAATTCTATCAATAAAATGTGGGTTGATATCGATTTTAATAGTTACCCTGGGCTGCCTTTAAGTAAGTGCTCGTAAACGTTTTTAAAATAAAACCAAAACTAAGTGTCCTTACAAGGCATAAAACACCTTGTAGAGTTTACTGAACATGGTAACAATGAACGATATATACTATATATATACTATATTCATAAATAAACAGTGCTCAATGTCAGTGATAGAGCCAAGTTAGAGTAGCGCAGGCAACGGCGCTTGGTGACAATCAATTTCTCGCCTATGCGATTTTCAAACTATATATATATATATATATATATATATATATATATATATACACCTTTCTGTAACTACATACCTACACCTAGCTTTGGAATTTCGCTTGCATCACGCGAAGTGAAACCTAAGCCACACACACTTACGTATGTATGTATTTACCTAACCCGTTCGCCTTGTTTAGGATGTGACACAAGGTTGCAAGTATGGGTATCCAGCTAGAATCGAACACACTATTAAGTTGTAATGGATCTGCGAGACTAGCTACCTAACTATTACACCACGGTGCTACGCCCGACCGATGTATGTATGTTTTTTTTTCCTACATGGGTTAGCAGATGAATCGACGTACAGAAGGAATATATTGAAAAAAATATTGAACATTATCTTACTCTGGTAAATGAGAGGCAATTATGAATGGATTTTCCTGATTTTACTTGGTAAAGTCATTTTTAAATCCTTTTACTAGATAAATGTGTTACAAATGAATTTAATACCAGTTGTTGAGATAACCCATGATATCATAGGTAGGATTATTAAATAAATACGTCAATACTTTCGTTTTAATCATTACATATATTGTGAGACGCCAAATTCTAAAAGAATTTTAGAGGATCCATACGCCCAGAAATATATATATATTGTTTTTAAGATCTCAACCATTTGACTCATCTGAGGATTGCATAACCATGAAACTTTAAGTTATGAGTCCAAATCATCCATAATACCATTACTATATATTACAGGGTGTCCCAAAATAATGTATACATTCTTAAATTCTTTAAATATTGATAGTTAATAATACGTTTTTTTCTATTTCAGATTTGACTAACTTATCTTAGAAAATTTAATTTGCTTTTTTTTTGTATATTTTACTCTCAAATTCTTTGAATGTGTATCCTTTCTCTTGTATCAATCTTATTTACAAGTCAAAATACATAAATTGAATAAGTTATAACGATTCAAAGAGTGTATATATTATTTTGGGACACCCTGTATATATATATATATATATATATATATATATATATATATATATAGGAAACACAAAACACTTTATTGTAGGGTGAGCACATCGAGCGGTGAGAAGGGGTGCACACAGATTCTGATAGCGAGAAAATAAATATTTCAAGTTAATGTATATTTATAAACATATTCCAATAATTTATAATGTTTTGACTAATGTTATAATTACTTGAAATTGTGGAGCATTTTTTATTCTAACTGTATAATAATATGGAATATAATAATAATTTAATAAGTTAAATATGTCTGCCTTAATTACAGGCTTTTAAAATACTTAAAACTTTTTCAATTAAATTGTCCCCTCTCATCTAAATTTCGTGCACCCATCTCATTAACGTATGCTTGAAATAAATAGAAAATAGTATGATAAAGTAATTATTATGAATAAATAAATATAATGAAACTCACCAATCAAAATAGAATATGATGATTAAATACTGAATTTTGCCATTTTTAACTTAACATTTGTGTAAGTTTCGGCATTTAATCTGTATGTTGTGCAATGAAAATCAGAAAAAAAACTCAGGAATTAATGCAAGCGATATATATATATATATATATATATATATATATATATATATATAATGGACTCTCTCGTCGATTTTCGACGCATGAGGTTCACACACACACAATGAACACCCACACAGTGATTTGTTTATAGTGGTGAAGGCTTGTGTTGGACCATCCACACTTTTTGGCACAGTCGATAGGAAAGAATTGGTGCATCAAGGTTGCCACAAACCCAATCAACGACCGACCTCAGGAATTTTAATTCAGAGTTATCCCTCTCCTAGACTGGTTACCTACCCAAGGCTGAAGAGCCCAGTCTGCCCTACTATCTAACGCATAGCTGGAGGGAGAATATATGGATTCATACCTTTCCCAAGGGTATTAGCGCTATGTGAAATATATATGTGTGTGTGTGTGTGTGTGTGTGTGTGTGTGTTACATTTTATAATTTGTTTAAATTTCTTTATAATAAAATGCAACCCGTTTCTTGTGCAGAGATAATACATCTCTAGAAATTTTAATAGCATTGCATTACTGTATTTTATAAATTTAACAGTTATTAATTACAACTTATAAGACCCATAAACTATGCCACATTTTCTAAAAGTTCAAATTAGCGAGCTAAAAACGAAGTAAAAATTATATCAATTACTTCAGCAAAATAGTAGATAGCTCATTACCGTCCATAGAGAACAGATATCGAGAAGAATTTAATAATATTTAAACGTCTGTTTGTTTTTGTTTTTTTCTTAATATCAGTATAGGCTTACTGATCACATAAACAATTCAAGGATTAATCGCATCAAACTAAAACCTAAATCTATTGATTTTGGTACTGCAATCCATATTTTGGCAAATTCCATTGAAACTCCATCGAAATTGGACATTTCCCGACAGAAAATAATTTGAGAGGGGTGGATCCATATTTTTTAAAAAGGATTTTGGGAAAATTGTTTTTTCTTTTCTCCCCCCCCCCCCCCCCGAAAAAAAAAATTAAATAAATTGTGGGTTCAGTTTCTTTTGACGTTCTAAAAACCCTTCTAAATGCCAATTTGAAAAATCTTTTTTTAAGCCCTCGAAAATGAGAGGATAAAAAAGACTAATGTTTAAATAACTGTTCTTAGACAACAAAAAAAAAAATCAAATAAAAAAAAACTACACACACACACACACACACACACACACACAATAATAGAACGAAGGAGAGTTTTCGAATATTTTTCGTATTATCAGACCGTTCTTTTGTCGAGGCGTCCCATCGTGGTAAGCAAATTAGTCACGCAGAGCCATTACTACGTTATAGCGAGTTCGATCCTTGCTGCACGCCTTATACTTAGAAAACGGGTTGGGTAAATATCTACTGATCTTTTGTCGCTTCTGGTGAGCCAAATGTCAGGGATGCATTCTTAATATTTAGTTTAGTAAACTTAGCTTAGAACAACGCAAGGGTAAAGGAAAACGGTGTGTAAGGTGAAAAGACTGTGCTGCACCAGTTTTCCAGGTTTTCTAGAACCATAAATATTGGTTTCATAACAGTTTCTTTCTAGATTCTATAATATTTTATTCTAGAATCATAGATATTGTCTAAAAGGATATTTCCTTTTTAGATGTATAAATATTGAATCTAGAATGATGTTTCAAATTGAACTAACAATGGATTGCTGAATGGATACAACATTTATTTGAATTTAAAACAAAGGTTTCTTTTTCTAAAGTGAGATTCCTAAATGGTGATGCAGTCAACCCCACACAGAATCCCAAATGTGGTAACCACCAGTCCACGATGCCTGTCGAGAAATTTAGTCGAAATCTGTATTCGTAAAGAAGAGTTTTCTTATCGCATTTTGTACCGATTAAGTTGAGGCAATTTTAAAGACCCCCCCCCACCAAAAAAAAAAAATGTTGCAAGTTGATTGTGAAGAAGACAATCAAAAGACTATATATTGAAAACAACAGAATTAAGATTAGTGACAATTAGCTAATTAGACAATCAACTTACTCTGACACTAATTACTTGACGTAATTACAACATGCAGAGACCTTAACTGGAAGTTAAGCGGTTATACTACAAGCAAATAAAATTTACTCTCCTATTTAAATAAAGCGAAAAGACCAATACACGTCTTTCTGTAAAAGTTTGGTTTTTGGTTTGGTTTGGTTTGTTTTACGGCATATTAACCTCAGTTGGGGCTTGCCATAAGGGCAATAGGGTTGGGGAAATCATATAGGTGCTAGGGCTTGACGTGACCAGCCGATTGATCGGAGGGAGCCTCACCGACCGCCCATCTAGCCCAAGATAGGGCCAAAGTGGAGTATTGCATGTCATGAACTGCTCATCCACCTGGGCTCTATCCTTAAGCATCACGGGTCGCCATCCACGGCCAACAGGTGGCCCCATTGGGGGAGTCTTACCCCTCTGCAGAGGTGCAGTCGGTGCATTCTAACGCCCCAGCCGACAGGGCGGTTTTCTGTAAAAGTGATTGTAGACAAGCTATCTGAGTTTAAAAGTGAATCTTTTGATAACCGGGTTGTGGCGTTTTTCTAGAATGTATGCAGGGGATCTCGATAATATCCGAGTATGATCGCATTTAGAGTAACGGTTATCGTCGTAGGAAATGGAATCGGCATCCAGAGTTCAAATACTGGACGAAGTTGTGTGCATTTCATTTCGCGCTAATGCCCATGGGAAATGCAGGAATCCAACTGTTACCCCCCCCACCCCAGCTATGCGTAAATAGTCGATAAAACTGGATCCTTTAGTCTTGGTCTGGCAACCGGTCTAGGTGGAGGAAAACTCTGAATCCGCTAAAGAAGATTGAACTTATGTCACATACTGTCCGAGGTGGAGGAGTTGGGTAAATAAATACAAAGACGAGAGAGAGAGAGAGAGAGAGAGAGAGAGAGAGAGAGAGAGAGAGAGAGAGAGAGAGAGAGATAGATAGCAATTTAAAAAAAAAAACACACACCTGCCTTAGAAACTGTGGCTTTCAAAATAGAATCTGATATCTTTGAGGGCAGTGATTGTAAAACTGCGCCACGAGATAAAAGCAGCATAAAATGATTTATTGTCAACTTTGGAATAGAAATTAAACTTATTTCCAATCACTAAACACAGAAGATTATGATTAAGTTCAAAATACTTTTATAAAAAGATTCATTTGGTATTCATTTAAAATTGTGAAGAAAAGAATTGGTTTCTGTAAACCAGTGATCGTGGGTACCTATTGATACCGTTTGGGTTTCTATTCCATAAAAGATGAACCCAAACCTGACGTAGACTTTAAGTATGCTGAAACGGAAATTTAAACCGAATTACTCAAGTGCCAAACGAATGCCCATTTAAGAAACTGATAAAAAGAGAATAAAATAGAGCAACATTCTCTTCTTCCTGGCGGTCAGTGGAGCCGTTGCAAAATTCCTGATGTTCCTAAAGCCTAATCCCCCCCCCCAAAAAAAAAGAAACGTGCTTGGGCGAAAAGGCATAGAAAAATGGAGGATTTAATAAAAAAAACTAGGTCATTCCGATAGCATTTGACATGAAAACTAAATTTACTTGAGAGCACTCAAGTATGACAAGTGGTACATTCTGTGGCAAACGCGGCGGGTAGAACTCTGTACACTTAATTTCAAATAACCACAGCTTGAAAAGTACTTCAAGCCAAAGAATTCTTTGGTCTGCAAGTAATTACAACTTTGTAAATAATCGTACATAATAGGTTTGGAGATTATTCCACCGAGTTAGGGTTCTGGTTGTCTGTTATGATAAATCAGTGCTACAAATGAAGTGATAACTTCGATCAAAATCAATAATAAGTTTCTTCGATATTTAAGGGTGATAAATAGGCATTACTGTTGTAAGGAATCCCAAAAGCTGCTGAGTAAAGATTCAAATAAATACAAAAGATGTTGACTTTCTTTTGCCGGGATTAGTCAGCTTCCTGAACATCCCTAATCGCTACAGACCGAGGCTACAGGACTGCACATTGATTGAAGCATCGTGGGAATCTGGTACGACTAATATATATATATATATATATATATATATATATATATATATATATATATGAAGTGTACAAACAATGTGTTTTAAATGGCGAAGGCCGACAATTTTTTGGAAGATTATGTGCTTAATTAAAGTCATACCTAATTTGTTAATTAATTGATTATAATTAAATGAATTAGGCGTGCATTCTCGATTTGTTTACGCTTTACATTTAAACCGACATGCACGCCTAATTCATTTAATTATAATCAATTAATTAACAAATTAGGTATGACTTTAATTAAGCACATAATCTTCCAATATATAAGTTATGTATGCGCCCGTTACCATAGGTTTCAAGGCAAACTGTTAGATGGACAGAATGTCAAACCGCCTATCGTCAAGACGAACACATCGTAGACATTCGATGCTTTCGTCTTCACGTCCATCCGACAATTAGGTTTTCTGACTTGAAACCTATGGTAACGAACGCATGCATAACAGAATTTGTCATAAATAAATATAGTTCTTACACCTGTAATTGAGCCTTTTATTTTTATTTCTAAACAACCTGATAAACACAAACATATATATCTCCTACTGATAAATTCAAAGCTTAGATTAGTCTGACACAAGACCACAAATGTAGGCAATCCAGATAAGATTGGACGCACTACAGTCATAAATGTCCGCAATACTAACTTGCTAACCATTGTTCTACGGTGAGGCATATTTCTTCCTTCGGTTAACAATCTGACAAAATGTCGTAAATGTGCATACTTAATCATAATCGAACTCACTACTGATGTAATAGTCTACAAGATAAGATTACTAACCATTGTTCGATGGTCAATCCTACATATATCATGTTTCCTAACTTAGGATACCCATTGAATAAAATACACAAGAAATTTAACACATTAGACACGCCCTAATTGACTAGGTTAGGTTATGTATGGTTTTAAAACTATGTAGTAGATTACAGGTTGTACCTTTCCAATTCAGTACTCTGGGGTCCGGCAACTCCAATGATCCGGCACGTTTTGAATATAAGTCGTTTAAAAGTGTTAAGCCGAATGTATAAAAACCAAAACACAGTTTAAAACTGAATCAAAATAGTGTCATTTTAGCATGAAATTAAACATTACTTACTCGTTTTTTTAATTCTTTTATCTTTATAGATTTAGTTGATTAATTAAAAAAGCATAAGCAAACATGATTTTCATTTATTATAATATAATTAGCATAGTTTGCGTGACTTATGACGAGATTACGTAGATTGGTACTTCAACTTGCCTATGGGGTTGAGTAAACAAAAAGAAAGAAAGCGAAGAGAAAATGAATTGGAAGGAGAGAGAAACTGAAAAAGAAAGAAAGACCATAAAGTGATGCATAGAAAGTTATGATGAGAGAGGGGGAAAAAAAAGAAAGAAAACAAAAACGTGTGCGAAGAAGTTATTAAGTAGTGAAGTCTACCTAATAGAAAAGAATTATGGCAATATTTGAATTTTTAAAATATCTCGTGTTAACATCGGAATTTCACACTACTTTGTAGTGAGACCAAGTTGATTAGACGATATATAAAGTCACTTTTTCTTTTATATATAAGTAGATTTAAATTGTGCAAATATCTATTACGTAATATTATGAAAGTACAAAGGATATATTATACAATGGGCACACTGAGGGCAGATGCAATGCAACGAGCAGGATGTAACACAAGGTTAATTCTTAAGCGGATTACAACTGGTTTAAATTAAAGAGTTTTTATTTCTCCTAGACTGGTTGCCATAATAGAGTTAAAGCGCAAAGTCTGTCCGACTATTTACCCATAACTAGATGTGAGTAATTGGATTAATACCTTTGTCAGGGGTATTAGTGCTATGTGAATTGCAAACAACCTCGTCCAGGATTTGAACTCGGGTCACTTCCTAAAACGATAGCTGTTATGCCCAAGCGCATCCACAGTGCACTATTCATTATTTTCCCATGCCCTTTTCATCTTACCATCGAACTGTGGAACATGAAGATAAAAGCCGTACCAATTATAATTGGTGCCCTTGGAACGATCCCCAAGGGTCTGGAAAAGAGTCTGGATGAACTGGAAATCAGAGAAAGAATCGTGACCATCAAAACTACAGCATTATTAAGATCGGCTAGAATACTCAGAAAAGTCCTAGAGACATGAGAAGACTTGCTGTCACTCAGTCTCCAGTGAACCACCGGCTAAGGCAGGTGTGAAAAACTCGAATGGAATGAAATAATAATAATAATAATAATAATAATAATAATAATATAGACACGACTGGGTTGGGAAGGTGATCCACTGGAAATTATGCAAACAATTTAATTTTGACCATACAACAAAATGGTATATGCATAAACCAGAATCTGTTCTTGAGAACGAAACATATAAAATTCTCTGGGACTTTGAAATAAAAACGGATCACCTTATCCCAGTAAGAAGACCAGACCTAGTGTTGATAAACAAAAAAGAAAGAACTTGTCAACCGGTGGATTTTGCAGTTCCAGCAGATAACAGGGTGAAGCTAAAGGAAAATGAAAAAAATGGACAAATATCTGGACCTTGCCAGAGAACTGAAGAAGTTATGGAATATGAAAGTCAAAGTGATACCAATTGTAGTTGGTGCACTTGGAAAAGTCCCAAAAGGATTAGAAAAGGGTTTGGAAAGTTTGGAAATCAGAGGAAGGATTGAAACAATTCAGAACACTGCACTGCTGCAATCTACCAGAATACTCAGAAGAGTCCAAGAGACCTGAGGAGACTTGCGGTCACTCAGACTCCAGTGAAAGACCATCAGCTAACACTGACGTGAAAACTCAAAAGGAATAAATAATAATAATAATAATAATACAAAAAAAGCAATAAAACCAATTAAATACAAAAGAAAACCAATAAACTTGTTTTTCTCGCCTAGCTTAACTTTACTTATTTGTATTTTAGTATTTCTTTTCCTGGAATCAAAATATGAAATCTTAATAGAGATTTTGATAATGCTACTTGTTTCGTTTGTTTTGTTTTGTTTTGTTTTACGGCATATCAACCTCAGTGGGTCATTTAATTCCGATAAAGTTTGAAATAAACCAATTCTTAATGGATAATACAATTTTTTTATAAATACATTTTTCTATTTAACCCATAGATGGGACCCTAACAGGTACTACCACTCCGGGTCACAGTGGACCAGGGAGCAATGGTGATGAAGGGGTGCTCCACATTCCCCAAACCTCCAAAACTAGAACCTCACCATCAGATAGAGTTTAACGTCATTCCCAGGACATGTAGACCCGCAGCCACCACCTTCTAGCACCCATATGATAAAAAGTGTTTGGGGCTTGCCATAAGGGCAATAGGGTTGGGAAAATCATATAGGTGCTAGGGCTTGACATGACCAGCTGATTGATCGGAGGGGGCCTCTCCGACCGCCCGTCTAGCCCAAGATAGGGCCAAAGTGATAATGCTACTTGTATCCTAATAGAAATATCAAACTGGGTTGATGATTTTGATCTCAAGCTTAATAACACAGAGAACTCCACTTCGCACAGTTGTTAATCCGCTTAAAAATTGACCTAGTCTCACTTCCTGTCCGTGGCAGTGAAAGGAAACATAAGTGTCATTGCCAAATATGGGTAAGATGAAATGTTCCCACACCAAAACTGTTTTATATCCAGGTGGGCCCTTCTTAAAATCAACTTTCTTATGATTTGAGATTTTTCAATTTTCTCCCATCTTGTTCCATACTCCCAGGGATATGACAGGTTTTAAGAACCCCGGCAATATTAATGAGGTATCACCTGCCTCTTATGTTTATAAAAATCTAATCTAAATGTGGTTTGGAATCTTTCAATGCATACGGCGTATAAAATAGATATTACATAGGGCATATATTACATAATTATGATATTAATTATATATATATATTATATGTAATATATTACATATATATATATATATATATATATATAATTATTATATATGTAATTATTATATCAAAATTATCTAAATTATTATATATAATTATATATATATAATTATTATATAATTATATATATTGCATATATATATATATATATTATATATTATATAATTATATATATTGCATATATATAATTATATATATATATATATATATATATATATATATATGTGTAATATATTACATATATTACATAATACATATTACATAAGGCATATAAAATAGATATAAAAGAATTTCAAAAGAAATAAATATGTGTCATATATTGTCGGCAGCGCGTGGTGTAATGATTAGAGTCGTAGAAAATGAAATCGTCGACCCGAGTTCAAATCCTACACAAAGTTGTTTGCATTTCACATAGCGCTAATACCCTTGGGAAAGGTATGAATCTAACTACTCTCCCTCCAGCTACGGGTAAATAGTAGGGCAGACAGTGTTTTTAAAACTTGGCTAGGTAACCAGTCTAGGAGAAGGAAAACTCTGAATTCAAACTCCGTTTAAGAAATTGACCTTATGTCACATCCTACTCGTGTGGAGGGCTTGGTAAATATATATATATATATATATATATATATATATATATATATGATAAAATCATATTACCTTGAAGAATGATACTGATTTTGACAGATACAGTATGGTGTATTGTTGATACACCCTTTATTTTGGAACCTGTGCGCATATTGATCTGTATATGTGATCATTTACTATAATCTATCTATCTTAATTGTAGGTTTAATCTTGAGTAAATTAAAATATACACTTGGGTGTTGCAATACTCAAATAAAACTTAACCTCATTACAAGTTAAACTATTTGTCATATCATTTTGTGACTTGTAAACAAGATAAGAAAATAGATTAATTTGTATTTACTCTCAATAATATACTGACTTCATTGGTTACGTATGTAACATTTTAAAGGAATGATAGGCACAGATAGGATTGAAAAAGAGATGAGGAACTTTTCATTAATATTCATTTGCCAATTCACAACACAAGTGAAATGTAGTAGCATTACGCCATTTTTTATTTCTTTATTTCTTTTGTTAGCCGAGTTGAGTTTTTTTCGGGGGGGGGGGGGTAAATAAAAAAAATAAAAAAACAAGTATTCTTTTATAACTAATAAGAAAATAATATTCTTCCCTATTTTTCATATTATTGCCTGGTTTTCAAATCGAAATAAGGCTGATTTCATTTGCAGTTAGTCAGGTTGATCAAAAAGTACTACTGGTACCATGTAACCCAATGCTATCTGACAGTCGATTATTCGCCGACTAAATGACGTCATTGCCGAAATGGAAAGTCTCTGATCGAAGTGAAATGGTTAGAGATTTGGAGGAGGCATAAAAATGCTACATTTCCTATAAGACATATCCCTGATCATCACACCGCCCTTCCCACAATCTTATTTAGCAGCATTCGAATCTTATTATAATGGAGATTATGTGTTTGTTTGTGTAACCGAAACTATATCACTACACAAGTTACTATCCATTTAGTTATTATACATTACATACTCCATGAATCATTTTTATTTGAGCCTCAATTATTAATAAAATCGTTTTTCATTATTAATACTGCAGGTCATATCGATGTACTAATAACATGCAATTGTATTTATATGTACAACAAATAGCGGTTTACAGTGTGAACGGCAAGCCTAATTTGCATATTGATATTTAAAATTTGATTTTGATAAATATGTGCTTAGTATTATTGATTTCTAATGATTTGATCTTATCTTAATGAATATGAGCAAAAATCTCAGAGACAAATCTCGGAGACAAATCTTAAAAGAAATCAATTAATAAAAAGAAATAACTGTAATTTTATTCTTTACTTCCTGATTTAACTAAATAGTTAAATTAGAAAAGTTTAGCAATGAAAGACGGAAGAGGAAGCTACAGCTGTTATATTTTCCGATTATACCCCTCTCTGTTTCAAATCATTTTATCTGCATTTTTATTTAGTTTCTTTAGACTTTCTAATTTAATATAATATTTTATGACATTAATACTTGCACCCGGAGGGTGCATATATTTGCTAGTATTACTAAAATCTTTAGAATAATTCACATTATGTTTTTAAAATAATTCAATTTGAATTTGTTTTTAAAGGAAAATGAGCACACAAATTGGTTGTACCTATCAAATACGTACTGTGATGTGTTTTTTGCTTTTTATCGACAAATTTAAGTAGATATTATACAATATGAGAATATTGTATAATATCTACTTAAATTTATCTCCCCCCCCCGATTTTTAACGGCACATCAAATTTAAGTAGATAGATAATGCTCATTTTCCTTTTAAAAACAAATTAAAATTAAATTAATTTAAAAAAACATGTTTTAAAAAAAAATATATATAGGAGGGTGGCTACACACCCAGCAGGAAGTCCCACATAACTTTTAACTTAATATGGCTCCGACAAGCTTTAATGAGAAAACTAAAACCGGTCCTAAAAGAAGTGCATCGCAATAATCTGTCTTAACGTACAATTTCCATACCAACTGCTTCATGAATGTCTAGCCTGTAACGCTCAGTAGGGAAGGAGACATTTACGAGTATGGTACACACTATGAATGTGTTATAAGATAAGTTATTAAAACACTATTCCGTAAGAAGATTGATATGAGAAATAATCTGCTAGCGAATAATGTAAACAAACATGGCGACATAGAGTGAACTATGACGTCAAAGGAGAGACGCTGACGTCTATTATTTTATCAAGAAAATACTATTGGTATGTACTTTTACCTTAGATAATAGTTACTTATAACTCTATTTAGTGTACTATTAACTCTCAAAGTAATGTTGGTACCTATTTCATAGGTTTACAATTCAATGTACAAATACTGCAGCACTGAACGCTTAATTCAGATCTTGTGCCTACAAAACACAAGGTAATTTAACGAAGCACTTTTGAGGAAATGCGCCTTATATATATATATATATATATATATATATATATATATATATATATATAATTAAAAGTATTCAATACCAAAGGCAATCAGTGTTTAAGTTAGCAAGTACAAAAATGTGTATATAATGTTAAGTCTAGTTACCATGCTCTTAAAGTAATAATCAGTTCTGCAGGGTAGGTGTTTGCGATTCAGTTTTAAAATATCCCAGCACCGAAACCACCACTTTTCATTAACTATTCCGAAAGCTACTTCTTCATTTCTTTAATTTCCGAAACATTTTTTAAAAAGGAAAAAAAAAACAATGCACCTTATATGTAAGAATATACTATATATAGGAAACGCGTGGTGTAATGGTTAGTCATAGGAAATGGACTCGTCGCCCCGAGTTCAAATCCTGGACGTGGTAATTGCATTTCACTTAGCGCTAATACCCTTGGGAAAGGTATGAATCCTACTCTCCCTCCAGCTATGGGTAAATAGTAGGGCAGACTGGGCTCTTTAACCTTGGTTAGGCAACCGGTCTAGGAGAAGGAAAACTCTGAATTCAAACCTGTTAAACTCCGCTTAAGAAATTGACCTTGTGTCGCATCCTGCTCGTGCGGAGGGGTTGGTAAATATATATATATATATGTAAGAATATATGGCAAATAAAGTTTATTATTTTATAGTTATTATGAAAACAATACATAATGAGAATTTTATGTGGATTTGGAAAGACAACATATATAAAACGCAATCGATATCCACACACACACACACACACACAAATATATATGTGTGTGTGTGTGTGTGAAGAGAAAAAATGGAAGTGAATCCGACAGTATGTAATATAGTGAAAAATTTGAAAAAACACAAGTTTAAACATCACTCGTTTTATGAACCTGTTTTTTTCAAATTTTTCACTATATATATATATATATATATATATATATATATATATATATATATATATGCGGGATATACAACGCACACAGGTACTAGGTTCTGATCCAAGTATTTATTGGCCTCCCCACGAAGCCAAATTCAACACAGGACCTCCAGCATGTACGCGGGAGCCAGGTCAGATATTACCTAATCCTCGCGATCTGTGTTACGAAGATCTAAGACAATACCGAGCTCACTCTCATAGTACAATAGAGAGGTGCAGACCCGAGGTTGGAATACACTAAATACACTAACAGCTATAGAACAGAGAGCATATTTCATTATATACATACATATGTGTGTGTAAGTAAACTATATAACAAATACAATGCTTGAATTCATTACTTGATTATGCAAAAATCATAAATTGTTCTATACTACATTTCCAGCATCAAAGAAGCCACTATTTCATAAAATAAACCTCGATTTTTTTTATCTGTGGTTTTGAAGCTGATTAATGCTCTGTTTGTATATCAACACATAATAATAATAATAATAATAATAGAGAAAGCACTTTGAAATATGTTCCTAAAATTCAACTAGACCCATTATGGTATGAGTGTACTTTATTTGCTATCTATAATCTATTAAAGTCTCAAATAATTATTGTATTGTCTTAAAAATATAGGCCATTTATCAACTCTATTTGTACCATATAGATTTTCTTGAATATAACTAATAACCAAAATTTGCAAAAAGACTCGGTTTACGTGTTGGATTTACATTTTATTGATTTTAATTATAATAACACAGACATATCTATCTATATATCAGGAAAAAAAAAAGAAGAAAATCTTTGGACATAACATATTTATATACATATTTATATATATATATATATATATATATATATATATATATATATATACTAGCAAATATATGCACCCTCCGGTGCAAGTATTTAAGTTTTGATATAATAAAATATCATATCAAATTATAAAGGCTAATGAAACTGAATAAGAATGCAGATAAAAGATCTGCAACAGAGGGGTATAATCGAAAAATAGAACAACTTTGAAACTAACTATTCCATCATTTTCCATTACTCCCCCCTTTCATTGGTAAATTTCCTAATTTAACTATTTAGTTAAAATAGGAAGTAAAGGATAATATTACAGTTATTTCTTCTTGTAAATAAATTTCTTTTAAGATTTATCCACGAGATTTTTGTTTATATTCTTAAGATAAAACCAAACAATTAGAAATCAATAATATCAAGCACATGTTTATTAAAATAAAATTTTAAATATCAATATGCAAATTAGCCTTCTCGTTCAAACTGTAAACCGCTATTTTGTTGTATATATAAATACAATTGCATGTTATTAGTACGTAGATATGGTCAACAGCATTAATAATGTAAAACGATTTTATTAATAATTGAGGTTTAAATAAAATTAAAATCATGGAGAATGTGATGTAAATAACGAAAGGGAATTGTGACTTGTATAGTAATATAGTTTCGGTTACAGACAGACAAACCCACAATCTCCATTATAATAAGATATATATAGGTCTGGACAACAGCAACTAGCTAATCACAACTGAACGAGTGCCAAGACAGTTGGTACTTATTGAAATTAAGAATAGTCCATTCTTGCATTTGGGTGATTCCATTCCCTGAGTCCTGATTGGCTGCTTGGTTTCTATGATGTTTTACCAATTCGACGGTAATTGGAACTAGTATGAATATTCTACAGTATTAATATTATATTTGTTCTGTGAAAAGAATATTTTTTTCTTCTCCATTTTAGGTTGATGTGGGAAGATTAAAAAAAAGAGATGCCTAAGGAGACATAATGAATAATAAAGTATATATAATTTCCTTTCAAGTATTGAGAGAATTTTATTACGATATAGGCACGTACATACGCAAAATAATTCTTATCATTTAAAAAAAATTAAATCTTTAATTTAAGCTAATCTTAACATTTTTTTGCTGTTAGTGCCTACTCATTTTTAATATACCTTTGTAGGCCCCTAATAGTCGTTATTAGAAATATATATTATTCTAATATTTACATTTATCTTAATATACATATAGATTGCGACTGTGTTATAAGTGTTCATAGCAGCTGACAAAAATGATAATTTCTAAGCAAATAAAATTGTGAATTCAATATTTGTTGAAATTAAAATGAGCCCAGAAGAAAAACAAGTACAAGGCTTAATGTGGATTGGCTATACTTTGTTGAAAGGAATTCATCCGGAACAAAAACTTGAAATCGAGACTTAAATGGCCTTTCGTAAAAAACTGCAATGACACTTGTGCTATAAAAACCTATATTACATGTATCGCCCAGCTAAGATAGGTTAACCATTGTGGAATAATAGAAAATGAATATACTAGATTGTTAGCTGATATAATGTACAAATTAAAGTATTCTCCAATCTATGCATATTTTACAAGGTTATGTTGGACTAGTCCTTGTGGCTATATATATATATATATATATATATATATATATATATATATGAGAGAGAGAGAGAGAGAGAGAGAGGGGGGGTGCTCGTTCAAAAAAGTTCTAAGCCTCACCCAGATACTATGATTGTTCGAGCCTCTGTTTTTAATTATTTGTCAGACACATCTCACCATTGTATGAACTTCATCTGCACGGAACTTCAGGCAGAAATGTAAATTAGTTTTTTGTTTTTTTAAGTTTTTATAAGAGGTGGCTCTTCGTCTTAAGGTAAAGCTTAGAACGTTTTGAACGATGTGTGTGTGTGTGTGTGTGTTTATAAAGAAAAAAATCTGCAATTTCGATAACAACGACGAGAAAACGTAGTGCTACGATAACAACAAAAATGGGAATAATTAAAGAAATCATATATGGTCAATCACCAATATTAACCACACTTTATTAATAGACATAACAAAGTACATATATATATATATATATATATATATATATATATATATATATATACTAAAGCTGAGATAAACAACTTATATTTCCCTAAGGATTTTTTTCTATTCAGTTTAATGATACAAAATTTATACTAAAATATTACTTGGTTTCAGGGCTACTTAATGTTTGAAGAAAATTCCATCTTAATTGGTTTTAATTAGTCATAATTAGCAATTAAGTCAAACACTGAACCATCCCTCTCTGTCATTCTGCATTACTCTCACCCTCTCTATGTATAAGTAAGAATGAGAGTGACAACGGAGAGTTATTGTGTTAGAGACATTTAACCATGTTAAAATTAATTAGGGGTGAGTAGGTACAGGGGAAACTACCGTAGACAATTAATGGAACTGTCCAAGAAAGCCTCCTCTCCAGTAGATATAAAAAAAAGGTCATTTTTGCTGTGACGTCGAGGGAAGGGTGAGTGTAGATTGTAACGTCTCATATATATATATATATATATATATATATATGTGTGTGTGTGTGTGTGTGTTCTTATATTGAAACAGTACCAAAACGAATGTCTGTTGTTCCCTGGGCCAATTTAACTGTCAAGATTATGAACTTGGAGTCGGTTAATTCTATACAAATACTTCAAATATTAACATCGAAGACAATGAAATATGTAAAATAAATAATTGAAGAAAACGGCTATGTAGTTGAAAGATTTGCGTATTTATCATGAATGACACAAGTCGGTGTCCATAGAGCAACATTAATCCAAAGGAATCTATACCAATGAATGGAAGGTAAAAACTGCAACACCCTGATAATGTTTCAATTCACCCAAGATTAAATTTACATCTAATATAGCTGGATTACAGTAAATGATCACGCAAATCAATACATTCACAGGTTTCAAAATAAAGGATGTAACAACAGTATTCAGACCCATGCAGTGATGCTGATAGCTTATTGATTTAGAGCGTCCTGGGACGCACTTATATTTTTTTAATGCGTCCCCGGGGAAATTTATGGGCCCCAACTAAAGCCGTCTAACTCCTATCTTGTAACCTATCCTGTGTAATTCGTTTCTAAGAAACTATTGAAATGTATTTACAGTTACCTTTGTAGAATAATCATACTAAGTTCCAATTACCGTCGAATTTCTAAGATAATGCAACAAATCGCCGTAACTGAATACGAATCTTGCTGCAATACTACTCCAGAATGCCAGGGTATTTATGAAGCCCCACAACATCATAGAAACCAAGCAGCCAATCAGGACTCCAAGAATGGAATCACCCAAATACATGAATGGTCTATTCTTGATTTCCATAAATACCAACTGTCTTGGGCACTGCTTCAGTTGTGCTTAGCCAGTTGCTGTTGTTCAAACCAACCAACTGACTGACTTCAATAAGCTTGAAATGCTGATGGAAGAAAAAGAAAAACACTAGGACGCATGGAATCGATTTTACTACGTTCTTTTAGATTTTTGTGCGTCAGGGACGCATGATGCGTACTTATCAGCATCTATGCCCCCATGTAAATATTTTGCTTAAGTCAAAATAAGGCAACATCCTTCAGAATACTGCAATTTTATTTTCTATTTGTAAATATAATGATCTGACTTTTGTAGGTTATCATAACTCAGCAAAAATGGCACACCGTGACGATATTTACCTCGGTAGGAATATCTCATCTACTGAAAATGATATCAATATACACATAGGTAGGCGTCTTATCGTGTGTAATGGTTAGCAAGTTAATCTAGTAAATCCATTACTACTGAATAGCGAGTTTGATCTTCGCCGGATGCCCCTGTATTTGCGACGTTGTGTCAAATCCTACCCGTGGTGAACGGGTTGGGTAAATATCTACACATAGATAAGCTAGGGTCTAGAATTGACAGGTTAACGACCATATGGAAATCTGATAAAATAAAACGGGGATTTTTCCAAGCTGTCAGTGCATTTAGACTAAAACGAAACGCCTAGAGAAATAGATGGGAATTATACAAAGATGCTGTGTGTTGTTTTGAACAAATCCAGGAAAGAATCCCCCCCCCCCCAAAAAAAAAGGGCAGCTGTACGCCCATTTGCCTCCGATCCCATAAACCGTCTGGGTAAAGCAAACAAGACTTGCTGGACACTGTTGTTGTTGGCATTCTTCCGTCTACGCGAGACGATGGAGCAGTGTCCATTTTTTGTGGAACTACGTAGCTCGAGCGGTTTGGTATGGAGAATGAGCTGTTGCCAGACAGTAAATCCCCCCTCCACACTGCCGCTGTGATCCAAAGGAAAGGTAAGAAGCTAATGCAGTTTGGCAGTGTCGCAGGAGTTGGTGGGTTGCACAGGATTTCAGCGTCACACCACCTTAGGAACTCCGGCTCAGAATTTGTTTTTCGGGGTTAATCCCATAATCCAAGTCTGTAGTGAGTTGGTAATCCTAGTCCGATGGGACACTGTTGGAGAAGTATCAAAACACATAAGCGACGTTCTTCTATGGACATGTACACATGGACACACCAGTGTTAGCCGACCAGCAAAAACTTACATTGATCAGCTCTGTGCGGACACTGGATGATGTCGAGAGAACTTGCCAAGAGCGATGTCAGAGAGAGAGAGAGAGAGAGAGAGAGAGAGAGAGAGAGAGGGTACGTGCTGTTGCTTTGATAATATTTTTTTTTTAATCAAGATTTTGAATGCTGATTATCAAAGCAGGTTTTCCTAATTTGAAGTTTTACACAGTTGATGCACCAGTAAAAAAAAAAAAAAAAAAAAAAAAAAAAAAAAATGTCATTTTATTATTAGATAAAGTTATTTTGAAGTCAATAATATTTCTGCTGCAGTAAACATAAAATGCTTGTTAATAGTAAAATCTGATCTTATTTTCTGGACATTAAATGACATAACAACCTGCTACAAGCCGAGCAACATTGTTTAAATGAAAAATAAAAAATAAATAAAATAAAATAAAAATAAAAATAAAATAACATTTTTAAAAATAAAAAAAAGGAATTGAACCACACAGTTTCAGACACAATCTACAGTACTGTGTGTATACAATACTCGAGGGGAGAGATATTAGCATAAATATGCACATTCAAAAAGTAAGTACCATATGCGTAAATTAATACTGGAAGATTTCTATATAACAATGACCCTGTTTTTGTACGTTATTGTAACATGACAAAAATAGCACATTGTAGCGGATTTTAATTAGGGCAATAGCGCTAAAATGCAAATTAATAAGTCTGCATTCATATCCAACCCAATAACCATAATTTGTTAAATATAACCATTAAATATTATTATTTGTATTATTCGCACTATTGTCCCATCTTCATTGTTAATTATACAACGTTTCGGCCGAAGGTTCCCGAATCCGACAAGAAATACCTGAAGAAGGTCAGAGGGCACATCGACCGAATACTACAAATAATACTAATCATCAAGCCTCATCTAAAAAAAATACCTAGAAATAGCATTAAATATTAATGAAAACAATAAATCTGTACCTTGCAAACTCCTTGAGGTGTATAGGGCTTGTGCCACATCAGGTCAGTATTGGTACTGCAGTTTCGATAGCAAGTAGATTTTTTATAGGGGGGGGGTGCTAGCGAGGTTTTGAATTCGGGTTTTTACTTTTCCTAGACTGGTTGCTTAATCCACAGGCTATGGAGTCGAAAAACAAAACCTTCGACTCCGACTCTTCTATTTTTGGCATCTCCGACTCTGACTTTCCTTTATAGAATTACGTTATAGCGAAGTGAAACACTAACATCCTCGTCCAGAATTTGAACTCAGGTCGCTGATTCCATTTACTACGATGCTAAAAGCGCCTCCAAGCTTGATGTAAAGTACCATCCTGTTTAGAGAATTTAATGAATAAATAAATCCATAAATGGCAGCAATAAATAAGTGACTTTGCAACTATATTATACTTACAAAATATCAAACATTGTTACTATGACTTTTCTTGTTTATATTCAGTACTTTCTGAATAAATTACAGGCGTTTTAAAATAATAAAGCCTTTTTTTTCCAACGTCGTCGGAATAATACATTAAATCAAGATGGACGGTTCAGAGAAAATAACATAGAAAAATGTTAATCGGTATATTCACGCATAGTGCGCATGCGCGACATAATGGCTATGTTCGAGGAAAATGGAATCTGCGAACCGAGTTGAAATTCCGGATGAGTCTACTTGCATTTCACTTGGTAGTAATATCCTCGTGAAAGGCGTGAATCCATCACTTCACTCTCAATTACGGGTAAATAGATAGAAGAGCAGACTGGACTTGGTAAGGGCAATCTAGGAAAGTAAAATCAGAATTCAGACCTCTAGCAACGTGTGATGGGGTTAGTAATAGCTGAATAAGCACTTTACTTCCAGTGTCTTATAGACATTAGGAAATGTCTGAATCTGGCTGCAGTGGACTGAGAAAAAGGTTGATGGTTTATATATATATATATATATATATATATATATATATATAGAGAGAGAGAGAGAGAGAGAGAGACAGACAGACAGAGAGAGAGAGAGACAGACAGACAGAATTAAATCAAGATTATTATACTTTTTATATACTGAACTTGAATATATATACAAAACGTTGTAATAGTTAAATTATCATACCGTAGTATATACTCAGGTCAGGCTAGTAAATGTATAAACACTAAACCAAACTGGTTTTCACGTATTATATATCTTCCATTCTGTCGGTGATTATATATATATATATATATATATATATACAATTTTTTTTGTGATGAAACAAAGAAAATACAGTGCTCAATCACACATTGTGAGAGCTAATATTTATTTAATTTGTTGAGTTTTTAAAAATAAATGCTTATTATAGACAGCTACCCAGGTTGTCTTGCTAAGTCGCAATCATTAGATCTTCAAATAAACACCATAAGATCTAATTTGACGACCTGATGATTGCGACTTAGCAAGACAACCTGGGTAGCTGTCTATAATAAGCATTTATTTTTAAAAACTCAACAAATTAAATAAATAAATAAATAAATAAATATATATATATATATATATATATATATATATATATATACGCGCGTGCGTGTGTGTGATTTTCTTGACATCATCTTGAAAAGAATTTATTAAAAAATCCGTATTATTAACCCGAATACATTCGGTTCTTCTTTGAACCATTATCAAGATAAAAATATAAAACAGTCAGATGAATTTGTTCGAATACTGATATTTTTTTTTTTGGGGGGGGGGGGTTTAATTTTTATTCTATTTATTTATTTGTTAATCGGATAATGCACTTTTGACCAATAAAAATCAACTAGATTGGCTCGCAATAAACATCAAGGAAAGATAAGACACTGACGATATCGGATATGAAGCCGATAAAAAAAAAATCTAAGATTAAATAAAAAGAGTACCAATGAAAATTGGAACGTTTTCACTTTTGCCACATTGGTTGTTTCTCTTTATTGTCTGATTTAAGATTCAACTTCTTTTGAAGCAAGGCACTTGCAGTAAAAAAAAAAACCCAAAAAAACACCCGACACAGTCAACTTAATTGACTTCCATGATCGGAAACTTTCTGACGCATATGAATATCTTTTTGGTCCATAATTCACACGAAGACACTATTTTACGAAACTTAATCCCTGACTTGATTATTACGACAAAGAGATGTATCATAAAGTACATGTAAGATTTAAAACACACACACACACACACACACAAAATTATGATTATCAATATCTTTAAATAAGAATATCTGAAAAAACACGCGGAATAATAATTTGAGAGAAGACAAAAATAAAAAATAAATCTAAACTTTGCCTGAAAACTGAAAAAGTTGAGAAAAATGAAAGTATAAATTGTACTCGTCATTATGGGCGAACTTGGAATAGTTCAGAGGAGACTTGCCTAGAGAGTGGGAGAATTAAACATCAGAATGGAAATAGAAAACATTTAGAGAATAACAATTGCTAAAATCATCAATAGTAATGCGGAGAGTGTTGTAGTATTAGAGTGACTTGTTGTCACTTGATTTCCAATGAAACCCACTGGTGTGAAAACTCAGCGAGTACAAAATATAAATAAATGTTTTCTACAATCAGTTTGAAGTATCCTGTTGTGAGTGATCAACTCGTGATTTCACGCAATAATAAAGAGAAGGGGGACACACAGACAGACGAAGAGAGAAGAAGGAGGGGAGTTGGAAGAAAAGCTAGTGAGAGAAAGAAAGAAAAAAAAGATGGGGTTATGGGGTGATAGAGAAGCTTTAGAGTTCAAGCGAAGTGCCTAAGGGCAGCCAATGGTAGGGAGAGAGGAGAAACAGTGCTTCTATGGTTTCTTTAGATATAAATCAAGTCGCTACTTCATTATTCCGATTCAACCTGGGCGACCCAGGGGAGTCCCTATTTCGAATACGTTCCCGCTAGAGCTAGGAGGAAACAGAGGGAGATGGAGGTGAAATATGATTATTTTATTGTTAGGAGCAGGGGGTTCTCAAACATTTTAATACAAATTGACGCCTTCAAAAATTATTGGGCTTCACTTCCTAACATAATATACTGATTTTTGGCACATGAACATCTATGGGATACTGATTACCTTTATTTTTTCTACTGACAAAACAGAATGGGTACCAATTATTTTAGATGTCTTTTACAAACCTGAATTTCTCAGAGACATCCTCTGGACACAGTAATCAGATTAATAGCTCAGAATATATACGGGGGGAAGTTCCGAAAATAAAATCTTCAATTTATAACCACTGTAACTACAGCAGATACAGGGGGCATAATAACACCGTTGGATAAAACAAATTTTCACCAAACTATTTTTTCCACATAATCTTCACCGTGGGCTATGCATATTCGCTAACAATCAAGGACTTGCATACTTAAGTCGTAAGAAGACCCTTCTTAATTTGGTGTCCTAGAATATCAAAGTCGAACGTTGGTGGTATGGCAGTAAAGGCTAAACCTTCCCACAATAAACCATATTATTTTCCTATATAGCAGCTGATCTGCAATCTGGTAAAAAATTGTCGTACTCTTCGCGGAGAACTGTCTCGGTCCCCTGCCTCAAAAATCGCTAGCCGGTGGCTGCTGGAAAAAAACCCAACTGGGTCACCCTGTATACAGGGTGACCCAGAAAAAAAACAGACCCAAAATTATTTATTTATTTCCCATTTAAATAACCCTAAAGCCCAACCACAACCCTAACTCTAGTTTTTTTTTTTCAAGTGACACCGCTTCGGTTACGGACTTTAATCGTAGCGGGTGTTTTTTTTTTTTTTTTTTTTTTAGCAGCACCGGTTAGCGGTTTTTGAGGCAGGAGGCCGGTACGGTTCTCTGCGAAGAGTACCAAATTGTCGAACACGAGAGTAAATATGTAGCATTGCATTTCCCCATGCAGAAAAAATGTTCAATCCATTGACAATCATTGGCGTTTCCTGAATGTTTATGGGGGACCGAAGAGGGGACGTAGAGCAGATAAATTTCATTGTTATGGTAACACAAGGCATTTCAGCAATTAAAATATATCAGTGAGTTTTTTTTTTCATAGTAATAACTACTACTTAATCAATTGATCAATCATCAGTCAATCAATCAGATCATGCGTACGTATTGGACTGCAACAGCGTAGTGATCGAGTTCAAACTGCAAGTGTGCTATTATGTTCACTTTTGAACTTGGGAAAGGCATGAACCCTCTCATCTCCACAGCTAAGTTGAATAACACCACCACTATTCTTCTACAAGGATGGCTTTGACATTAAATAATCCACGAACGTTGATATGCTATTAAACAAATAAAACCAAATGAAAACCTGTCTCTATGTCACTTCCATCATTGTCAATTTCTCTTTTGCTCCAACTTTTTTCCTTTTCTCTCTTTCTTTTGTTTACTCGAGCGATTTGATAGAATTTTAAATGACTGATGCAACGATCTTGAATCCATAACAAAAACAAAAGTGACATTCAATACGGAAATAATCTTGTCACGATATCCTAACTTATATAGTTTTTTCTCATAAAAATAAAACAAAAAACGGTTAAACTTGCAAATCGTCGTCAAAACTAAAACAGAAACTTATTTGGTGGTGCTCCATGACAGTTTAACTACAGTGTATGAATGAACTTTTTTACGAATTGGGCTTAGGGGTTTGGGGATTAGGTTTGTCTTTAATTACGTATTGCTTAAAAAAACAACAAAAAAACCAAAATTACTATACATTTAATTAACCATTGAAATTAATTACTGAATCCAACAGTAGACACATTAGTCTCAGTTGTTTGTGTTAGTATTGCAATGTATAATTTTAATTATATTTGGTTTAAAAAAATATATTTTTCAACATTAAATGTATAGTAATTTGGGTTTTTTGCTGTTTTTTTTTAAGTAATACGTAATTAAAAACAACCTTAATCCCCAAACCCCGAAACCCAATTCGCAAAAAAGTTCATTCATACACTGTAGTTAAACTGTCATGGAGCACCAAATAAATTTCCGTTTAGTATTATCTGCGTTATTCGGACTATTGTCCCCATCTTCATTGTTATTTGTACAACGTTTCGGCCGATATACCCCGGCCTTCTTCAGGTATTTCTTGTCGGACTCGGGGACCTTCTCGGACTCGGGAACCTTCTTTTCGAACTCGGGAACTTTCAAAGGTTCCCGAGTCCGAGAAGAAATACCTGAAGAAGGCCGGAGGGTATATCGGCCGAAACGTTGTACAAATAACAATGAAGATGGGGACAATAGTCCGAATAACGCAGATAATACTAATCTTCAAGCCTCATCTCAAACATTCAGAGAAAAAGTTTCCGTTTTAATTTTGACGACGATTTGCAAGTTTAACAAAAACAAAAAACAAAAAAAAAACTACGTACGTTAGGATATCGTAGATACAGAGTCAACGACTATAGGTAACTCAGTTTTTCACCTATGCAATCATCAGTCCAAGGTATAATGTTTACATCAGGTATAATATGCACCTTTGCGAGGAAAGAGACTCTTTGTATAGAATGTGATTTTTGTTTTACCTGTTTGATATAATCTTTTTTTTTTTTTCATTGCTCCAAAACAGAAAGAGATCAAAACAAGAGGTGTTTACGACACATGAAAAAGACCAGAGAATGTATTAGTCGAAATGTCTTGTGAATATCTTAAACGAAGAGTTTAAATGTCTGAATAATTTCTTTATGAAACGGTTTTTTTTTTTTTTTGTACACATCTCATAAGTGGAAATAAATCAGACGGTATTTAGGCATAAGATATGAAAATACAAATATTCAGATGTATTTATTTATGAATCACAGTATGCCAACGTTTAAAGGTTTCGGTTTTTATATAAAACTATCTTCAGAGGTATGTTATGATGCTTCATCCAAAAATTATTTTTCAAAACTTTGAAATTAACTTTGGCATACTAACATTTATAAATAGATACATCCTCGGAATATTTTTTCCATATATATGAAAAATAGATGGAAATTGATCCGACAGTATGAAATTTAACATTTTGAAAAAACATATGATGTTTGTTATGTAATTGCTGACAGATCTGTTTCGACCAAATCGATAAGTTGGTCTTCATCAAAGAGCGACATAGACGTTTTCGTAAACAGTCTTTTAACGATATCTTTCTTCCCGTCTATGTCGCTCTTTGATGAAGACCAACTTATCGATTTGGTCGAAACAGATCTGTCAGCAATTACATAACAACATCATATGTTTTTTCAAAATGTTAAATTTCATATATATATATAAGAGAGATTTATCCAAAACTTGGTAGTAAGGGATGATTCTATATGTGATTTCTAAGATACACTGTATTAACATTAATATTGTATGATCCAGTATGTATAAATACAGCGAATCTTTAAATCACTGAAGGGAGCTCAATGTATAATAAACTTTTTAGATTATATACAGAGCAATATTTATCATATAAAGGAAGGAAGAACTCAACACCGTAATTCCATAATAAATTTATTTCGACCAAAATTGGGGCCTATATAAATCTAAGTTGATTTAATATAGCTCCCCAAAATCCAGTCTCATCAGTCGAAATAAATTTATTATGTAATTACGGTGTTGAGTTCTTCCTTCCTTTATATATATATATATATATATATATATATATATATATATATATATATGAACTTAAGGGGTTGGGTAAAAAATTATCCTAGGTTACTTTTAATTGAATACAAACAAAACTATGTATAAATATTTAAAAAAAAGTAAAGTCGTCGGGGCGACCTAAAGTCGGTATCAGCCAGTCAGCGAGGGAGCCTATCCCCTTTCAATAGCGCTAGACCAAGGAGATTGTTTTTTAGCGTCTGAGGTGGAGCGCCACACCTACCATCAGCTCCTTACTTTACCGCACAGATTCCTGTGCTACTCATACGCTGAGTTGGCGGGGACCGGTATCGAACTAGGAACCTTGTGGTTTCTAGCCGAACGCTCTACCGACTGAGCTAACCCGCTAAAATATACACGCATATAATATAATGGACTGAAACTAAAATTACGCCCCTTACATAATATACAATTACACGCACACTTCGTTATTTTCATTAACTAAATTTAACGCAAAAAAAGGAATAATTATTAAAATATTTATTGTAATTAATACAAATTAATAAGACTGACTGATACCAAATTGGATCATCAGCAAATGTTTTGAGGTTTATTGGAATAGTAGGATTGGTTATAAGGCCCCCCGCCCTTATAACCAATCCTTACAATGAGAGTGTAAAAAAAATCATTCTAAAACGACCAACGGATGAGTTGTCCTTTTTTCATTCAATCAAAACCCGCTATTTTCATGTGGAATAAACGTTTACTTGCTTAAACGAATTTGTCAAAGAACGAAATGCAAGCGACGGTAAAATTCAAAGGAAAATGCCCGACAAACCTGTTTAATAGATTAAATCTAAAGAGCGCCGCTCGTACAGTAAGTAGGGGTGATGTGGGTCAATAGTATATCCTGTTTTGTTATTTTTTTTTTTTTTTTATAGGGTTCTGTTCGTAACTGCTCCCCACGTAATAATCAGTCACTAACTGGATCTGTAGAAATTCTACGAAATCATTAGAGTGTAGGAAAGAGATGGGGGGTCTTAAGTTTTAAGCTAAGTGGGGAGGGGATAGAAGATAGATAGACTAAGTAATATGAAACTTAATCTCTTGGTCCCAATAGTCATGTATGCTTTAACTACACGGGTCAGCTTGTATCTATCGTTCGTGTGTGTCACACGGGAAAGGGAAGAATGATGTAAAGACAATAACTTAATTCTTCTATTTTTCATCCATATTGACAATCTAAAACCTCTCTTTCATCATTCACCCCCATACCTTCTCATTCTCTATTTCCTTTACCATAAAGATAAGTCACTACCGGAGTTTTTTATTTTATTTTTTTTAGTAATAGGTTCAGCACCGTAGCACAGACTGTGATAATAACCACTATATAATACATAGGTTTTTTTCTACTCTGATTTCTGGCCTTTCGAGGATAAAAACCAATAATTAAATTGAACTACAATATTGCACTAAGATGGATAGGGTCAGGAGTAAGCACCGAGGGTAATTTTGAGAGAGAGAGAGAGAGAGAGAGAGAGAGAGAGAGAGAGAGAGAGAGAGAGAGAGAGAGAGTTTCAATTCACGTTACTTTCATATGTATCAAGGTTACCGCCGAGTATTGGCTGAGTTTAAATAGCTTCCGGAATCGATAAAGTTTAGTATTATCTGCGTTATTCGGACTATTGTCCCCATCTTCATTGTTATTTGTACAACGTTTCGGCCGATATACCCTCCGGCCTTCTTCAGGTATTTCTTGTCGGACTCGGGAACCTTCTCGAACTCGGGAACTTTTTTGTCGTATCCGGGAGCCATCACGGAACTTTGAACCTAACCCTTTATTTATTCCACGGGGGTATCCTGTTCTCATTCCGCTAACCATAGCTGGGGTAGGACAAGAAATACCTGAAGAAGGCCGGAGGGTATATCGGCCGAAACAACAAATAACAATGAAGATGGGGACAATAGTCTGAATAACACTAATAATACTAATCTTCAAGCCTCATCTCAAACATTCAGAGAAATAATCGATAAAGTTTATTCGCTTAAATTATTCTTTTTAAAAGGTAAAAGAATCGAAAAGACTCATTTATCTATTGTTATAATAATTCGATTTCGCTTTTCCTTTTCAGAACTAAAACTGAAGGTCTACATATAGTATCACTATTTTCTTCATGACACACGGATGGGGGTCCATTGGCTTCGGCCCTGGATCTTTACGAATCAGCAACACCTGATTTAAAGGGATCTTTTGCAACGGGATCGACGCAATTTTCACCCGCCACCCATGAGTTCACATAAATAACTCGTACAAGTGGTACGTGGAAATATCATGAAACACTTAAATTCAGTTCAAGTCCAACCTGTTCGCCACGTGTATGATGTGACACGAGGTCGCAAGAATGGAGAATCCAGTGAGAACCGAACTTGCCATTCAATACTAATGGATCTGTAAACTGGCTTGCTAACCACTATACAATGATTGAACGCCTTCTCTGTATAATATGTTATATATATATATATATTTATTTATTTATAATTACAAAATTTATATATATAAATTTGGCCCGAAACGGTTTTGCACACTTCTCTCCTGATGAGCCTATTTCAGTTGTAAACATCTTTTGTTTTTTCATTATATTATATTCATACTGTCGGATTAATTTCCATTTTATTTTCATATACTTGTCCATGAAAAAACTTTATATATATATATATGTATATATATATGAATAGGAGTCGGTTTTTAATGTGGTTCCTGTATATGTTGAAAGTATTTATCCAACCCGTTCGCCATGAATCAAGAATCGATTACGCTATTCAGTGGTAATGGATCTGCGAGACTAGCTTGCTAACCATTACTCCATTTTAGAACGCCCTTTTTCAGTCCAACAATTATGACTACACACTTGTCATTCATATATAATGTTTTGATTAATTTTCATCAATTTTATATCATTAATTAAAAAGAAGAATTGGAGAATTGAAATAATTATTTATACTCGTAAAAGATGTAAAAAAAAATTAAAAAAAAAAAAAAATGTGTAGAAAAATTAATCGGGAGTTTCGGTGTTAAATACATTTGCAACTTAAAAATTTGCTATGAATTAACTGAGTAACAAAATTTAGATGAATTTATTCATAAAATACAGAAATTATTTACTTTGTAAATAAATATCTTTTGTAAGGATAAATCTTCGAATAATTATTTTTAAAGGATTTTTTTTTTCAATTTCTTTTCTTTTCGGTTTATTATAAAAATTTAGGACAATTAACTGATTCGCTGATTTTGCAGATAAGGTTTTTGTAAATTTGAGTCAATTTTTTTTCGAACATCGCCACAGATCTTTTAAAAATAAAAATAAAATGTATTCGAGTTTGGTAAATACATCAAGAAAACTACACAAAAAGTATTAATTTGTTTTTCACTTTTGCAAAGGGGAACATAAATTGCAACAGAATAAAGAGTGCGTGTTTCCATTTATAGAGTCGAAAAAAGTTGCTAGTAAGTTCATCTTAATTGGGAGCTCAAGATTTGTGGCTTTGTGTCAGATTAAGCTACATAAATTCCTTTGATATAAAAAAAAATACATGAGACTAACACAAAGATTCAGATTGATGAATATATCTATATTAATAAATAGGAAGTGACTGTCCTTAATAGACGGATATATAGTTTGATGCAGAGGTACCAAAATTTACACGCATACTCATTGAATTCAGGAGAACTGTTCGTAGTGGAGAAAATAGACTTTTACCACTAGCGGTCTCTAATAATAAACAAATATGCCAATAGCTTTTAACTTAGTGCGTCCTGGGACGCAAGGATTTGATTTGAATGAGTCCACAGGAAATTTGATGGGTCCCAACTAAAGTTTCTTAATAAATTGCAGAGTTTTTATCTATGAACAACTAAAGCCGTCTAACCCCTACCTTGTACCCCATACCATGTAATTCATTCCCAAGAAAATATTGAAATGTATTTACAGTTAGCAGGAAATGGTGGGGGCAGAAAAGAAAACACTGGGACGCATGGGTATAATTTTTCTGAGTCCTTTTAGATTCTTATGCGTCAGTGACGCAGGACGCATCTCTGATCAGCATCTCTGAATAAACAATGATCAACGAGAGAGAAGTCATGTCGAACGACATAGAGAACTTAAATGTCCAAACTTCAAAGGAAAAAATCAACTATTTTTCTTACTAAAACGATTAATTTCATTTAATTAAACACGGTTTTAATTAATTTTATGGATTGTTTTTTCAAGCTGGAAATATAAAAATAATTACATAGTATTGCTGCTTAGTTAGGAATAACCATTCAAAAAACAACAATGTTTATCTGAATAAATCACTTAAATAAATACAATTTCAAAACTGAAATTTTTCACAGAATAATAATTACACAAGATAATGTAAATATATAATTAATAAATCACTTTTCCATTGTTTGAACTTATCATTAATACAACATGTAACAAAATGGGGTAAAATGTTTGACAAAAAATGTTTGACAAACAAAATAGACATTGTTTAGAAGAATGAAATATCTAGAATAAATTTTTTAAAATAACATTTGCTTTTCTCTGGATTTTTTTAGATGAGGCTTGATAATTAGTATTATTTGGATTATTCGGACTATTGTCCTCATCTTTATTGTTATTTATACAACATTTCGGTCGATGTACCCTCCGGCCTTCTTCATGTATTTCTTGTCGGACTCGGAAGCCTTCTCGAACTCGGGAACCTGCTTGTCGAGTTCGAGAATGTTCCTGAGTCCGACAAGAAATGCCTGAAGAAGGCCGGAGGATACATCGGCCGAAACGTTGTATAAATAACAATAAAGACGAGGACAATAGTCCGAATAATCCAAATAATACTAACATTTGTTTGTTAGTTTCGCCGTGTATGCAATCCAATACTTGATCCCTTACCAGACGTAAACGAGTATTTCAGCTAGTATCTCTAATTATTAATTATAAGCACTGGGTGCGAGTTAAACAAATGTTCCACTCGTTTCTTTCATCCTAGGAATTGTTATAGAAGAAATAGAACTTCAAATAATAAGACATGACATCATTGCAGTGTAATATGATTTTAATCAACATAATAAAAGAGTGGATGTCTTCGTTATGAGGAATTAGTTAAACTCTTCTTCCCTTAGGCCAAATAG
The DNA here is from genome assembly GCA_023376005.1 of Doryteuthis pealeii. Lineage (NCBI taxonomy): Eukaryota > Metazoa > Mollusca > Cephalopoda > Myopsida > Loliginidae > Doryteuthis > Doryteuthis pealeii. The sequence continues at coordinate 29,797,979 of CM042174.1, read as the reverse complement.
AGAAAAGATCAGATCTGATCACGGCTAATGATTCAGGTTATTCAGATTTTGATGGAAATATTTGACGTAGAAGCGACAAAGGCATTATTCACCAGATAAAAAAAGACAAAAAGCGTGACTTAAAAAATAAATAAATAAATAAATAAATCAAAAATAAAACAAAAACAAAAAACAACAACAACAAAACGAGTTGTTCTCAAGAAGAACTCGGGAAAGGATTGAATTAGAATTATAAAAAGTATTAAAACAGACGAAATAATAGTCACCCGATGTGAACAAGTAAAATCTGTTAGTTTACTGTAAATACTTTTTCATACCTTTGAGATTGTTCTCAAAGGTATGAAAAAGCATTTACAGTAAACTAACAGTGGATAAGTTCTCAGTTTCGAAAAAAAAAATTTGTTTGGTTTCTTTATTTAATGGCATATTAATCTTCGTGGGTTATTTAATGACAAAGCCATCCTTGTAGAAAGAACAGTAGTAGTACTATTCATACGTTTCCCAAAGGTATTAAATCGAAAGTGAACATAATAGCTCGACTGGAGTTCGAACTGGCTTACTACAATGTCGCAGCTCAGCACGTGGATTCTCTCCTATAAAATTTGTTTAGAGGTGAATTAAGATGTTCGTTTCTGTTTTTGTATATTTTTAACTGGTTTATATATCTATAGTTAATATAATTATTCATTATGGAGCCTCGTCTTGTAATGGTTATCGTTGTAGGATATGAACACAGCGACCAGAGTTCAAATCCGGAACGAGGCCGTTAGCATTTCACATTGGGAAAAGTAACCAACTATTCTCCTTTCAGTTATGGGTAAATACTGGGGCATACTGGGATCTTTAACGTGGGAATGACAACCAGTCAAGGAGAAGGAAAACTTCCGAATTCAAACTCCGCTTAAAAGCTGACCTCGTTTCGCATCCTGCTCGTGCGGAGGGGTTGGGTAAATACATATATAATTATTTATCTACTAAAGTGTTCAAAATGACGTCCTTATTTACGTATGCATCTAATTTATTTGTCAACTATCCTCTAAGAAACTTCAAAATTTGAATTGTTCTAAATTCAAAGTGAGAAAGTTTGTATAAAAAAATATTTAATTTAAGAAGTAAAAAAAAAACAAACACAATTTACTGAAATTGTATTTTTTTTTTGTTGTTCTTAAAAATCAAACATTTACGTCGAAAGTAAATATTTTAGAAAAAAATAAATTTTCAATCACACAGATTTATATTTTAAATAACTTTCTTACAAAAAACTTTCAGATTAGAAAAGAAATTTAATTTAAAAGAAAAAAAAAATAATATTACTCTTTCAACTAATTACGCACCGACATTTAACTAATTTCTTTTTATAAGCAACGCATCATGTCCATTTGTAAGTGATCACGCAGCTACTTAGTTATCATCGGAGTGGTTTCGAATCATATCAGTTGTAAGTTGAACAGACAAACAAATTTAATAACAACGTCTTTATATATAGACGGCTATGCAAGCTGGTCTCTCAACAGAGCAATTAAATTCCATTGTTATAGTAACACGAGTTATGACTCAGGTAAACAACAACAAAAAAGTTGGAAGAGGAAAAGAATGAAGAAAATGATTTAATAACACATAAAAACAAATCGCTTTTTTTTCCTATTTTGGTTTCTGGGTTTACGGAGTTGAAAACCAATAATTAAAGCTGCCTTGTTGTACTCGCGTAATATAATGGAAAGCGAGTTAAGCTTACAGTACATAACTAGTGAGTTCGATCTCACAGAGTGCCTCATACTTCGAGCTTTGTGTTACAACTAAGTTATGATTAGTAAATAACTAACCCATTAGTTATGGTTAGAGTCAGGAGTACGTAACGATGATACAACGTTTAGTTTTTAGAGTGCACCAATGGAATAGTAAGTATTTAGCCAACCCGTTCGCCACAGATAGGATGTGACACAATGACGCAAGTATGAGGCATCCAGTGAGGAATAAACTTGCTATTCAGTATAAAGTGGTATAACGGTTAGTAACCTGGTATTTCAGATTAATTACTGAATTCAATCAGGAGCCCAATACTTTGCGCCGAATCTAAGCTGCTACACAGACCCCCCTCCAGCCCCGAGGGTGCTTTGCATACTATACTGATTAGCGAGCGCAGTTAGCAAACCATAACTAATTCGATTCTCAGTAGGCGCGCCTTACTTGTTGCCTTGTGCCACAACTAAGCTAAACTTAGATATATGGATGCTTATTTCTCATCAGGAGCTGAGATTTTAAAAGAATGAAATTAGAATAGAATAAACTAAATTCTCTCTCTCTCTCTCTCTCTCTCTCTCTCTCTCACTCACCAACTCACCCACTCACTCACACACACACACATTAATGCAACCTAATCTTGATAAACTCCCAACCAGGTTCCTCCTTACATTTAACCCTTTTGGCGAAGATTCCAGGATACCAGTTTTATTCTATGAAACGAACAATAAAAAGTGACAGAAATCTCGCAACTGATTTGAAGAGTAAGGCAAGCTGAATCTTAGCCCATTATTGGTGCCTTTCCACGGCCGAAAGGCGCAATAGTTTTGAGTCGGCACATGTACAAAGTATTGAAAAGGATAAAATCAGCAGCCATGATGATCTCCTGCAGGTAACGGATTCTCTTGTTTTTTGTTCTTTAATGCGTCTCATACAATGCCAGTCACTCACAACACGCGACATCAGCAAATTCTCACGTAGTACGAGAGAAGAGAAGGAGAAGAGAAGAAAAAAATCAATACACAGAAAAGAATATTCGCAACAGACAAAAAAGGCAGTTCAGTAAGAATCATCAATTGCATCTTCGCTTATTCGTGCTTGGCCCAATCAGCTGAGCTTTCATGTTCACAACGATCAGGCTAAATAAAACTACTGTGCAAAATATATTTCAAAAGAGTAAAATAAAAAAAGAAGTATTTGATAACAATAGCAGTGATGCTGATAGCTTTTTGATTTAGTGCATCTGGGGACGCACGTATTTGCTTTGAATGAGTCCCCGGGAAAATTTATGGGTCCCAACTAATATATATATATATATATATATATATATATATATATGTGTGTGTGTGTGTGTGTGTAAATTTTGAACCTGGGCACGAAAGTAGCTGTTAGTGCTGGTAGGAAATACATAACCAGTGATGCTGATAGCTTTTTGATTTAGTGTGTCCTGGAAACACATTTGCTTTGAATGAGTCCCCGGGAAAATTTATAGGTCTCAACTAAAGCCGTATAACTCCTACTTTATAACCTCTCCTGTGTAATGAATTTATAAGAAACTATTGAAATATAATTACAGTTAATTTGAAATGGTGAGGGAAGAAAAAAGGAAAACACTGGGACGCATAGATATGATTTTACTGCGTCCTTTTAGATTTTGTGCGTCAGGTACGCAGGACACATACCTATCAGCATCTCTGCAATAGTATTTTAAAAAAAAACAAAAAAAAAACAGCAACCCCTATCCATAAACCCATCAAAGACGGATTCATCGGATCCAGAGAGTAAAGCTTAATTTATTAATTTGCTCTTTGCGAGTTTATCACACTTGTAAGTCTAAGTGACATAAAGTCTTCACGATTCTCCGGGACTCTTCTAAGTGTTCTTCCAGATCTCAACAGTGCTGTGGTCTGCATCTTGTAAGAAGGCAGTCTCAATTCTTCCTCTGATTTCTAGTTCCTCCATTCTCTTTTCTATGTTCTAAGGTATTGTTCCGGGTACTCTGACTACGGTTTGTGGTATTGTCACTTTCATATTCCACAACTTTTAAAACTCTGGTAACGTCCAGATATTTCTAGAGTTTTATGTTTTCCTTTATTTTACCTCTGTGATCTGCGTTTAATTTTAACTTAATAATTGGTGTTATTTTATTTAATTAAATATGACGTCAAAGGCCAAGAGAAGTGATGCTGATAATTCTGATATGACAAAGAGAAACTATCGTTTTATCGATGAAAATGTTCGGAAATACCAAGAATGGTTCGTTATTATCCACGGGGTATCTTGGAGGTTTTAATAACCTAGATAGTGCAATCAAAGAATACGTAACCTTTTTACCTCGTGGGTATCGTAGATTTTACGAATGGTAAGTAGCTTAAACTTTTATTTTAGAGAAGCCATCGATTTCTCGATGAAAATCTTTTCTTTGAAGACGAAATTTTTAGGTAAAAAGGGGGGGGGAGTAAGGCAACAATTGATTTCAAAAGTTAATAATTCCGTAATCACAGATCAAGTGTCGACCTATACACGAATATATACGGCATATAATAAGATTGAAAAAACAAAAAAAAACAAAAAAAAACACCATGTAATAATGTTGTCGAAGTGACCTAAGGTCAGTATCAGCCGGACAGTGAGGGAGTCTATCCCCTTTTCTCTAGTGCTAAACCAAGGAGATTCTTTTCTCGTCTGAGGTTGAGCGCCACACCTACCATCAGCTCCTTACTTTACCGCACAGATCCCTGTGCTACTCATACACTGAGTTGGCGAGGGACGGTATCGAACCAGGAACTTGGTGGTTCTTAGTTGAACGCTCTATCGACTGAGCTAAACCGACCCTATCCCTATTGTGCTTCAGGAAAAGTTCATAAGATTTACAGTAAAAATGTAACTTTTGGGAGGGGGGGGGTGAGTGTGAAATCTTTGAAAAGTGAGCCATGAAAAGTTAAATTCTGTAGTCCAATACCTGAACGTAAAAAAAAGAGTCGTACATTGGCGAAGTACACATGATCATATTATGAAAGAAAACTAAAAGCCAAAGAAGAACTGACTGTGACCCGGCGGGTGGGGCAAAGAGACAGAGCAGTGATTTATTAATATTCATCTCACGTCATTTGGGTGGCCCGCCAGCAAGGGTGAGGGGGTGGGTGGGAAGAAGTAACTCCTTTTTATAACGGAACAGTGTAGCGTGTCTGGAAGTTGTATGCGCTAGAATAACAATTAACAGATAAAGGTTGGTCGGCATGGCAATGGGAAGGGGAAGGGGAAGGAGTTGAGAGTTGTCATCAAAAGTAGGGTGATAAATCAGTTTGCTATCTTCTGGCCCACTGGTACTTGATTGTGGGAGTAAGATAGGCAATAACGTGTGGCATATAAGACGGGGGGGGGGAGGGGAGAAATCAGACAGAGAGAAAAAAAAAAGATAGGAAGATACGAAGAAGTGGGAAGACAGAAAAAAGAGAGATAGAATAATCGATAAAATAGATAGCAGGGGGGGGATAAAGAAAATAAACTAGAGAGAGAGAGAGAGGGGGGGGGGTAGAGGAGGAAGTGAAAAGAAGAAAAAATATCCAGAACGAATCAGATTGAGACAGACCAAGTCATGATAAAGGAGGAGGAGGGAGGAGAAAATGCTAAGACAGGAAACGAGAGTTGGGAGTCAGAAAACGAGACAAAGAATAGAGGGGGGGGGTAGTGAGACGAGCAAAGAGAACAGGGAGTAGTGATGGATACGATAGAAATGAGAGGGAGGATAAAGAGGAAGGAGGGATGTGGAAAAACAAGAGAGAGAGAGAGAGGGAGAGGGGGGAGAAGGAGGGATACAAAGAACGAGACAGCAGAAGAAGGGAGAGAAAAAGAGAATCGCGTATATAGAAAAAAAAATAGTGAGATACGCAGAGAGAGGAAAAGAGTGAGATACGCAGAGAGAAAGAGAGAGAGAGAGGAAAAGAGTGAGATACGCAGAGAGAGAGAGAGAGAGAGAGAGAGAAAAAGAGTGAGATACGCAGAGAGAGAGAGAGAGAGAGAGAGAAAAGAGTGAGATACGCAGAGAGAGAGAGAGAGAGAGAGAGGAAAAAGAGTGAGATACGCAGAGAGAGAGAGAGAGAGAGAGAGAGAGGAGAACGCAGAGAGAGAGAGAGAGAGAAGAGTGAGATACGAGAGAGAGAGAGAGAGAGAGAGGAAAAGAGCGAGATACGCAGAGAGAGAGAGAGAGAGAGGAAAAGAGTGAGATACACAGAGAGAGAGAGAGAGAGAGAGAGAGAAAGAGAGACGCAGAGAGAGAGAGAGAGAGGAAAAGAGTGAGATACGCAGAGAGAGAGAGAGAGAGAGAGAGAGAGAGAGAGAGAGAGAGAGAGTGAGATACGCAGAGAGAGGAAAATAGTGAGATACGCAAAGAGAGGAAAAGAGTAAGACACAGAGAGAGAGGAAAAGAGTGAGACACAGAGAGAGAGAGAGAGAGAGAGGAAAAGAGTGATAGGTAGAGAGAGGCAAGAGTGAGAGATAGAGAGGGAAAAGAGTGAGATTACAGAGTGAGGAAATGAAAGAGAAAAGAGAGGTGAGATGAGAATGAAGAGAGGCACAGAGGAGATTGAAGAGAAAGAGCGAGGTGCAATTGGGGAAATAACAAGACGCAAGACGAGCTGAGAGAGAGAAATGAGAGAGAGAGAGAGAGAAATGAGAGAGAGAGAGCAAAAAGAACTAGACAAAGAGAGACCAAGGGATACCGGAAATAGCTGGACAAAGAAACGGATGGAAACGGTAGGGATTGTAAGACTTTCGAGTTTTTGCAAAAAATAGAAGAAAAAAAAAAAAAGAAAAGAAAAAAAAAAAAGAGAGACCATGAAATGGCAATGGAGTTTTAATGAATTTCTATTATTTTGTGAATCATGTAATGTCTAATTTCCTTTTGTATCTAAATAATCTTTAGAAAAAATACAACAATGAATGGGTGACAAATGCACGAAATTACAGATCACCTAGCCCCTCATTCAATACGAAAAATGAAGGATAATGGCGAAATGATGATTAGCACATACAGGATATTATGGCAAACTGTTCTTTTGTTGCCTCTTCACAATGGTGTTATCCACATCGACACCAAAATAGAGACAGACAAAATTAGAAGAATATGAACATGATTGCAGAATGTGTGATTCCTCTAAGTCTGGTTTCGACCACGTCAGATCCTCTCAGGAGGAGGAGAGATAAAAGATTCCGTTTTATAAACTGACCCTGTGTCGTAAAAAATTAACCTCCTAAAATCTTCTGAGGGCACCGCCCCAAGTGTCTATTCCGCTGAAAAAATGAAATAAAATAAAAAATACATCTGTTGTTGTCCACTATTTAAATATTAACAAATCGGCAGTGCGTAAAATGTGACAATAGAAACGTTTTTTAAATGAATTATTTATGCAAATATATTGTTTGTTAAAACATCATAAATATCTCACCAATGATTATAAAATTCAACGAAGCAATCAAACTACTTTTCCAAAAATGAGGCATCTGTGAAACTGTTATAGAAGAGCCTCACTACAGAACAATGGTTAGCCAGCTAGTCGCTATTCTTGCTGACTATAGGGAGTTCGCATTCGATTGATCTTAACGGTATATCAACGCGTCCAGGGTTATTTTTTTAAATTTTTTTATTATAGAGGTTAGGGAATCGCGTTCATTGTGGTGGGGGTAAAAGTAGAAATCAATCAGACAGAACTTGAGTAGGAGGGGGTGAGAGTCTTGTTTAATGGGGTATGCAGCTAATAAACAAATGTTATCGAATTGGAGAGAAGCCCGGAGCAGAAAAGCAAAGGAAATTTTCAGTTTGCAAGCTGGACGGGGGAGGGAAGTAGGGTGGCGCACAAAATGGCGATCACAGGTGGCGCAACAAAATGGCGATCACAGATGACACAGAGATATGAAAATGAGGGTTGCAAGAAAGAAACGAGAGAGAGAGAGAGAGAGAGAGGAGAGAGAGAGAGAGAGAGAGTTGAGGTTTCCCAGTTAAGAGGAAGAGGGCGGGGTCTTCGTTGCTTCCACGTGAGAATGTGTGTCTATTATTGTGATGACATTCCACGCAGATGGAACGATAACCAGATACACAGGCGATAAGAATCTGACAATTTACGACTTATTGCTATTAAAAAAAAACAACAAAAAAAACAATTCCTTTCTCTGTGTTTGATGATTTTGAAAACTTAATAAGGATACCAAATAATCTTAATGTTTACTTACAGAAGTCATGAACAACCTTTATTTGCCCCTTTATGACTTGCAGTATGAAACGCTTAATTTCATCGGTAAAACTTGCAAATCATACTCAAAATCCCATGATATTACAGTGTGACCCAGAAAAACAGAACCCAAATTATTTATTTTCCCATTAAACTAACCCTAAACCCCCACCAACCCCCTAGTTAAAATTAACAGTTTTATTACAAAATTTGTTGGTTCGTTTTTTTCTGAGTCACCCTGTATACAGGGTGACCATTAAACTAACCCTAACCCTAACCCCCCTCCCCAGTTAAAATTAACAGTTTTATTACAAAATTTGTGGGTTCTGTTTTTTCTGGGTCGTGGGATTTTGAGTATGATTTGCAAGTTTTACCATTTCATCATTATAGTTATTTACCAAGCTTAGCTTAGATGTGGCACAAAGCCAGATTATGCGGCACCCAGTGAGAATCGAACTCACTAACAATGGTCTGCGAATCTGGCTTGCTAACCATTACACCACATGAAGTGCCCTTATTTCTTCATTATACAAGAAAAACAGTCTTTCTTTTTCAAAGAAAACTTTTGTTTTGTTCACTTACACTTTAACTCAATCGGATTCGATACAGAGAATTATCAACCAATGAAAATTAATTACTTAAATTTTAAATATTAGAATATTTTATTTCCATTTCCACCAATTAAAAACGACTTGTTACGACAATTCTGAGAATCTTATTATAATGGAGATTGTGTGTTTTTCTGTCTGTAACCGAAACTATATTCCTACTCAAGTCACAATTCCTTAGTTATTGACATCACATTCTCCATGATTTTATTTTTATCTAAACCTCAATTATTAATAAAATTGTCTTACATTATTAATACTGTTAACTATGTCTACATACTGACAACATGCAATTATATTTATATATACAACAAAATAGCGGTTTACAGTGTGAACGGGAAGGCTAATTTGCATATTAATATTAAAAAAATCGAATTTAATAAATATGTGCTTAGTATTATTGATTTCTAACTGTTTGGTTTTATTTTAATGAATATAAGCAAAAATCTCTTCAATGAATCTTAAATGAAATCCATTAACAAGATAAAATAACTGTCATTTTATTCTTTATTTCCTATTTTAACTAAATACTTAAATTAGAAAAAATAATAATGAAAGACGAGAGTGATGGAAGAGTAAGTTTCAGTTGTTCCATTTTTTATTATACTCCCTCTGTTTCAAATCTTTTATTATACTCCCTCTGTTTCAAATCTTTTTATCTGTATTCTTATTTAGTTTCATTAGCCTTTCTAATTTAATACAATATTTTATTACATTAAAACTTAAATACTTGCACCCGGAGGGTGCATATATTTGCTAGTACAACAAATGTATTATGCACTACTTATAAATACAAATATTTTTCTTGAATAGTCATATAATGATTAAGAAGCTAGAGTAGCAAACAATTATGAGCAAATTCGAGTCTCACTGGATTCCCCATATATTCGGCCTTGTACCACATCTAAACAAAGCTTGATGAATAACAAAGTAAAAACAAAACCAACATTGATATGTCACGTTGAAGATAATTTATGAGGTGCATATTTTGCAATATTCAAAATTTACAACTTGCAATATTTCAGATATCTGAAAATATTAAAAACCTTTTAAAAATATCTAAGTTTTTCCTCTGAAAGTTTTTTAAAAAATTTATTATTATTATTATTATTACTAGCAAAATAAAAAAACACCCTCCAGGCGATGTAAAAATAAATTTTTGAAAGATATTGCTTGAGGAGGTGGAAGTTAAAAATTAAATGTCGGAGAGTTTGAACCATAAATCATGAAATCATCAAATTTATTAAAGGAGTTAAAAAAAACAAAAAAAACAATTTGAAATTGAAACTAAGTTCTATTAAAATAAAACAAACTATATATAAACATATGATACTGGGGATTCTCATTTAAAAAACAATGAGGACTGTCTAATATTGCATGCTCAAATTTTGAGTGTATTTATTCTATGTTATGACGATTTCGGGTATAGTGACGTAAGCAGTGACATAGTTTTTATTACAGTCAAAAACCGGAAGCGAATCTCCATTATCTGAAGATTATTATAATCATCATTATTATTATATTATCATTATTATTAATTTTATGAATATAAAAGAATAAAATATGAATAAAAAAATATTATTTGGAGTACATTTTACGAAATATTATGTTTATTATAGTTTTCTTTGCAGAAAATGTGCAGTTTTATGATAGTTTTATGATAGGCAATATCTCAAGCGATTCACAGAGCGGAAAAAATTGCCCATGCTTGTATTAGACTAATGTCTCGTACCTCTCTACATATACGCGCAACCCCACTGGACACCCCCATTTCGCTTCCAAGGGCAAAACTTTTGATCTACTCAATTTATGTGATAGCTAATTAACTTACTCTTAATGTAAAGAACCATCCCTCAAGTGAAAGTTGCGTTGGTCACACATCAGTAACAAGCTTGCTCAAACACGATAACAACAAGAGATCGTTGATTAGCACGGAAACTTTCAACCCCTCTGATTATGCACGTCGAGAGAGACCAGATCTCAACTATAAAGGGAAGAGCACCATAAACTCTCAACAAATCAGAGATTTTAAGAAATCATCACTGAATATGACTTAATCAACAAAGTTCAAAAGAAATGATAGTTCAACAACTGGATGCGTGTTTGTACCTAACAATGAAATTGGCGAAGCCACAGTTCACATAGCGCTAATACCCTTTGTTAAGGTATGAATCCAACTATTCTCCCTCCAGCTATGGGTACGCAGACTGGGCTCTTTAACCTTGGTTAGGCAACAAGTCTAGGAGAAGGAAAACTCTAGAGAAGAAAAGTTCAAACCGATTAAATCTCCACTTGGGGAGGTCACTACTAGAATAGGCTCAACCCTACTTAATGATCTATTTCAATTTTAAATAAATTATTTAAAAAAAAAAGATCAAGATTATAATGGATTTATGGGGGTTTGCCATGGAACCACAAGTTTACGGGTTCAATACCGGCCCTCGATCAATCAGCGTATGAGTAGCACAGCTTCTGTGCATACCTACATATATATATATATATAGAAGAGAGAGAGAGGATCTTACATGTCAGTATGGAGAAAAGATGTTTGGCAGATGTATATACATTACTAGTGTAAGGTGTACATAACAAGGAAAGTGAATAATGGTATTTATCCACAAAGAGGAAAGATTATATATATACATATATAAACACACACACACACACAGATGTGTGTGTATATATATATATATATATATATATATATATATGTATGTATATATATGGATATATATGTATGTATGTACATGTATGTAAATATACATATATTTTATATAAATATATGTATATATGTGTGTGCATATATATGTATGTTTAGGTATCATTTTCTCTTTAATGCATACACTATTAAACAAGACGGACATCCCGTGCCTGACAAGTTTTTCCATTCTTGATTGCACAAAGAACTTTTTTATAGAACTATTTTGTATATGTAACTTTATAATCATTTTGTGTAAGAGCTTATACTTGTTGCAAATCCATTAAAATTGACAACTTGATGTGTTAATTTTGTCTTCTCAAATTCGAAAACTCAATATGAAATTCTAAATACAAAAATAAAAGTGGGGTAAGTCATGTTATTGATGACTTTTACTTTAAGAATTCAGCCAAAGTGTATAAATGATATTTCTCTGAATTTTTGAGATGAGGCTTGATGATTAGTATTATCTGCATTATTCAGACTATTGTCCCCATCTTCATTGTTATCTGTACAACGTTTCAGCCAATGTGCCCAACGGCTTTCTTCGGGAATTTCTTGTCAGACTCGGGAACCTTCTCGGACTCACCCACTCTATCTTTTCCCCAATCTCTTTCTTTCTGTGTAGCATGTTCTTTTTTACGATAAAAACAGAATGGTCTATTATTTACCTGAAGTGGTGACTCATAAGAAATAAGAATTCAGCAGATGAGCAACACCAGATAATCATGATTTACATTCTTGCATTTCTTCTTGGTCAATTTGGACGGTCTCATTTTTAACCAAGATGATAACAGTCATGCTTTTTAGGAGCACCAGTATTATCATACAGATATTTAAAAAAAACTTTTATACAGCCACCTTTGTACTATTTATGATCTCAAAACATTTCCATATTGTAATTCATTAGATTTTGAATTATTTGACACAATTTTCATACTGTGGCAGTGATGCTGAGAGCTAGTTGATTTACTGTGCCCTGGGATGCACATATTTGCTTTGAATGAGTCCCCAGGAAAATTTATGAGTACCAACTAAAGCCATCTAACTCCTACCTTGTAACCTATCCTGTGTAATTCATTTCTAAGAAACTATTGAAATTTTTTTTCAGTTAGCTTGGAATGGTGAGGGAAGAAAAAAGAAAAACACTGGGATGCCTGGATACAAGTTTACTGCGTCCTTTTAGATTTTTGTACATCAGGGACGCAGGACGCGTACCTATCAGCATCTCTGCTGTGGTTTCAACTTTTTCATGTTTGAAAAAGTTGAAACTACAAAAAATGTATTTCTATGATAAAATTTCTTACAATACATATAAAATCATTTATTGTGCATTTAAATTATACATAAAATACAGGGTGTTCCAAAATAATGTATACACTCTTTGAATCGTTATAATTTATTCAATTTATGTATTTTGACTTGTAATGTCATAAAAAATGGGTAATGGAAATAAAATCATAGAATTTATTAAGCTTTTCATAATCTGCTACACATTGTTTTATGGTACTTTCTTTTCCAAAGTGGTCACTCATCTAAGTACTAAACAGGCTCATTGCTGCTTAACTTTAGTGATCTACCAAGAACTGGTACTTTTATCATGACTTGACAGTAAGTCATTAAAATACAATCTTAGTACTATAACCGAAGATGAAGAAACCTATAACAATCGGAGTATTATTACCATGTAGTCTCGTATCCCCCCCTCACATTTTAGAGACAAAAGAAAGGGATTATTCTCTTTTAATAATAACAATAGATTCTCATAAGCCAACATTTTTGGAGTGGTTGCTGTTTAAGCTGAATATTCATAAGTTTGTACCAATAACTAGAAATAAGAATTTGCAGATTTATCACTAATTGGATAATATAAATTTTCTAGATATCTTTGCAGTGTGTGCGGACCCCTGCTGTTGATGTTGTGGGTCCCCTGGGCCACAGTTTGAAAACCCTGATCTAGAAGAAACACACCTGTTAATGAGTCACAATAAACAATTAAAGATGAAGAGAACTTTAAAGGATTTGATGTGTCTGATTGAATTATTTTTCATTCATTTGGACTTTTAAAAAATTTTTTTCTACTATCTCATCCCATTTTCATGGTGTCTTAACCGTTCTCCTTGATATTTAGCTCTGTTGAGTGAGGAGCAAAACTAGTCAGCTAGCTCACTTGTTTCTATTTTTTCCCCCTCCCCCCATTGTCTTCTTGATTTTTTTTCTAATCTTTTAATCAATAATGAACAAAATATCTTCCTTTTTTTAAAGCACTAATAAAATTTTGTACTCCTAAATTTTTTTTTTTACAAATCTTAGTACAGTATTTTTGTCCATTTTTGCACCCATACATAGGTATTGTATAAACATATACAAAAATATCATTTGCTTGGTACAGTAGAAATGAACATAACATATATCAATATAAATATTACTTAAACAAAAATTTAAAAAGTCTAAATGAATGAAAAATAATTCAATCAGACACATCAAATCATTTAAAACTTTTAACATCCTGTTGAGAATTTTCTAAGTCCAGAGCCCAATTAGTCTAAGGATTTATCAAAAAATGGCCTTTTCATTTAAAGTTACCTATTCTTTCCCTTAAATCAAAGACTTTTAAATATGTTTAATATTACATTTAAACAAAGGCTAATGTTTGGGGTGGATTAGGAAAACAAATGTGACTTCCGGACGGGTGGAATGAGGCGGTATAGGATGTTAAGAGTTAAAGTTCTCTTCATCTTTAATTGTTTATTGTGACTTATTAACAGGTGTGTTTCTTCTAGATCAGGGTTTTCAAACTGTGGCCCGGGGGACCCACAACATCAACAGCAGGTGTCCGCACACACTGCAAGGGTATCTAGAAAATTTATATTATCCAATTAGTGATAAATCTGCAAATTCTTATTTCTACTTACTAGTACAAACCTATGAATATTCAGCTTAAACAGCAACCACTCCAAAAATGTTGGCTTATGAGAATCCATTGTTAAGCCAGTCAAAATAGAATTACCTTTTGCAACAACATGCTTATGTGAAACAACACTTTCAGCATTTACCAATATGAAGACCAAATACAGATCAAGACTTGTCCAAAATAAATTGTGTTCATCTTTGACAAAAAATATAACCAAGAATTGACAAGGCAAGCAAAATCCTCTCACTAAAAGTCAATATTCAGTGCAAATATTGGATCTGATTTTTATTAAATATTATTGATTTCCTTTTTATTTATATGTATTTACGAACCCTTCTCCATGAGCTGGATGCGACACAAGGTCAATTTCTTAAGCAGAGTTTAACAGGTTTGAATTCAGAGTTTTCCTTCTCCTAGACTGGCTACCTAGCCATGGTTAAAGAGCCCAGTCTGCCCTGTTATTTACCATAGCTGGAAGGAGAATTAGATTCATACTTTCCCAAGGGTATTAGTGCCATGTGAAATGAAAACAGCTTGCCCAGGAATTGAACTTGGGCCAATGAGTCCATTTCCTACGACTCTAACCATTAGACACACGCCTCCTTTTTATTTATATGGGGGTCTATGAGATAGACATTTTCCCTCGTTTATTATTTGTATCTGCCCATAATTATGATATAAATCCCATATATAAAATGTAGTTTGATATAGAACTTAATAGTTACTGTAAACAGCTTTTAAGTAGGTGATATCATCCAATTTATTGGAAATCTAGAGAATTTTTTATATTTAGATTTTAGATTTGTACCATAAATGTGATGGAACTTTTAACATACAAGGTGTGTCAAAAAAGTATAGAGATTTTTTGTACTTTTTGATACACCTTGTTTCTGGAGAAAAAAAGTTCCATTCATTATTTTTTTCAGAATACAAGGTGTGTCAAAAAGTACCAAGTTTAAAGCTGTATTTACCAAGATAGAAATGAACAATGAATGAAATGTTATTTTTTTTTTTCAGAATACAAGGTGTGTCAAAAGTATAGAGTTTGAAGCTGCATTTACCAAGATAGAAATGAAGAATGAATGAAACATCAATTTTTTTTCAGAATACAAGGTGTGTCAAAAAAGTACAAAAAATATAAATACTTTTTTGACACACCTTGTATATATTCAAATCAATCTTAAATTATATGTACATTACTTTTTGAAGGCTCCCCCCGGCTAAGTAATAAGAAAAAAGTTAAAACTTTTCCTCACAAATAATTCCAGCAAGTATTTGGTTAAGCAAGTTATAAAAAAAGGGAACAAAAATACGATGAAAGAAAATTAAAAAATAAAGACAATATTTTTTATTTAAGAAGTTCATACATCTCCAGAGATGACCTCTGGAGATGTATGAAACCTTCATAAAATTTCACTTAATTTAAGAAGCATAAACTTTAAAAAATTATAAGAAAAATCTAAAAGAAAAAAAGAACTTACCCATGTCATCATCTTTATCCATCTTGTATGTCAACCAGTAAAATCCTTATTGTAAAGTTTTCATTCCCTGTGAAAAAATGAAGAAAAAATCTATATTATTATAATCCAATTTGTGTATAACACAGATCATTTACTTTTGCGAGTCATAAGAATGTTCTTAGCATTAAAAAAACAAAGCTATTTCCAGTAGAATAGTGTAGGGTCTGTATTAACATTACTATTAGCAATTCTAATGGATTTCTATAGTAAAAATTATGGCTAAACTTGAAAATTGGTCGGAAAATTAAAACGGAAAGTGTTTTTGGTGGTCCCCCATGACAGTTTAACTACAGTCTATGAATGAACTTTTTGTGAATTAGGTTACAGCTTAGAGGTTTTGGGGATTAATTTTTTTTTTTATTACGTATTGCTTTAAAAAAAAAAAAAAAAACAACAAATTACTATACATTTAATGTTGAAAAATATTTTTTTTAAACCAAATTTAATTGAAATTATACATTGCTATACTAATACAAACAACTGAGACTACCGTTGGATTCAATAATCAATTTCAATGGTTAATTAAATGTATAGTAATTTTGGGTTTTTTGTTTTTTTAAGCAATACATAATTACAAACAACCTTAATCGCCAAACCCCTAAACCGTAACCCAATTTGCAAAAAGTTCATTTATAGACTGTAGTTAAACTGTCATGGGGGACCACCAAAAAACTTTCTGTTTTAATTTTCTGACCAATTTGTAAGTTTAGCCAAAATTATTTGTAATGTAATTTTATAATGAAAATCATACATTTGCATTATGTATAAATTAGTCATATTCTGTCAGTGATTTTATCATAGAATAATTTCAATATAGAAATGCATTGAAATGAAGAAAAAAAAGACATTACTGATAAAATAGGGCTATTTTATGTATAACTAGAAGTGGCTACCCAGTGTCACTTAGGTAGAGAGAGGGGTGGCAAAAAATACCTGGTATTAATTTGTTAATTAATTTGTTTTAAGTAGAATTTAAATGCTATTTCTATGTATATTTTAATTTTTAAATATCTTTGAATATAAATCAACTCATCATAATTTTTGTGCAAAAAGAACCAGTGATATTTAATGTGTATATACATTACTTTGTCATTAGTTGTTTTATTTTCATAGTTTCATCCATACATACATACATACACACCAAGTGCCCTTTATACATGTATAGATAGATAGATGTAAACGCATTACTAATGATTTTTACCAAACAAATGTATTGTAAATGCTTTTTACTCTAGAAATATTAAAAATTGAAAAGAAATTAACTGAGTGGTTTGTAATTAATATGAAATACAAAAATACAAATATATTACAAATGTTTTTCATCATAGAATTATATAATAGATAATTTTTACTATAGAAACTAGCAAATATATGCACGCTCCGGGTGCAAGTATTTTAGTTAAATTTTATAATAAAATATGATATTAAATTAGAAAGGCCAATGAAACTAAATAAGAATGCTGATAAAATGATATGAAACAGAGGGGAGGATAATTTTTTAAAAATAGAACAACTGAAACTTACTCTTCTATCATTGCATACACTGCTAAATTTTCCTAATTTAACTATTTAGTTAAAATAGAAAGTAAAGAAGAAAATTACTGTTTTTTTCTTCTTGTTAATGGATTTCTTTTAAGATTTATCCTCGAGACTTTTGGTAATATTCATTAAGATAAAACGAAACAATTAGAAATCAATAATACCAAGCACATATTTATTAAAATTAAATTTTTAATATGAATATGCAAATTAACCTTCTCGTTCACACTATAAACCGCTATTTTATTGTATATATAAATACAATTGCATGTTCTTACTCTGTAGATATGGCTAACAATATTAATAATGTAAGACAATTGAATTAATAATTGAGGTTTAAATTTAAATATTTAAAAAATGGAGAATGTGACGTAAATAAACTATGTGAATTTTGATTTGAATAGTAATATAGTTTCGGTTACAGACAGATAAACACACAATCTCCATTATAATAAGATGTATTAAAATTAAGAATTAAGTGGTTGTCAGTGTTAAGTAATTAATGCAGAATAGCAATGTTTTAAAGTAAATAACCTATTAATTATTTTTTATTATAGAATTGTATCATTTTATGTATAATTTAAATGCTCAATAAATGATTTTATATGTATTGTAAGAAATTTTATCATAGAAATGCATTAATTTTTTTAATTTTTTTAAAGGGGGTGGATTGTCAGGGGTCAGAAATTAAAGTATCTATAATAGGGAGTAGCAAAAAAAAATCGGATACTATGAGTTTTAAAAGCGAATTAAGAATAATTAACTCTATTATTTAAGGTTAAACTTTGTCTAAATCGATAAGTAGTAGCATAATAACCATCATTAAAAAAAGAAAAATATAATTACATATGCAGTTTATTTTTAAAAGATTTAAAACTATTTGTGTTGGTCAATTTCGACGATATCCGCCATTTTGGCTGTTTTTCAATGGTTTTAGGCGCTTGTTTACAACTTTAACGTAACATTTGGGATGGAAATTTTTTTTTACCAAAAATCAGGTAATTATCCGATTTTAATGAAATTTTCAGTATTGATTTAACAATTAATGAATTTTATAATGCATCAGTTATTCTATTTCAAAACTTTAATTTAGTATTTTTGCTATGAAAAATTAATATATAAAATTCATTTAAAATATGAAAATCCTGATGTTAAGTTTAAAATGTTATATTTTTAGATTCTAAAAATAAATATCTACTTAATGCAACCCTTATTTTAGGTGCCAAAAGTAATAAGTTTTGAAGAAAAACTCGAATGAAAATGTATCCCCTCCTCTTTTTAAGCAGAAAAAACATTGATGTATAATTTTTTTTCTTTTATTAAATAATTATCGAAATGAGTAAAAAAGAAATCTCCCAAAAATTAATTATTTATTATTTTTTTACATTTTATTTTTCGATTTTCGGTACTTATTTTCTCATAGAAGCGCAACTGTAAAAAAATTTGTTTGTTTCTATTCATAAGTTCGGTCTTTTATCTCATTATTTATACTGTAATTAGTACAATATATGACCAACTTGAAAAACATTTTACGCCCCCAACATAAGGGGGGTCAAAATTAAGTGACCTGAAAAAAAATGAGAAAGTTTTGAAATAAAATAAATAATGCATTATAAAGATCATTCATTGATAAATAAACACTGAAAATTTCATTAAAATCCGATAATTCCCTGATTTTTGGTAAATTATTTTCTGTAGGAGGGGCTAAAGTCATTTTGTCAAAAACGCATTTTAGGCTCAGTTTGCCAGTCCCTAGTATACGTTATTTTGGAACACCCTGCATTTTATGTATAATTTAAATGCACAATAAATGATTTTATATGTATCGTAAGAAATTTTATCATAGAAATGCATTATTTTTTTTTTTTTTAAGGGGGGTGGATTGTCAGGGGTCAAAAATTAAAGTATTTATAAAATTGGTCTTTAATTCATTATGTCTTAAGATGTTGAGAAAGGAATCTTTCAACTAATTTCAATATACTAAGCAAATTAGATGTGGGAAAAGGCTAGAAGTATGGGGCACCCAGTGAGAATCGAACTCACTAACAATGATCTGCTATTAGAACCTAATATCAAGCGAACTTTACCAGTGGGCTCTACCGTCACCATTGGTCTCGGCTTTACACGCAAGTATTATTTATTTATTTATTTATTCCACTTTCTTTCCTTCCATTTTATTGAAGCTCGGTAAATTTGCCGGCGCAGCAAACCTTACCGTCGTTGATAGACGCAGATGACAAGTGAGAAATAGAAGAGGAGAGAGAATCGGAGTGTCCGCCCGATGGGGACGTGGGGGTGGAGACAAGAGCGAAGTGACCCAGTTTCTGTGTCAGACTCACCATTTTTGCCTCTCTCTCTCTTTCCAAGTGCCACATGTCGGCCAGTCAGTAAAAAGATAGAAACGCAAAGAATTGCTTTCGCGAAAACAACACTCATGACATGAGGCTTCGTTCAAGATGGGTCATGTACACGAGTGTGGGCGACTACCTCCATCCATCAGCTTCCTTTCGGTTGGAACTGCACGTGTCTTTGTAAAACACCGAGCAGTTATGAGATCTCCATGCATCCTTGTCATCCGACAAAGAACAAAAAAAAAAAAATCTGCATATTCTTCGCCTCTCAGACCCTACCACCCCCCAGGTATTTTATTAAATGCAAATAGGTCAGTGAAATTAATATATAGCCGACATCAGTTGATTATCTATCTATCTATCTATACTAGGGACTGGCAAACTGGGCCTAAAATGCGTTTTTGACAAAATGACTTTAGTCCCCCTAGAGAAAATAATTTACCAAAAATCAGGGAATTATCGGATTTTAATGAAATTTTCAGTGTTTATTTATCAATGAATGATCTTTATAATGCCTTATTTATTTTATTTCGTTAAAATTGTAAACAAGCTAAACCATTGAAAAACAGCCAAAATGGCGGATATTGTCGAAATTGACCAAAACAAATAGTTTTAAATCTTTTAAAAATAAACTGCATATGTAATTATATTTTTCTTTTTTTAATGATGGTTATTATGTTACTACTTATCGATTTAGACAAAGTTTAACCTTAAATAATAGATTTAATTATTCTTAATTCGCTTTTAAAACTCGTAGTATCCGATTTTTTTTGCTAGTCCCTAATCTATACATATATAAAGGGCAGTTGTGTGTATGTATGTATATCCGGAGGAAACGATGAAAATAAAACAATTAATGACAAAGTAAATATGTATAAATATTCACTATTACCAGATCTTGCTTTTTGAGCATAAATAATGATTTATATTTGTGAAGATAATTAAAAAATAAAATCAAAATTGTAACAGCATGGATTTTTTTTTTGCATTTAATATTTGAAATAGGAGACACTGATTTTTCTTTTCAGAGTCTCTGTGCAACTTAAGGCGTTAAATGTATTTTAGGGGGGAGCTTCTCTTTTTGTCGTAATTCTTATTTATTTATCGTAATTTGTCGTAATTCTTGTTTATTTATCATAATTTGTCGTAATTAAAAAATAAATAAAATAAACAAGAATTACGACAAATTACAATAAATAAATAAGAATTACGACAGAAAAGGGAAGCCCCCCCTCTAGAATACATTTAACGCCCTAAGTTGGTTGTTTTCTTTCAAGTAACACCGTAGCTGGGGTCGTTATTTTAATAGTCACCGGGTAGCAATTCATGAGGCAGGAGATCGGGACGCACTTCCTCATAAATTACCTATATAAAGCACCTCACAATAGTGCATTAGTAAATAAACCAATCTCAAAAACCATAACCGAAATAGATAGGTACTCCAAAATTATGGGATGCATGATTAGTATGTAGGAAATTGAATCAATGACCAGAGTTCAAATCCTGGACGAAGATGTTTGCATTCACTTTGTGCTAATGCCCCTGAGGAAGGCATGAATCCATCTGTTTTCCTCTCAGTTATGGGTAAATAGTAGTGCAGACTGGGTTCTTTAGCTTTGCTAAGGTAACCAGTCTAGAAGAAGGAAAAGTTTGAATTCAAACCAGCTTTACTCCACTTAAAATTGACTGTTAGGTATATATGTGATCCACAATTATGGCCAAGTTATATATATATATATATATATATATATATATATGTTTAGCCTTACATTTGAACATATATGCCCACCTAAATTCATTAATTATTAACTAATTAATTTTCAAAATTAGGTATGACTTCAATTGAGCACATATCCTCCAAAAATTCTCGGCTAAAAGCCATATCAAATAAACACATTGTTTATTTACTTACTCTCATATATATTTATATATATGTAAAGTAAAGTCGTTGGTGCGGCCTAAAGTCGGTATCAGAACAGTCAGCGAGGGAGTCTATCCCCTTTTCAATAGCACTAGACCAAGGAGATTGTTTTGGCGTCTGAGGTGGAGCGCAACACCTACCATCAGCTCCTTACTTTACCGCACAGATCCCTGTGCTACTCATATGCTGAGTTGGCGAGGACCGGTATCAAACTAGGAACCTCGTGGTTTCTAGCCGAACGCTCTACCGACTGAGCTAAAAATAATGAAGATTTGATTTATATTTGTGAAGTTAATTGAAAAATAAAATTTAAATGATAAAAGCATAGATCTTTTTTTTTTTTTTTTTTTTGCATTTAATATCTTAAATAGGAGACATTAATTTTTCTCCATACTGAGTGATTTCATCAACCCAAGGTCTTTTTTTACATAGTGATTTTAATGGGGGATCCAGCGAAGGTCCAACTTGCAATTCAATATTGGATCTGCGAGACCACCATTTTCCTCCCGCATCTCTACTCAGGCGACGCCGAGTAGCTGCTTCTAGTTATATATAAATTATACTAGCTTCCTATCATTTTACCTCTGGCACCTTATTATATTATAATAAGTTGCCAGGGGTAGGAATTATAGGAAGATAGTCTTATTAAATCACTAGTATAGCGATTTCACCCATCACTGGATTCTCAACAACTGTGACCTTGTAGCAGATCAAATCAAATTTATTAAGATGTAAAGGAAGGTAACTCTTGTAAACATGCTTGCAGGTAATCAATAAACCAATATTGAAATATTAATAAATCAATCATGGTTTGTTAATCAAATATTGATGTTCTTTAGACAATTTTTCTTAGATTTTATCTTAAAAATAAAATGTAAAGTGACTAAAAAAAAAAAAAAAAAAAAAGGACCATATTACCTTTAGGCACCCCTTTTTGATCTCGATTAAGAAAGGACATGTTTTTTCATTTACACCGTCAATATCCGGTTGTTTGTTAGGGGTTAGGGTTAGGGTTAGTTTTATAATTAAAAAAAAAAAATCTAAAAATCATCTGTTAAAGCAACCAGATATTGACATATAGATAGGTCTTCCTATTTATAGCTCTGCTGATGAGGCCTAATAGGCCGAAATGTACATACAGAGATTGATTTTTCTCAATTTGTTTAGCCTTACATTTGAATAGGTATGCCCACCTAATTAATTAATTATTAATTAATTAACTTTCAAAATTAGGTACGACTTCAATTAAGCACATATTCCCCCAAAAATTGTTGGCTCAATAAAAGCCATATCAAAAATACATCGTTTGTGTATTTACTTCTCATATATATATATATATATATATATATATATATATATATATATATATATATGAGAAGTAAATACAAAAAGAAAAATATATCAGTGGTCTGAAGAAGCTCGGGAGCATACTCGCGAGTGGAAATGGTCCATAACCACGATACCCATGGTATTTAAGGCCTTTTTATTCCCAAATATATATATATATATAAAAAAAAAAAAACAAAAAAAAAACACATATCCTCCCAAATATATATTATATATATATATATATATATATATATATATATATATATCATGTACAGATTATATATCCTTATACTTACTTATGTACATTATGCATACCATTATACTCATATTGGTGTATATCATGTTATGCATATATGTACATAATAATGCATACATTATATAATACAGATGGATTAAAAATGATTTTATGAATATACCTTTATATATATATATATATATATATATATATACATACACACTATTATACATTAATTTATGTAAGCATTATATGTATAATCTTTTTACTTATCTACATATTATACATAATTTTGTCTACATTTTATTTACAATATTATATTTAATTTTAAGGATACATTATATATATATATATATATATATATATATACACATGCTATTTTACTTATTTATCTAGAATAATTTGTGTAAAATTATACCTTTATATTGTTATACATAATTATATGTAAATCATATGAATACCTTTATACTTATATACACATTATTTTACATTTTTTTTTTTTTTTTGTTACACATGTTTTTTATGTTTATATTTTGAGAAGCTTTTGAATAAGTATCAACAATATCTTATTCATTAATTGTAAAAGAATATGTATATAAAGAGACCAATTATTTTTTGTATTTATTGAATGAAAATTCAAATATATTCACTGTATACCTTAATCATTATCTGATTAGCATAAATTTGCATATATAATGTTGTGGAAGGGGTAAAAGCCAAGAAACAAGAGGGTTAAAAACAATGGGTAATAAACATCCTTATATATGTGTGAGAGAGAGGGGGTGGATCAATATATCTCTAGATTAACACTTTTTGTTTTAAAACAATTTTTTGTTTAAACATTTTTACCTAAATTTTTTGCTGTATGATTAATGGATGAGTGTTGTGTTAAGTGTAACGAAGGATATCATGTTGAAAAATAATTACTCGCAGTGTAAGATACATGCTTTTTTCATTAGGCATCTTGAAATATATTATTTTTAACAAGGTGTCTCTCTTCTCTCTCTCATATATATATATATATATATATATATATATATATATATATATATATATATATATATATATTATAATCTATTGTGTCTAAACTTTGTTCTTGTGAATGTTGCTTTTTGGTTTATAATGAAACATGGAAAAAAACAGAACAAAAAAACAGAGTTTTAATATCCAGCTGTTGTTCTGTCCCTGGTTCAAATAATTCCGATATTTCGGGTGAACCTTCAAACTTGATAAAGGGTGAATGTTTACCCGAAATATTGGAATTAATCAAACCAGGGACAGAAAAACAACTGGATATTAAAACTCTGTTTTTTTTTTTGTTCTGTTTTTGTTTTGTTTTTTCCATGCTTCATAATACCCAAAAAAACGTTCCCAAGAACAAAGTTTATACACAATATATATATATATATATATATATACACACACACACACACACAGATGGTAATAGGTACTCATCCTGCATCCTGTTTTAAGTTGGGGTACTCGTAAATCAAATTATCCCTTTATCTCAAGGAGGAACAGATACTACACCTAGATCCTAATCTAAAGAACAAAAAGCTATGCCTTGTGTAAATAACGGGGAGCAACACTTTGCTTTTTAGCAGAGCTACAAGTTCTAGAGATACTAGTTCTGATTTTAGACTGACTCATACATAAATAACCAAGTTATTTTGATAGGTACAATGTTAGTACTTAATGATAAACAGTGTTGTTTTTTGTTTGTTTTTGTTTTAATGCATGTTTCATTGTCTGTAACTTCTCTCATGATAAAGCAAAGAGATATATAAAAATTAAGTAAATCCTACCCTGGAGCTAAGCAGGTGAATGACATATCCACTATAGCAGCATTGTGATGCTTGAACAGTAACAATTAATTTAAGAATACTAAGTCAGGTAGAGTGCACAGATACTACACTAATCCTAGACAGGTGTCTGACAGGCAACATTTTCATTCGAGGTAAAGAGCACTTTAAATACTATACTGACTCAAAGCAGAAGGGCCAGGAAGCCATATTTTCGGTTAAACTTGCAAATCGGTCGGAAAATTAAAACATATTACAGGGCAATACAGAAAAAACAAAACCCAAATTATTTATTTATTTTCCCATTAAATAACCCTAAACCCCCTAGTTAAAATTAACAGTTTTATTACAAAATTTGTGGGTTCTGTTTCTGGGTCACCGTAATTTTCCGACCAATTTGCAAGTTTAGCCATATTTTCATACTAAGCAGAGCATACAGATTCTCTGACCTTAGGCAGAATTGTAAGTCTCTATGTAAATAAACTTACATTTTTTTTTGGGGGGGGGGGATTATACCAGTAGAAAATAGATATTAACAATTTGTTTCATTAATAATACAATTAAAACTTTAAAAAGAAAATTTTAATTTTAAGAGTCAATCTGTTTATTTTGATTAATTACAAGAAAGATTTTGATAATTATTTTTGCCTAAATTCAGTTAAGAAGAAAGTGTGTGCATATATATATATCTAATATATAAAACAGAGATTTTGGTATGTACGTGTCGACGTATAACAAAAAAACGGGAGGTCACTCAGATTCAAAATCTTGCATACACATTGATATCGTTCTAACTAAGAAAAATTCCAAATTTGGTTATTGATTTTTACTGATTAAGGGATTTAATCGATTAATCAAACAAAAATCAAACGATTTTTCGAAAGCCATAGCATAGCTGCTGCTGCTGCTAATACTTGGTCTATCAGCGGAGGCTCGCCTGACTGTTTATCAGCAGAAAGAAAGAAAGAAAGAAACAACGAAAATGTTAGCGACTCGCCTAGCTGTTTTAGCAGCAGAAAGAAAGAAAGAAAGAAAGAAAGAAACAATGAAAATGTTAGCGACAAACTAAATTTTAACCTAAAATAAATTCGTTTTTTTTATAATCTTTATAAATATTTATTTATATTTATCGTATGTTTTTGAAACTAACTTTTATTGTACAATGTACACACACTTAATTTAAATTGTTGTCATGCACAAAAAATTGTAGAAAAATGAAAATTGTTTCAAAACACAAGTTTACGGTTACATTTTTTTAAAATAAGATTTTAAATGTCAATAAAAATCAGTCACCAGTATAGGGTTGTATAAATGTAAATAAAAAAAATGATAAAACGAGTTGTTTTGTAATTAATACTAATGGTTTTAAAAAAAAGTCTTAATAGTTTAGAGAACTAATGAAGACGTTTTAAAATGTAAGCAAAAATAGATATTGCATTCTCTTTATCGTTAAGAACTAGATTTGAATTGTCATGTAGAAAAAATTCAAAGAAATAAATTACAATCTATTTCTAACTTATCAAGCAATTAAAAACTGAATTTAAAATTGTCCCCAAATACTATTATTATTTTCAAACTGGAGTTTCAGTGAAACTTTTCGTGAAAAGAAGAGAAAATAATCTTGCTCAATTTATAATTTGTACGAGT
Organism: Doryteuthis pealeii; assembly: GCA_023376005.1. NCBI lineage: Eukaryota > Metazoa > Mollusca > Cephalopoda > Myopsida > Loliginidae > Doryteuthis > Doryteuthis pealeii. Next base: position 29,771,448 of record CM042174.1, on the reverse strand, counting down.
CTTTATCAATTGAATTATTTTTTATAGCGAGTTAGAAAAAATTATTTTGCTTCGGACAGCAAAAGTATGTTTAACGAAAATCAAATCTTATTCATATCGCAATCTTTTTATTCCTGTCTTTAAAATATTAATTTAGTTAAGAAATGAAATGAAATAATCTATCTTACAAATATTTATTTGGTAAGAAAGAGCGAAGTAAAAAACAATAATAAGCGCTTATTATTTATTAAATAAATAATAAGCGCTTATTATTGTTTAATAAATTTTATTTCGTTTATTTAATAAATATAATATAACTCAACTTGTATATATACGAAAAAATTAAAAACAAAAGAATTTTAGAAAGAAAAGCCTTTTACAAAAATAGGAAGTTAAATTATAACTACTTATTTCGTAACTAAGTAAACATAGTTGTATTCGTATTGTAATAAAAATAAAACAAAAATTATAATAAAAATACGATGTAGTTAACATTTCGTATATAAACAAAACAGTGTATGATATGTTCTTACCTTAAACATAAAATAAAAATGATTTTAATGTACGTAACTTGAATGAGAAAATGTGTTCTTTAATTTATCATAATTCTAATGATAAATAAATAGGCAGATTTTTTTTTAAATTAAGGGCGGACCTGAACTCTTGGAACACCCCTAAAATTTTTGTTTTTAATTTTTTTTCTTTCTTCAATGGATTATTATCGATTGCACACCAATCTATCAGACTGTAAAAAAAATTCAAAAAAAGTTATTTATTTTTCGAGTTTTCAGGGGTGCTCAGTTTCCGTATAAGTTTATCGTAAATTGAACCCCTTATCGGAACCGCTAAAAAGAAAATTTTATTTAAATATTTATTTTTCCTTCAATGGATTATTATCGATTACACACCAATCAATCAGATTTTTAAAAAATTCTTGAAAGTTCTTTATTTTTTTGAGTTTCAGGGTGCTCATTTCCCCGTATAAGTTTATAGTAAATCAAACCCCCCATATCGGAACTGCTCGAAAGGAAACTGGCGCAAATGTGTCAAAGTTAAGGTGGCCCAGAAAAAACAGAACCCAAATTATTTATTTATTTCCCATTAAACTTACCTTAAACACCAACCCAACACCAACCCCTAACCTAACCCTAACCCAAATCCTAACCCCCTACTTGAATTTAACAGTTTTATTAAAAAATTTGTGGGTTCTGTTTTTCTGTGTCACCTTAATTTTGATACCTTAGTGCAAATTCAGCCCAACTGTTAAGATAGAGCGGTTTCGATATGGGGGTTCGATTTACTATAAACTTATACGGGGAAATGAGCACCCCTGAAAACTCGAAAAATAAATAACTTTTTTAGTTTTTTTTTTACAATCGGATAGATTGGTTTGCAATCGATAATAATCCGTTGAAAAAAAAAAATAATTAAAAACGAAAATTTTAGAGGGCGTGGGGTTCCAAAAGTTCAGGTCCGCCAAATTAAGTCACCACTTTTTTCTCTTTTTTTTTTTTTTTAGTCCGGTCATGGACGCGGGTACTTTAGCTAGTATATATATATAGCAATAGTTAGCGTAGCAAAAACATGAAATCAACGGTACTTGGTAACTGACAGTTTCTTGCCTATCCAGTTTTCAAATCAAGTGGTTTAGGCGAGAAACTTTCAGTTACTAAGTGCTGCTGACTTCATGTTATCACTACCCTAATTTAAATATACATACTCTATCAACTATATTAAGCTTTTACGTATAAATGTAGCAAAACTATATCCTCTCTCTCTCATATATATATATGAGAGTAAGTAAACAAACAATGTGTTTATTTTTGATATGGCCTTTTTAGCCGACAATTTTTGGAGGATATGTGCTTAATTGAAGTCATACCTAATTTTGAAAATTAATTAGTTAATAATTAATGAATTTAGGCGGGCATATATGTTCAAATGTAAGGCTAAACAAATTGAGAAAATGTCAACCCCTGTATGTACATTTCAACCTATTAGGTCTCATCAGCAAGGTTATAGACATAGGAGACTGCTCCGTGTGACTCAAAACCTTGACTGCCAAGCTGACAGGCGAAGATTCTAACCACTACACCAGCTGGCCTATCCCAGATTCTTCGTTCGTTTTGAACTTATTTATATTCCACTTTTTGGGGACTTATCACACGACAGTATGAGAGTAAGTAAACAGACAATGTGTTTATTTTTGATATGGCCTTTTTAGCCGACAGTTTTTTGAGGATATGTGCTTAATTGAAGTCATACCTAATTTTGAAAATTAATTAGTTATATTTACTCAACCTCTTTGCCAATGGCAGGATGTGATAAAAGTTCAATTTTTAAATAGAATAAAGCTGTTAAGAATTCAGTTTTCCTTCTCCTAGACTGGTTGCCTATTCATGACTTACTAAATAATTTTACTTATATTGGTGGTATAAAGTGGGAAGACTTGTATTAGCAACCCAGATTCAGACAGATATTTAATTTAAAAATCCAAGTTAAAAACAATATTTAACAATAAATATGAATTATATAAATTAATATAAATCTAATATATATATAAATATGTAGCTTTACATTTAATCATTTCATGTTGAAAAGTAATAAAAAGAGATGAAATAAAATGTCTATTTTCTAGGGTTTCTTTTCAACATCACATACTTTTAAAGTCAACAAATTCATATGGCTTTTTTTAATTACAAAAAATATGAAATGAAATGATAATAATGATAATAACATAAGATGATATGGACATGGTTACAAAGGGTTGGTTGGTTGGTTGTTTTGTTTTACGGTATATCAATCTCAGTGGGTCATTTAATGCCGATAAAATTTTGAAATAAATTCTTTCTTAATGGATAATCAGTTTTGTTTATAAACATGTTTTACTATTTAACCCATAGATGGGACCCTAACAAGTACTACCACTCCGGGTCAGAGTGGACCAGGGAGCAATGGTGATGAAGGGGTGCTCCACATTCCCAAGACTTCTAGAACTGGAACCTCACCATCAGATAAAGTTTAACGTCATACCCAGGACATGAAGACTCTCAGCTACCGCCTTCTAGCATCCATATGATAAAAAGGGTTGGGGCTTGCCATAAGGGCAATAGGATTAGGGCAATCATATAGGTGCTAGGGCTTGATGTGACCAGCTGATTGATCAGAGGGGGCCTCTCCGACCGCCCGTCTAGCCCAAGAAAGGCCAAAGTGGAGTTTTGCAAGTCATGGACTGCTCAACCACCTGGGTTCTATCCTTAAGCTTCACGGGTTGCCACCCACGTCCAACAGGTGGCCCCGTTGGGGGTTACCCCTGTGCAAAGTTGCAGTCGGTGTATTCTAACACCCCAGCTGACAGGGCTGGGTTACAAAAGGGAAATTTAAAGAGAGAAAATGAGGTAATCCTTAACATTTTCCTCGTAAATTCCTACCATAAAATAAACTGAACCCTCATTTTATGTCCATGTTTTTGCAATAAATGTTTTATTTTTCTTGTACCTGTTATTTTACAATACTAAATATATTTTCTTTATTCTTTATTCTTTAACAAATAAAGAAAATATATTTAGTATTGTAAAATAACGGGTGCAAGAAAACTAAAACATTTATTGCAAAAACACGGACATAAAATGAGGGTTGAGTTCATTTTATGGTAGGAATTTACGAGGAAATAGTTAAGGATATATTACAAACATATATTACTTCCTAACCATTAGGCATGACATAACCCCGGACGGGTTGATATGCTGTTAAAACCAGACAACTATCAAATCTTTATAAACTATTTTTCTATATGAGAACTAAAAACCTGAAGAAGGCCGGAGGGCATATCGGCCAAAATGTACAAATAACAATGAAGATAGGGACAATAGTCTGAATAACACAGATAATACTAATCTTCAAGCCTCATCTGAAACATTCAGAGAAATATGACATTCTGTCTTTTTTGAAGGAAATAAAATTATACCATAGTTTATAGACATGGACCAAATTAATACCATACAACATGATCCCCAATGATGCTAATAGATTGTTAAAACCAATTACTACAAAAGTATAAATATAAATACACAACATATATTACTTCCTAACTGTTAGGCATGATATAACCCCAGATGGGTTGATATACTGTTAAAACCAAACAACCAATCAAATGTTTACAAACTATTTTTCTATATGAGAACTAAAATAGTTATTATATTGTTGATATAGATATACAGATGTTGGTGTCACTAATACAGAAAATGGATTTGATTGATTGATTTTAATGGCATGTCAACCCATCTAGCATTATTTTCTGCCTAGAGTTAGGGAATCATGTTCATTGTACATTCATATTTATTAGTATTATTTGTATTATTCAGACTATTGTCCTCATCTTCATTGTTATCTTTACAACGTTTTGGCCGATGTACTCTCCAGCCTTCTTCATGTATTTCTTCTCAGACTCTGGAACCTTCTTGTCGTAATCGAGAGCCATCACGGAACTTTGTACCCAACCCTTTATTCAGTCCACGGGTGTATCCTATTCTCATTCCGCTAACTATAGCTGGGGTACAGGTATTAAGCTGTGTTAATTATCATTCTATGTTACTGCTGCCTCTGACCAGGATTGAACCTGCAGTCTAGAGATAACTGTCACTCTTAACCCAACGCATTTATCCACTAGGCTAGGGTAGCCAGTCTAGGAGAAGGATAACTTTGAATTTAAAACCAGGAGCTGTAGTCAGTGATATGATGAGGAGACTCATATTGGTAAATGCTGGTCTTCCATCGAACATGAACCTAGATTCAGACAGATCCATAATTTAAAAACCAAGTTAAACAATATTTAACAATAAATAAAAATTATATAAATTAATATAAAACTCATATATTAATACACAGCTTTACGTTTAATCTTTTCACGTTGAAAAGTAAAAAAAAAAAGAGATGAAATAAAATGTCTATTTTCTAGGGTTTCCTTTCAACATCACATACTTTTAAAGTCAACAAAATTCATATGGCTTTTTTTAATTACAAAAAAAATATGAAAGGAAATAATAATAATGATAATAATAACATAAGATGACCTGGACATGGTTACAAAGGGGAAACTTAAAGAGAGAAAATGAATCTCTATTAATGGCAGCACAAAAGAACGCTATAAGGACTAATTATATCAAAGCAAAAGATTGATAATGTACAGAAGAGAAAGTGTACGCTATGCGGTGATAGAGATGAAACAATTAATCACATAATAAACAAATGCAGCAAATTAACACAAAAATTATACAAAACACAGGCATGACTGGGTGAACAATAGTGTAAGAGACTAAAATTTAACCATATTGATAAATGGTACAGGCACAAACCAGAATCTGTCTAAGAAAATTATATCCATAAAATTCTCTAGGAATTTGAGATACAAATGCAGAGATGACGATAGGTACGCGTCCTGCATCACTGACGCACAAAAATCTCAAAGGACGCAGTAAAATCATATTAATGTGTCCCAGTGTTTTTCGCTTTTCTTCCATCTGCATATCAAGCTAACTGATAATACATTTCAATAGTTGCTTAGGAACGAATTACAAGGTCGGAGTTAGACAGCTTTAGTTGGGACCCATGAATTTTCCCAGGGACTCATTCAAAGTAAATATGTACGTCCCAGGATGCAGCTGAATCAAAAAGCTATCGTATCGGCTGAACGGATCGCAAAACCTAAACCAGAAGACCAGATCTGGTTTTAATAAACAAGAAAAGAATTTATCATTGAGTGGATTTTGTCATTACAGCAGAATAAACAGGGTGAAAAATAAAAGAAGTTGGAACCCTTAGAACAGTATTGAGAAGTTGGAAAAAAAAATGGGTGAACTGGATTGTTGGCTGGTTATTTTGTTTAATGGCATATCAACCTGTGAGGGCTATTAATACCAAATCTTGTTTTTTTGTATATACAGAATAGTCAAAATGTATCAAGATTTTTGTAATTTTTGACACACATGTATTCTGAAAGAAAAAAAACATTCTATTCATTATTTTGATTAGATGGCTTCAGTTGTTTCCCCATATTATAAATAAAAACCCTACAATCTATTAAGAAACTTTAATTTGGACCCATAAATTTTCCCGGGGACTCATTCAAAGCAAATATGTGCGTCCTAGTACGCACTAAATCAAAAAGCTTCAGCATCATTGCAAGTTTTTTTCGTGTTACAATTAAACTCAATTAATAATTAATAACCTTGGTGGCTGTTTATTGTAACTGAAGAGACTTGCTGAAACTTGATCTCTAGTGAAAGCACAATAAATACAAATATTATGATGTTTTGTATTTTAAATTATGATTTTTTTATAATAATAATATTATATTATTTTATTAAAAAAATCATCATTCCATTATTTCAAATAATTTTTTCAAGTATCTTTTTTTTTAAATAGTGCAGAATATAAAACACAAATTATGATATTCATTCAGGTACTAATGCAGAAGAGCGCGCAAGAGATAATATCATTAGATTACGTATAATTTTTTTAGATTTCACGGAAATATGCGAAACTTTGTGACGCTGGGATTAGGGTTAGCACTTCGGGAGTTTTCGTAATCTTATGCTATTTATACGTAAAATGCGATTCTAATATTATCTACATCTGTACCGACATTTATAAAAATTATTATTCAAATTAATCTAAATTAAGGACGAAACGATTACGAGAAAAGTGATAAAACGTTAAAAAATACTTATTTTAAAAAAATGAATAAAAAAAATTAAATTGATAAAAAATAAAAAACCAATGTCTTAATTTATTTATTTATTGTTTCAGTATAATTTTTCTTTCTTTCCTTTTTTTTTGTTGTTTTGTTTATTTTGTCCAAAAAAAAACAATGCTTATAAAAATGCTGCTAAAAGTTTAAAAAATAAGATAAAATAAACTATAGACTGTGTCGTTATAAGAAACGTAAAAAAATTTATATTAAGTTTCTCGAGAAATCATCAAATTTTAAAAGAAATCTTTACCTTTTACAAATTCTTCAAATAATATTTACAAAATACCAACAAAAAACAAACAAAACAACATTCAAAGTAGAAAGTATTTAAATCAATATATATATATATATATATATATATATATATATATACTTAATATTTTGATTAACATCAACGAACCTTCGTAGTACAAAATAAATCCTGAATTCCCTCGTAACTTTCTGTTGTCTTTTAAGCAATAATCAGAAAAAATAAATGGTCGTTCAAGATCGTTCCAGTTCAGAATTCCGGATTTTGACACCGATGTTTACTCTAATCTTTAATTTTCTCAAATTAAAAAAAATTATCAAAACAATTATCGATATAAAAAAATAATAAAGTACCGATTAAAAGAAAAGAAAAGAAAACTTAAACCACTTTAGACTGTCAAAACCAATCGATTTTTTATTAATAACAACTTTTTTAAATCTTGAATTTGTTTCACTCGATTTCCATTTTTAGTACAAGCGTACGAAGTGAAACAATCTTTTTTTTTTCTTTTAAAGTTTAATCAAATCATTTACGCCAATTAATTAATTTATTTGTTTTGATGATTATTTATTGCCATTTAAAAAAAATACATTTTTATTTCTTTGCGTATTAATGAGCATCCCTGAGAAAATAATGGCTCATTTTGCCAGCGTTTCCGTTAAAGTTAATCAAATTCCAATTTCAATCTCAATAATTTATATTGAAAGTGTCAATAAAATCATCAACAATATAGGTTTAAAAAAACAAGCGATTAGCTTGTAAATATGCGATAAGGATGATATTAAAATATAAACTGACATTGAATGTTTAATGTATTGTACCAAAACTAATCTGATGAATAAAAGCACAAGATAAAGGCCAGATTTATAAAAGATAGCTGCAGTAATTATTACTATTATATATAATATTACTTATTATATTCTTATAATAATGAATATGATAGTTTTTTTTGTTTTTTAGATGAACAGAACACTTTCTTAGGAGTCTCAATTCATCTGGTGATTCTTAATATATACCTTATTTCGTACAACTAATCACTTATAATTACTACAAGATAAATAATTAATAAATGATTAGTCGTACGAAATAAGGTAAATATTAAGAATCACCTAATTGAACTCTTAAGGTGTTCATCTTTTTAAGAAAATATATCATAATATAAGAATATAAAATTAAATAACTAATTATTTTATATTTTATAATAATAATGAATGCGATACTCTCGAAACCACTGTACTAAGACCTATTAATACGTTTTAATAGATCTTTAGTACAGTGGGTTACAGAGTATATTAAAAAAAGTCAAACAAAATATGAAAAGTCAATCAGAAAAAACTATCATACCACAAATTAGTGAATTATAATTAAAAAAAAGACACGTTTACATTGTTTTCTATAGTTATTTACTAACCTGTGTTTAGTTTGGGGTAAAGAGCCGGATGAATGAGATACACTGAGAAACGAACTCGCTAGTAATCTTTTGTTGTTAGCCATTGCTTACACCACGTGGTGTGCCCACATTCTCTTGTTGTTGTTGTTGTTTTTTAGAGGGGGGGGGGGTATTATACCTATATGGTTTCAAACATTTGAGTTTACAGGTATGGACAAGAAGAACAATTAAAATGAAGCCCAGTCGGTTATGATAAACTTAAAACTAAGGTAATGAAGGACTATTTGCTCGTAAATTCCTACAATAAAATAAACTGAACCCCCATTTTATGTCCGTGTTTGTTTTGTATTAAATGTTTTATTTTTTTGCACCCGTTATTTTACAATACAAATATATTTTTATTTATTTATTTATTTTAATATTCATTCAATGTGCATATTCTAAAAGTTTTTATTTTGTGAGAATGTTTAGTTTTAAAGTGAGGGCTCGTTTTACAATTTAGCATAAATTGGATCCTCCTTTTATGACCGTAATTTTGTTTTTTCGTCGACGATGATTAAAATCTGACGTTTTTATTTTAGAGTAGCAAAGCCAAAAAGAAAAGAAAATAACAACAACAAAAGTAATTTCAACTTTTTACTGCATTAGTAAAAATTAGGCTTGGGCATTTTATGGTAGGAATTTACGAGTAAGAAGTTGAAGTGTAAAACGAACCCCACTTTAAAACTAACATTCTCACAAAATAGAAGCTTTTAGAATCATACACATTGAAGTGAATATTAAAATAAATAAAGAAAATATATTTAGTATTGTAAAATAACGGGTGCAAGAAAAATAAAACATTTATTGCAAAAACACGGACATAAAATGGGGGTTCAGTTTGTCTTATGGTAGGAATTTACGAACAAATAGTCCTTCATTACCAAACTAACGACCACCTGAATTCTATCACTCTTAACGCGAAGAATTGTCGGCCTAACTTTGGAGAAACGATTCTTCCGCTTATTCAGTTATTCGTAAAGACTTTCAGGCCAGAACATGGTGAAGGCAGGTGGTTGGGTTAGTTGCCATGGGGTAATGATTTTTAGGTGAATTCTACTTCTGGTAGGCGCAAAGTGACAACCACCTTAAAAAAATAATTGTAAATAATAATAAATAAAATCGTAAAAAGAAACGGTACATTTCCCATTTGGTACTAACTAATGCAGAATATCGCGCAAGAGTTCATTAGATTACGTATAAAAAGCATTACATTTCGCGGAAATATCCGAAATCTTTGAGGGGTTCAGGTTAGATTACTTCGGGAGTTTCCGTAATCTAATGGTAAAATGCGATTCTAATGATATCTCTTGCGCGCTATACTGTAGTTGTACTCCTTTTTGGTCTAGCTAGGTTATTACCAGTTTTCAAAGAGTCTGAAAAACTTAGTAAACGATGCAAAGTTTTATCAAAATTTATTAATTTTACAAAAAATATATTTTAGCTTTTTATTTTTTATTTTTTTAATGAACAAACGCCGATGGGAGGGGTGTATCTATTTTTTTATTCTTTACAACTGTCAATTTGATTGGACGAAATTAACCAATCAAATAATTGGAAATTGTCGTCTGCAAAGTGACAAATTCTTTGGTAGTCAGTTTGTTGTTTTTTTTGTTTTTTATATATATATATTTTAACTATAGTTAGTTGCTGTTATGGGGTCCCTAAAGTTTGGTCCAGTTTTGAATTTTGTTAAACAATTAAATTTCAGTCACTACAGACGAAGAAAGTCGCAGGAAAAGTGGGGAAAAATTCAGTTATTGCAAAAGAATAATTTAAACTGATGTTACAGACAAAAGGTTAGTACAATTTTTTTCTCCATTTTTTGTTGATTTTCTTGCTACTTTTTTCGAAGATACTCATGCCGCCCTCAGTCTATGATAAGGGGTACCCACTCTACTACATGACGATTTTCATTAAGTAGCATTCATAGAAAACACATGAAACTAGGGTGACTAATGCAGAATAGTGCGCAAGAGATAATATAGGGACTGGCAAAAAAAATAAGCTTCTACGAGTTTTAAAAGCGAATTACAATTAATCAAATCTATTATTTAAGGTCAAACTTTGTCTAAATCGATAAGTAGTAACATAATGACCAT
>CM042174.1:29720937-29755937 GCA_023376005.1 Doryteuthis pealeii | reverse complement strand
CTTGCACCAGTTATTTTAAAAGACTAAAATATATTAAATATATTATTATATCAATAAAATATATTATATTTTATTTATTTATTTTAATATTCATTTCAATGTGCATATTCTAAAAGTTTTTATTTTGTGAGAATGTTTAGTTTTAAAGTGGGGGCTCGTTTTACAATTTAGCCATAAATTGGATTCATCCTTTTATGACCGTAATTTTGTTTTTTCGTCGACGATGATTAAAATCTGACGTTTTTATTTTAGAGTAGCAAAGCCAAAAAGAAAAGAAATAACAACAAAAGGTAATATTCAACTTTTTACTCGTAAATTCCTACCATAAAATTAGGCTTGGGCATTTTATCGTAGGAATTTACGAGTAAAAAGTTGATGTGTAAAAACGAAGCCCCCACTTTAAAAATAAAGCATTCTCACAAAATAAAAGCTTTTAGAATATACACATTGAAGTGAATATTAAAATAAAGAAAATATATTTTGTATTGTAAAATAACGGGGCAAGAAAAATAAAACATTTAATACAAAAACACGGACATAAAATGAGGGTTCAGTTTATTTTATGGTAGGAATTTACGAGCAAATAGTCCTTTATTACTTAGAAATAAAGCATAGCAAGATAGCATGGGAAGCAAAGAATAAATAATGGGAAGAAGAAAGCGAAGAGAGAATAAGTTGGAATTAAGAATGAAGTTTGAAAAAGAGAGAAAGAACATGAAGTGGAACAGGGGAAGAAGGCAACTGGAATATTGAAAGTTATTGTCAGAAAGGAAAAAGAGAAGGAAGAAAAAAGAGAGAAGAAGAAAGAAAAATAGAAAGAGAGAGAGAGAGGGAGAGAGAAATTAAGTACTGTAGCCTACCTAGTTATTACCCGTGAAAATAAAATTACATTTAAATTTCTGTGAGATGATTTTTTTCAAGGAAAGAAACTATATAGCATATTTAGATATATTAGCTGTAGGTCAAGTAATGTCTCATGTTACCATAGCGGAATTTCGCAGCAGGTTGTGTGACCGATATATATATATATATATATATATATATATATATATATAGTTATATATATAGTTATTAATTTAATAAAAACAACATTGTTTTTGGTTCAATTCATATAGTTTGTTGTTGTTGTTTAAAAACATCCTTCCTTCTATAATTTCAGCTTTGTTAACGCTTTCAAGCTGGTAGCTTTCTTCAGAGATTTTTGTCTGGAGAAAGATACCAGCGTTAACAGAGAGATATTGTAGGAACAATATTTCTTTCGAAAAAATAATTACAAACTATATAAATTGTACAAAGAAAAACTTATTCGTATATATATATATATATATATATATATATATATATATATATAGGTGTTGTTAGATAACACGGAACATTTCTTCTTCATGATCTTGATTTGTATCTTTTCCAGCCTTCTGGCTATCTTTCTAAGGTCAGGATCCAGTTGATATAGGATTTTTCCCATACTATCAACCCTAGCGCTTTCGACTGTTTCCCCAGTCGTCATCAGGGGTATATGTTGTATTTTTTTTTTCTTTTTCTTTTTCTTGTTCTTTTATCTATTTTGTTTTTAAATCAGGAGAATATATTTTTAGAGGGTTGGCTACAAAATAACTTGCTGCCAAAATATACTTTTAAACTATGTGTGGTGGTGGGGTATCTAATATTTACATTAACACCCCCCCCCCAGTTTTTCTCGGGAATTTGTTTCGTTACTTATATCGTCTTTGTTTCTGTCTAAAATGTCTATGTATTGAATTAATACACAGTCATTTAAGATATAAACAAATACGATATGAGTAATGAAACAAATTACTAATATTTAATGATAGTTATGAACACTTAGCATCTATTTCATAACTTTTACTGGCTAAACTTGCAAATCGGTCGGAAAATTAGGGTAACCCAGAAAAAACAGAACCAACACATTTTGTAATAAAACTGTTGATTTTAACTAGAGGGGTTAGGGTTAGGGTTTAGGTTAGTTTAATGGGAAAATAAATAATTTGGGTTCTGTTTTTCTTGGTCAACCCTGTATACAGGGTGACTTAGAAAAAATAGAACACACAAATTTTGTAAGAGTAGGGTTTGGGGTTAGTTTAATGGGAAAATAAATATATAATTTGGGTTCCGTTTTTTCTGGGTCACCCTGTAATATGTTTTAATTTTCCGACTGATTTGCAAGTTTTGCCCTTTTACTTTATAAAATTAAATATTTTTCCTACATACATTTTATAACCAAAAAAATTAATAAGAAAAAAAAGTAATTCGTATCAGTTTCGTACTACACGTGGTTTTATTTCTATTCAACTAACGACTTAATCTTTAAAACATGTGTAATTAGAATAGTGATTCTGAAACTACATGCCATGTCACAATAGGGTGCAGCATCTCTCCCACAAGTAGGTATCCATTACTAATAAATAAGCGAGTTCGATCCTCGCTGGACGCTCCATACTTGCGACATTGACCACACCCTACCTAAATAATTTAGCCAACCCGTTCCACACGGGTAGGATGTGGCAAAGTTGTAAGCGTCCAGCGAGGATCGAACTCGCTATTCATTAGTAATGGATATTTTGAAAAGCATTCGAACCTTGAATTATTCTAATTATTGATATATATTATAAACCAATGTATTCATATTTTAAAAGCGGAAAGAATTGGTGTGCCGTGATAATCAAATAAATGTAGTTTTAGTTTATTGTCATACAATTGATATTGAGAACTGAAATTAGAATATGAGGACAGATAAACATCTTTTGGCTAAACTTGCAAATCGGTCGGAAAATTAGGGTGACCCAGAAAATACAGAACCCACAAATGTTGTAATAAAACTGTTAATTTTAATTAGGGGGTCTAGGGTTAGGGTTAGGGTTAGTTTAATGGGGAAAAAAAAGAAATAATTTGGTTTCTGTTTTTTCTGGGTCACCCTGTAATATGTTTTAATTTTCCGACCGATTTGCAAGTTTAACCCATTTTTCCTTAAGTATGATTTTTTAATAACTTATTAGTTCGGGCTGATGGCCTCTCACAGAGCAATGCTGGTTACTTGGTGACGCCCATCTCCTTTCCAAGTTACAGAAGAAGACAGTAAAAAAAGACAAAAAAAATAGTCACTTAACTACCTTAGTTTTTTGTCATTTAAACTTAACCAAGGGATTTTTTTTAATCCCATTTTGCACTTTAACTCAAGGACGGGGGGTTCTGAAGTTGTTTTGTTCGGGTTCAGACAAAACCACCACGTGATAACACCCCCCCCACTCCACGTCTAAAGTGCAAAGTACGACAAAACATCATCCTTGGTTAAATGAAAATATGACAAAATATGTTTTAAGTGGCTGTTTTTGTTGGACTTTTTCTAGTTTCATTTATAGAAATAACTTTTATTATTATTTTCTGAATATTTAATCTGGCTAGATGTTTTAAAACATTTAAAAACTTATTTGGTAAAACTTGCAAATCACACTCAAAATCCCGTGATATTACAGGGTGACCCAGAAAAAAACAGAACCCAAATTATTTATTTATTTTCCTAATAAACTAACTCTAAACCCCAACCCTAAACCCCCGGAGTTAAAATTAATAGTTTTATTACACAATTTGTGGGTTCTGTTTTTTCTGGGTCATGGGATTTTGATAATGATTTGCAAGTTTTACCAACATTTTTAAACTATATTTGACAACTAACAAAAACAACGTTATAATTTAGCTATACCCAAAATGGGCCTAAAATGCGTTTTTGACAAAATGACTTTAAAAGGGGAAAATAATTAACCAAAAATCAGGAATTTATTTAAGATCAATATTATATTTAATTGTACACAAAAAGAAAATTTCTGACTGCTTGTTTTGTATAAGAAAAAAAAATGTGGGAGAACGAGGAGGAGAAAGAATCGTATTTAGCTTTATCTAGATATAATTTAATAATCAATTGATTAATTTGTCATAGTGTTGTATTTCTGTTGTTTACAGGCAGACAACCCCTACTTTTCCTTTTTTTTTCTTTCTTCCCATATTATTTCGTTAGAGCCTTTCGTAATAATAAACCAACAAACAAAATGTCGTAATTAACGGACTTATTGGTAGTGACAGTCGCCGCATGAAGTCGATTCTACGAGAGGAAATGAGAAAAGCTTCCCCGACTCGCAAAACTTCCTGCTGCAGACGAAGAGTACAGAAGAGGAAGAAAAAGAAGACGACGAGGAGGAGGAGGGCGAAAGAGGAAGGAGGAGGAAAAAATGAAGAAGGCTGATAAGAAGTAAAAGACGAACGAAAAGAAGAATTTCAAGTGGATTTGGAAATAGTACTCCTCTTGTATACTATCTGCTTTCCTTTACCTACCACCCCCTCTCTCTCTCTCTTCTTTTTCTCTCTCTCTCTCTCTCTCTCTTTCTATCAATGGCCTTGTTCCCAATATGGCGGGTCACATGTGGGGTTACATTAGGTCATGTAAGCGACCTCGTTGTTTGCATGACAGGGAAGTCCTGACCTAATTTCTCTAGGGGAACTGGCTAGTTTTAGCTTAGCTTATGAGGGCAGGGGTATGTTTATTTATAAGTGAAGTGGGGTGTAATATGTGAATTATTCTCCATTGTAGCTGACCTCATTTATTTTGTTCGCTAGAATGGAGTTGTTTTGCTTTCTTTTAATTCAAATATAAACCAACTTTTCTTCCTTTTTTAAAAAATGGGCTTTACACACACACACACACACACACACACACACACACACACACACACACATATATATATATATATATATATATACATATATGAGGAAGAATGTAGGAAGCGCGTGGTGTAATGGTTAAATCATGGGAAATGGACTCGTCGCCCCGAGTTCAAATCCTGGACGTGGTAATTGCATTTCACTTAGCGCTAATACCATTGGGAAAGGTATGAATCCTACCCTCCCTCCAGCTATGGGTAAATAGTAGGGCAGACTGGGCTCTTTAACCTTGGTTAGGCAACCGGTCTAGGAGAAAGAAAACTCTGAATTCAAGCCTGTTAAACTCCGCTTAAGAAATTGACCTTGTGTCGCATCCTGCTCGTGCGGAGGGGTTGGTAAATATATATATGAGGAAGAATGAATAAAGAAAAGAAAGTACAGAATGGGTAATAAAAGATGAATTTAATCAATATCACTTACACATGTGTTTCGGTCAGTTTATCTTTGTGTACACGATTCAAACTATTATTATCATTAAATAAACAAATGAAATGAAATAATAATAATAGAAAAATGTAAAAATATTCCGTACACAGAGAAGATTCGACCTTCATCAGAGTGAAATTTTATTTTGAAAGAATCATATAGATACACACACATACACACAATATTATTTTTGTTTTTTGTTTTTTGTTTGTTTGCTTGTTTTACGGCATATCAACCTCAGTGGGTCATTTAATGCCGATAAAGTTTTGAAATAAATTCATTCTTAATGGATACTCAATTTTTTTTATAAATACATTTTTCTATTTAACCCATAGATGGGACACAATATTAGACGACCTATGAACGCGTTTGGTTTCCGTTGTAATAGCGGTCCATTATGATATTGATGCTTCTATTTACTCGGAAGGTTTCTAATTAGCATATTATAATTATATCGTTATATCGAGAATTTGGATTATTTAGAAATTGAAATCATGTTCGGTGCGAATGTTCTGGACCAACAAAATCATTTATCAATTACAAATTGGACAGGAAATTGTTATATTCTAGAACACTTTAAGTATATTATCACTACAATGAAAAAAATGTCAGTATTATGTACCGCTATAGCTAGTATATGCAAGGTGTGTTTAAAAAAAGTATCGAGAATGAAGCTGTATTTACCAAGATAGAAATGAACTATGAATGGAACGTTAATTTTTCAGAATATAAAGGTGTGTGAAAAAATACCAAGTTTAAAGCTGTATTTACCAAGATAGAAATGAAGAATGAATGGAACGTTATTTTTTAGAATACAAGGTGTGTGAAAAAATACCAAGTTTAAAGCTGTATTTACCAAGATAGAAATGAAGAATGAATGGAACCTTATTTTTTAGAATACAAGGTGTGTGAAAAAAAGTACCAAGATTGAAGCTGTATTTACCAAGATAGAAATGAACAATGAATGGGACGTTAATTATTTTCAGAATACAGGGTGTGACATAAAAGTATCGAGATTGAAGCTGTATTTACCAAGATAGAAATGAACAATGAATGGAACGATGTTTTCCGAACATAAGGTGTGTCAAAAACTACAAAAAAATCTCGATACTTTTTTGACACACCTTGTATGTTAAAAATAATGAAAATCACGTTGTGGACATTTACATTTTTATTCGTATAACTTATAAAGGAATATACAACTCCATCAAATAATAGGAACGTTTCTTTTTGACGAGATAACGACATGACGTAATCTGCACGGAAACAGGGATTGAACGTTAGTTGTTATGAAGCTTTTGAAATTTGAAAATTACTTGAAACTCTTGTAATTTATGAGGAAGTGCGTCCAGGTCTCCTGCCTCAAAAATTGCTACCCGGTGACTATCAAAATAACGACCCAGCTCAGTCTATTCAAAACTATCCATCTTCATATCTATCTATCTATCTATCTCAATTTATTCATATTTATCTATATTACTTTAAATACTAAGATTTTTTTTTTATTCTTGTTTGTTTAATGTCTTGTTTTTAGTTTAAATAAACAAGAATTACGACAAAAAAAGATGCGACCCCCCCCAAATACATTTACTTGTCGAAAATATATATCTATCTCCATTTGTTCATATCTATCTACATTATTTTGTTTGTTTATCTATCTATCTATCTCAGTCTATTCAAAACTATATATCCATCTTCATATCTAAACAAGAATTACGACAAATTACGATAAATAAACAAGAATTACGACGAGCTGGGGTTGTTATTTTGATAGTCACCGGGTAGCAATTTTTGAGGCAGGAGACCGGGACGCACTTCCTCATAAATTACCGAAACTCTGTTAGTGATTTCTATTGTTAACATAAAATGTAATTAAAAATTATTATTGAAGAGTATTTTGCGATTAATCATTTAGCTCAGTTGGCAGAGCATCCAGTTCGAAGCACAAGGTTCCGAGTTCAATACCGACCCCCGCCAACTCAGCGTATGTGTAGCATAGGGAACTGTGCGGTAAAGTGAGGAGCTGATGGTAGACTTTACTTATAAAATATCACAGAAGATTATTATTAAAGAAGGGAAATATTGTCAACATAGTCTTCTTTAATAGAATCTATTTCATTACTTTGTATTGATATTCTATTTTATTTTAATATTGATTTAGTTAAACACACACACACACACACACACACACACACACACACATATATATATATATATATATATATATATATATATATATATATATATATGGTGATATTATGATTTCACACTCATAACTTAAAGTTTCTTGGTAATCCAATCATCAGATGAGATCAGTGGTTGAGATGTCAAAAACCAGTCATGAAATGGTTGAGATGTTAAAAATCAAATTTTTTAGCGTTTATATGAAGCGTTTTTCACGCGATGGGAAATGTAAAGCTAAAAATTGTTTTTTTAAACTGTGGCTTGTTTAACGTTTATGTGACGTGGATTGTATTCACGTGATGTAATGTCATGACGTTAAATTTGTATTTAAAAAACATTATAATCAAACAAACCTTCTTTGAAAGTTTATATATATATATATATATATATATATATATATATATATATATATATATATATAACTTTCAAAGAAAGAAAAACTTAACAAACCGTCATCAGGTAATAATTTATTTCAACCAGAAACTCAAAAATATTTTTAAATTAAAAAAAAAATGCTTAAGAGCCCCAGTCTCTTCAGACGCGTTTTACAAAATAATGGGATTCACTGAAAAACGAAGTTATATAACCAGAAAAAAATCTCAATATTAGCAAAATTTATGACAGATAGCAATGATAAAGTTAAAAATTATAAGCCTAACAAAAAGATACAATGTATATCTTAGCTTCCTGTTCAACCGACTTCCTCATAAAATATTGCTCTGTATATAATCTAATTTATTGATTAGATATAATCTAATTTATTGATTATTATACATTGAGCTATCTTCAGGGATTTATAAAAATCTTTGTATGAATATATGTTTGCACCTACAAGAGCATTCAGTATGGTTATACAGTGAGATTTTGAAGATCCTAAATAGAATTATCTCTTACAACCAGTTAATTGGATTACCTTACACCCACACCCACACCCATATATATATATATATATCTACACTACCATTCCTACAACCTCCCACTACCAATTGTTATTACCTCCCACTTCTAATTCCTTGCTACTACTCGTTCTCGTTAAAAACGAGACACGAAACCATACCATCGTTTCCTACCTGATGATGGCAAACTGTATTGCCGAAAGCGCTTGTTTTTAAACCTTTGGTGGACTATTACACCAGTTCCACCCCGACACCAAAAAGATGGCCCGAAAATTAGAAAGGATCAACCAAAAACTTGTCCGACAAGAATTGTCTGTACAGTTCAACAAAACTTGTATGAAAGAAAAAATGCTGCCAAAATACACTTATTTTAATATATATATATATATATATATATATATATATATATATATATATATATATATATATATATTAAATAAGTGTATTTTGACAGCATTTTTTCTTTATACAATATAATTTATATATATATATATATATATATATAATATATATATATATATATATATATATGATATATATATATAACTGGTTGTGGTTTGATTGCTATTGTGAAATCAGTGCAGACTCTAAGCATTGACATTTTTATTTGTTTTTGTCATTTTTAGGTAATGCGATCATTTTCTAAGTAGAATTATGATATTCATTTCTTTGGTTTACGAGAGTGTAATAGCGATCATGAATTTAATGCCCTGCGATGGTCATTAAAAAATTAAAAAAAAAAAAAAAAGATTTTCAAATTAAAATTTTTAGAAGACAAGTAACAAACGTTCAGCATCTGTTTCTACGATGATTTGGCCAACAATTGCCATTATCGTATGAAAATAACATTTTGTAGTATCCAATGAAGCGGTATAATCGAAACATATGAACGATTTGTTAATTTCAATTATTTGCTTTTTATATTAAAGTCATATTTCCTGGCTACGACAATAATAATAAAGGACCCATCCCTAGCAATTACGGGCCAATAACTTGTCTGCCTATAATGTGAAAAATTCTGACTACATTAAATCAAAGAAGAAATATATTACTCACTTAATTATCGCAAACTATACCCGGCTGAACAGAAAGGATGCCGCGAGGGAAAAAGAAGAACAGATCACCTACTTTATACTGATCAACTTATCCTTAAGGGGTTAAAACTAGGGGCAAAAAATCTCGCAATGGCATGGATCGACGACAAAAACGCCAATGGAATTGCCCGCAAACTTGGATTATATAATGCTTAAAAACGCACCAGATTGCACCATCCAGGCAACATTATTGTTAAGATCAGGTAGTATACTCAGAAGAGTCCTGGACACCTGTTGTCACTCCAGTGAAAAACTCTCACAATACTAATACTAATACACACGCTGCAAAAACTATCAAAATATATATGCGATGATAAAAAAAAACAACATTTTATGTATTTATATTTTATATAACGATAATTTGCATGGAACTTCGTTGGGAGCGGTACTTAATCCGTCTTGTTTATTAACAGAAATAATATTGTCGCTTTGTAATTCTTGTTGCGCTAAAATTGATAGCTTTAACCAGTACTATAAAGGTTAATATAATTACACCATTCTTTACTCTGTAAAAAAGTTAATTTGTATGAAACTTTACTTTTCAAATAATATTACCGTATTTGATGGCATATACAATCCCATTTTGGTAATTTATGAGGAAGTGCATCCCGGTCTCCTGCCTCAGAAATTGCTACCCGGTGACTATTAAAATAACGTCCCCAGCTATGTTGTCTCGGCGGTTTTACTTGAAAGAAAACAACCAACTTAGGGCGTTAAATGTATTTTAGAGGGGGTGGGCTTCTCTTCATGAACAAATGGAGATGGGTGGATATATATATATAAACAAAGTAAAAAATGAACAAATTGAGGTAGATAGATAGATAGATAGATATTCATATTCATATCTAAACAAGAATTACGACAAATTTCTATAAATAAACAAGAATTACGACAAATTTCTATAAATAAATTTCTAAACAAATTACGATAAATAAATAAGAATTACGGAAAAAAAAATACATTTAACGCCCTAAGCTGGTTGTTTTCTTTCAAGTAACACCACCGAAACGACATAGCTGGGGACGTTATTTTAATAGTCACCGGGTACCAATTTCTGAGGCAGGAGACCGGGACGCACTTCCTCATAAATTACCCCCATTTTTCCCGAAGAAAGACTAAAAGTGAATAAATATGTCAGATGAAGAAAATGTAGAAAAAATAATTCGTTTTACGCGACAGATATTTTTCTACACGAATTCGTGGGGAATATTTAATGTCGTGTTATAGTAAAGACCGTATTGCATCCTAAAAATGGCTAAAAAAATGTCTTCCGTGTCATATAAAATAAAGGTATCTGATTGGCTAATGTTTAACCAAACGCCGTAGATTACCATTACTTATAGGAAAATTAAGTCGATATTACAACATTAAATGTAAAATTTTATTTACATATCGTGTCAAGCATCAAGATTTATTCTTGGTTTATGTAAAAATAATGGTTATTGTCAGTGATTTATGTGTTCTATAAAAATGACTTTGTCCCGAGTCGATGAATGAATTTTTTCGCAAGATGAGTGTTCCTTTCTAAATTTCAACCATTCATGTTTTTTTTTTTCTAGGAGAAGAAAAACTCCGAATTCAAACCTGGTCACTACTAGAATAAACTCAGGCCTACTTAGTGATTTATTTCAATTAAACATTTTTTTGACCCCCCCCCCCCTTGAGAAATTGTCATGATCAGAATCAGCGCGTTCACAGACTTTATACTATTTGTGATATTTTGTAAATTGCGTGTGATTTTATAATCCATGAGTGATGGTTTGGTTTGGTTTCTTTGTTTAGTGGCATATCAACCTTCGTGGGTTATTTAATGAAAAAGCCATAATTTTAGAAAAACAGTAGTGGTACTATTTAACCCATAGCTGGGGGATAAAGGGGTTCAACCATTCATGTTTTTTTTTAAGATTTAGAAAGTATATTGGGGAAGCGCGGTGGTGTATTAGTTAGAGTCGCAGGAAATGGACTCGTCAACCAGGGTTCAATTCCTGGACGAAGCCACAGTACACATAGCGCTAATACCCTTGGGAATAGTATGAATCCAACTATACTCCCTCCAACTATGGGTAAATAGTATGGCAGACTGTGCTCTTAAACCTTGGTTAGGCAACCTGTCTAGGAGAAGAAAAACTCTGAATTCAAACCTGGTCACTACTACAATAGGCCTTAGGCCTGCTTAGTGATCTATTTCAATTTTTTTTTTTTTTTTGTTTTAATTTATTTTTTCGTGGTTATTTTGCAAAAGCTATTGAATGAATTTTTTTCTTATGATATTTTTTTTTTTTTTTTTTTTTAGATTTAGAAAGTATCAATGGTTCCTTTGTTTCAATGGTATATCAACCTTCGTGGATTATTTAATGCCAAAGTTATCCTTGTAGAAGAATAGTAGCGGTACTATTTGACCGATAGCCGAAAGGATAAGGGGATTCATACCTTAAACAAAAGTATTAGTCCGAAAGTGAACGTAAAAGCGTGACTAGAGTTTGAGCTCGCTATCACGACGTCGTAGCCCAGTACGTTAGCCATCACACCACGAAGATCACTCAAAGTATCAATACCTAATTTCTTTAAAATAATATTTTGATATATAAAATAAGAATGATTATATGTTACCAGGGTCGGTGCTTGGGTCTTATGCCCCCCCACACACACACACAATAGCCTATGATACGCGCCCCCACTCTACTAGATGTCTTTTTCATAAAGTAGTATTCTTAGAAAATATATGAAAACTGCCCTCCCGGGGCACCAACCAGGTTGTCCTCCCCCGGTTGCGGTGGTCGAGGGTAGTACACACCGGTCCTAAATATTATCAGTAAAGATAGTTATGTCATAACATTTAAAGACATTCAAGTATTTTGACATATGGAATAAACATCTACTCAAGTTGTATGTAGAGTATGATGGCAATATAATCTTTAATTTGGTAGTTGGTTTTGAAGGCTATCACTTTGCAAGTGTAAAGAAAAATAAGGTAACTATGGTGCTGTTTATTAACCTTTGATTTATTCTTAATATATCGAGATAAAGATCTCTTCGTCAGAAGATTTCTGAAAGTCTCAGTCGGTAGAGCGTTCGGCTAGAAACCACAAGGTTCCTAGTTCGATACCCGCCCTCGCCAACTCAGCGGTAAAGTAAGGAGCTGATGGTAGATGTGGCGCTCCACCTCAGACGCTAAAATAATCTCCTTGGTCTAGCGCTAGTGAAAAGGGGATAGACTCCCTCGCTGCATGGCTGATACCGACATTAGGCCGCCCCGACGACTTAAAAAAAAAGTTGTTGGCTAGTAATCGTTCATTCTGCTTGGTGTTTTATATCTTTCAAATTCTCTGCGTATGTGTATGTGTGAAAAACTCGCAAGGAGTAAAATAATAATAATAATAATAATAATAATAATAATAATAATAATCAATTTCTCTTGTTGAAGCGTCCGTATAATTGTTTTTCACTTTGCGGTAATAGAGATGAGACTGTTAACCATATACTCTACGAATGTAGCAAACTAGCACAACGAGAATACAAAAGTAGACACGACTGGGTTGGGAAGGTGATCCACTGGGAATTATGCAAAAAATTAAATTTTGACCACACAACAAAATGGTATATGCATAAACCAGAATCTGTTCTTGAGAACGAAACGCACAAAATTCTCTGGGACTTTGAAATAAAAACAGATCACCTTATCCCAGCAAGAAGACCAGACCTAGTGTTGATTAACAAAAGAGAAAGAACTTGCCAACTGGTGGATTTTGCAGTGCCAGCAGCTCACAGGGTGAAGCTAAAGGAAAATGAAAAAATGGACAAATATCTGGACCTTGCCAGAGAACTGAAAAAGTTATGGAATATGAAAGTGAAAGTGATACCAATTGTAGTCCCAAAAGGATTAGAAAAGGGCTTGGAAAGTTTGGATATCAGAGGAAGGATTGAAACCATTCAGAACACTGCACTGCTGCAATCTGCCAGAATACTCAGAAGAGTCCTGGAGACCTGAGGAAACTTGCTGTCACTCAGACTCCAGTGAAAGACCATCAGCTAACACTGATGTGAAAACTCAAAAGGAGTAAATAATAATAATAATAATAATAATAAATAATAATGAATACCAAAGAAATAATCAAACAGAAAATACAAGTTAAAATATAAGGGATACGAAGGTATGAGGAAATAAATTCAACAGGCAGAATAAATTTTTACAACAAATGCTAAGAAGTTCTATAGATTGTTTGAGAAACAAACAATAGAGATTAAAAAAACACCTGACATGAATAACAGAGAAAAGTTCTTGAAAAAGATCTGGAGTACAGATAAAGAATTTAAACAGGATGCTAACAGAATTAAGAGAGGAAACGAAGATTAGCAGGGATGCTGATAGGTACGCGTCCTGCGTTCCTGACGCACAAAAATCTAAAAGGACACAGTAAAATCATATCTGACGCACAAAAATCTAAAAGGACACAGTAAAATCATATCTATCCGTCCCAGTTTCTTTTTTTTTTCTTCCCTCACCATTTCAAGCTAACTGTAATTGCATTTCAATAGTTTCAATACGTCCTTTATATTCTGATTACTTTCTAAAAGAATAAGGAAGTTCGTAATTAAAATCAAATATGCCACAACTAGAGACAGCCACTTAGACAACGGACGAGCAAAATATTTTAAGGTCTCAGATTTTGAAAGCCCTCAATCAAATACGTTTGGACAATACTAACACAAACTGTCCGGCGTTTTCTTGTACGGAATTTCTTTCAGATGAAACAGTCTTTTTTTTCATAGCCCTTAAAATGTGTATTAACAAGATATTTTTGTTTTTAAATATAAATCATAGAGGCAGCATAAAAGTATTTACTGACGGAAAATGAAATTTCAACATTGAAAAAGCGTGCCGATTTAGACTTGGAGGTTCACGAAAGGCGGTCGTGGTATTTTGATGAAATTTTCAAAATCATCAACTATTTTGTGACGCATGCAATAGGTACAATGTTCATGCGAAAGCACAAGCCTATGTTAACCCCCAAAGAGGATGTGCAGTATATGAACATGGAGTCTGAATACTGTATGTGATTATTGCTGGATTTTGGATATATATAAGGCAAAGGTAAATGGTCACTTCTACTTATAGACTCGACTATAAACACGTGACCTGAGAAGGATTCTTATTGTCCAATCACTGGCATTGCTGCTGCTGCTTCTGCTGTATTAATAGAGACCCCAATCTGAGATTATTTCATTCATATTTGGATTCCTTGGACGACGGACTTACAAGGAATACGTTAACACCGGATCTATGGCTTGCTTACTATTCATTAATCTGACGAGGATGGCTGCCAGATACTAACACATATTTACTCAATCGAGCCATGTCACCAATCACACACACACACATATATATATGTGTGTGTGTCCTATGTGTGTGTGTGTGTGTGTGTGGTGTCCGTTCTGTTAGCACGACCGCTGATGATAATGCTATAAGTTTGATGATCAAATAGATCTTGACTGTCTACCTTATTCAAACTTAGATCTACATATGCCCTATCATCAATATTATACTTTATAAGTACAGCAACCGTTTGATATCTATAATAGGAGCAAAACTCTTAAGAATTAATGACAAAATCAAATATATATATATATATATATATATATATAGAGAGGAGAGAGAGAGAGAGGAGAGAGATGGACAAGGCCTCTAAGATATCTTAGAAGGCACTGGATGGACTCTCTGGCTGTTCAGCTAATATTGACAATAGGCCACTCCACAGACTTTATATATATATATATATAATATTATATTATATATATAATATATATATATTATATATATATATATAATCAAAAGTCCAGAGGAGAAATCTTCCTATTAATACAAGAGTTTTTTTTAAAACCTGTCGCAGTTGAGAGCTCAATGTGTGTTTTAATGTTAGAGTCACAGAGCAAATATATAAGTAAAGAAATAACAAAGACTTAGAGATTTGCATTATAGTCTAATTCAGGGAGCTTAGACAAAGTGTCTAACTCTCCCGATCATCAGATGCAAATAAAATTTTTTATTTCAAATCTGTTTTCAAATGCTTGAAAGTAATAAAGAATTCATCATTCACATCTGATGAGTCGGAGGAGTTTAGACACTTTGTCTAAGCTCCCTGAAATAGAACTATAATGCTAAATCCTCAAGTCTTTTGTTATTTCTTTACTTATGAATTGCTCTGTGACTTACATTAAGAACACACATTGAGCTCTCAAACTGCGACAGGTTTTTTTTAAAAAACTCTTGTGTCGTAAGGAAGATTTCTTCTCTGGACTTTTGGATTATATATATATATATATATATATATATATATATATATATATTATGTAGATAATATGGATGCTATATTTGTAAGTAAACAGTGCACAATATCATTTACATTTAAGTTTAAGTAGCAAATTGCATTTGGTCTGAAGATCGTATAAGCGAGGAAATCTGTCAGTAACCAAGAACGTTGACTCCATGTCCACATTACCTTAAACTTAAATATATATATGTGTGTGTGTGTGTGTGTGTGTGTTGTGTGTATGTGGTTGGCATATATACATACTAGTGCAAAGCAGATATTGAGCACTATTGCTATAAAAGACTACTGAACAGAATTTACTGTTGATAGTTATTATATTATACATGTCTGTGTGTTGAGTGTGTATGAGACAGACAGACAGACAGACAGACAGGGAGTCAGAGAGAGCAAGCAAGTGTATAGACCTATATTATGCTACCCAAAAATAGTGGATTTAAACAGCACCCACTGAACTGAATTATACAATAATACAGACTTTTGACAGTATATTTTATATTTATACCTACCTGCCCAGGAGCATATATTTATTCTTTGTTTATATCTATCTATCTAATCATTATCTCTAGATTAGGTTTTGGAAAGATCTAACATAAAAATGATTTCTACCAATTCTTTCAATGAAGTTAAACAACCTAAATAAAAAAACACAATATTTGGCATTAAATAACCTACAAGGGTTTGATATGCCATTAAACACCAAACAACCAACCAATTAACTATGTATCTAATCTAACTACATATCTAACCTATTTATATTCTCTCTCTCTCTCTATTATATAATATATATATATATATATATATTATATATATATATATTATATATATGGGACTCTCCATCGATTTCGACGTATGATGTTCAGACCACATATTCATCTAACCATGTTGTTAATCGCAGGTGACATTTCAGCCCTGCCATGACTTGCAAAGAAGTCCACAGATGGAACAAGTGTGTGCATTATTTGAATGTATTGTTGGGACACTACAATACTCTAGTCTTTTCTCTACTTGACGCAGCTTGGTGACATCGATGCTGCAAAAATCCTTATACCATTGTAACAAAAATCCTCCACATTCTACGATTGAGTGCTATGCTCTCAAAAGTTAGCGTAATCTATATTTGCAGCTGAGAGGTTATTTTCAAGCTTGTCCGTAAATTGAGAATGGTCGACCACGTTTCTTTTACCACCGTAAGCTGACATTACAACAGAATCTTTGGTACTCTGTCATCATGCATTCACAATATATATATTATATATATTAGATTAGTTTATAAGTTAATACATAGTTAATTGAGAGGTGATACCTCAAAACACGTGTCTGTGGATTACTTTATTATATGCTCCCAATTTGGTGAGCACTTTAATTTAGAAGGGATTTATTGCAAAATTCACCGTATTCGGCGCGCAGCTAAGCCTCGCTTTGTTTACATAAGTTTGAGGCCTCTAGTGAATTCATTTCCCTTAGAAATGTAGCGATTAAATAGTCTCTAATTTTGACAGCTGCTTATGACCACGGGTAAGAGGATTGGCGAAGAAAGTTCATTCGGGGTCTGAACCCGGCCAGAAGGTAGCTGTTAAACGGTATAACCACACTGATGAGAGGTGATACCTCGAAACACGTTGTCTGTGGATTACTTTATTTATATATATATATATATATTATTATATATATATATATGTAGATGAGAGGTTATCTATAACTTGGTAGTAAGGATGATTCTTATGTGATTTCTAAGATACACTGTATTATTATTGTATGATCCAGTATGTATAAATACAGTGATCTTTAAATCACTAAAGAGAGCTCAATGTATAATAAACTTTTTAGATTATATACAGAGCAATTACCTTAATCTACCATCTGATGAGACAAAATTTTTGAGAGCTATATTAAATCAACTTAGATTTATACAGGCCCCATTTTAGTCGAAATAAATTTATTATGGCATTACCGTGTTAGTTTTTCCTTCCTTTCTAAGATATATATATATATAATATATATATATATATATATTATATATATATATATATATATGCAAGTAGAATTAAAAAAAGGCACATCTCCTGTTTAACAATTTTTTATTTTTATCTTTCTAATTTTCTGGCCAACTTTTAATGTTTGGGTGGAATTGGTGGATAGTCCACCAAAGTTCAGTTCCCGAGTACTTTTGGCACTTTGAAGTGCCATCATCAGGGGTGATGTATTCCAGTTTTTTAAGATTATAATTAATGTGGAGGCTGGAAGAGAAGAATTGGGAGAGAAGGTGTTATAGACTTATCCACCAATTTCACCTAAAACATTAAAAAGTCGGCCTGAAAATTAGAAAAGATAAAAAATAAAATTGTTAAACAGGAGATGTGCCTTTTGTTTAATTCTACTTGTATAATAATGAAAATATTGCCTATCTATATATATATATTATATATATATATATATATTATATATATATTATTATACGCTGATGAGACTTAATTAAGTCGAAACAGTCTGTAGCGGTATTTCTACACACCCGAGCCATCTTTGCCGGGATTAACTTGTCAAGTTCATTTCTATAAGAAAAAGTAATCGAATTTTATGCGATACATGCCGTTGTAAGTGCCTTCAAGTAAAAATTTAATATTAATAATATATATATATATATATAATATATATATATATATATATATAGGCAATATTTTTCCGATAATCATCAGGGATTTAATTCAAAAGTATTACTAGCCTCAATCCCATTATAGTGTTTGAAATTTGATTTATATACAAATATTACAACTATTATAGGAACAGAGGTATTACTCTTTTCATCCAAAATTTATGAATATAGAGTCTAGTTTTGAGTTTGTAAATAACTCCTTTAAAAAGTTATTAAAAAAGTTTAAAACTGTTTAATTTGTTCAATTTCCACCGATTTTAGTACCTCATACCTGGCTTTACACAGGACTACAATACAAGGGAAGCCAAGCTGCTATGAAATACAAATAGCAGCTATTAAAGGAACATCTCCATCCTAAAAAGATCATTAGGATACAAATATTATTAAAAAGGAATCAAGTGTTAGCCGCGGCAAGGGCCATTATTTTTTATTATTAAAGAAAATATGAATATATAGAAGGAGGAGCTCTCTTTGTAATTTTGACTAACAAAAGAGAGCCTCTTTGGTTTGAATTCAG
Source organism: Doryteuthis pealeii (assembly GCA_023376005.1). Taxonomy (NCBI): domain Eukaryota; kingdom Metazoa; phylum Mollusca; class Cephalopoda; order Myopsida; family Loliginidae; genus Doryteuthis; species Doryteuthis pealeii. The sequence continues at coordinate 29,737,110 of CM042174.1, read as the reverse complement.
AGTTTCCTTCTCCTAGACCAGTTGTATTACCAAGGTTAAAGAGACCAGTCTGCCATACTATTTACCCTTAGCTGGAGGGAAATAAGTTGGATTCATACCTTTCCCAAGGGTATTAACAATATGTGAAATGAAACCAGATTTTTTTAGGATTTGAAAATCATCTCGCTATGATAGTAACCTGGACAAGGCTGTATACATTTCCAGTTACCTTTGGGAACAAGGTATGATCCAACTAGTTCTACTTCAACTATGTAAATTAGCGGTAGACTGGGGCTCATTACCTAATTAGGTAAACCAATCTAAGAGAAGGAACTCTGAATTCAAACCTGCTAAAATAGAGCTGAGGGAAAAATTTACAAAATATCAAGACCTCAAGAATGACCTAAAAATAACTTGGTCATTGAAATAAATAAATATCATACCATTGTGGTAGGGGCAACTGGGTTAGTGAAACAAAACTTGAAAAAATACCTTGAAACAATACCAAGTAAACCAAGCTGCTATGAAGTACACATAGTAGCTATAAAAGGAACATGCTCCATCCTAAAAAGATCATTAGGATATAAATACTAATTATAAAGAAATCAAGTGTTAGCCCCAGGACAGGGCCCCCTTGACTTCTAAAAAAATCTAATAAGAAAATGAAACAAAAAAAGTGAGACTATAAAAAACACAGGCAGTAGAAATATTGAAATAATTTAATTGTGAGTACTTTTGATCGTGTCACTTTATATTTATGGCCTTGTGCCACATCTTGACTAAACTAGACAGAGATAGCACCATTTATGAATTATATTCAATAAACAGAAGCCATTTTGTGTCAGGTTCTTATCTTCTCATTTCTGTTATTCTTTAATTCCTTTCTATTATCAAAGGTTGTCATGATCTGTTGCCATGGTTATTCCTACTCTCTTTATTTGCTACAAACTAATGGAAATTTCACACAAAAGTAATGGTAGCAAAGATGGTTGACAACAACAAGTAACTGTAAAACCAGCAGTAGTAGTAATAATAATAATAATAATAATAATAATAATAATAATAATCATCATCATGATAATAATAATGATAATAAAAATAATAATAATGATAATAATAATAAAAATAATAATAATAATAAAGATATGATATGATAATAATAACTATAATAATGATAATAATCATGTTGATGATAATAATAATAATAATTATTATAATAATCATGTTAATAATAATAATAATCATGAAGATAATAATAATAATCATGATAATAATAATTATAATAATGATAATAATCATGTTGATGATAGTAATAATAATAATAATAATAATAAGACCCAACAAAATAGTAAATGTAGACTTTGCGGTAATAGAGATGAGACTGTAAACCCTATACTCTGTGAATGTAGCGAACTAGCACAACGAGAATACACGACTGGGTTGGGAAGGTGATCCACTGGGAATTATGCAAAAAATTAAATTTTGACCATACAACAAAATGGTATATGCATAAACCAGAATCTGTTCTTGAGAACAAAATGCATAAACTTCTCTGGGACTTTGAAATAATAACGGATCACCTTATCCCAGCAAGAAGACCAGACCTAGTGTTGATAAACAAAAAAGAAAGAACTTGTCAACTGGTGGATTTTGTAGTTCCAGCAGATCACAGGGTGAAGCTAAAGGAAAATGAAAAAATGGACAAATATCTGGACCTTGCCAGAGAACTGAAAAAGTTATGGAATATGAAAGTGAAAGTGATACCAATTGTAGTTGGTGCACTTGGAACGGTCCCAAACGGATTGGAAAAGGGTTTGGAAAGTTTGGGAATCAGAGGAAGGATTGAAACCATTCAGAACACTGCACTGCTGCCAGAATATAAATGATTTATAATCTATTAATAATACTCTATATTTTCAATACCTTAATGCTCACAAGTGTATTGAAAATACTGCTCATAAATATTTGAATGAGCTCAAGTTTTTAACTCACAAAACCAAGTGATTAGAAGCAAATTGTCTGTTGAAATACTATATATCTATTTATATAAGTATAAGAATATGAAAAAAACAAATATTCAGAGGATGTATTATGCTTACATACTGTCGGATTTATTTCCATATATATATATATACATATACTATATATATATATATATATATATATATATATAATATATATATATAATCCAAAAGTCCAGAGAAGAAATCCTACTTACGACACAAGAGTTTTATTTTTTTAAAAACCTGTCGCAGTTTGAGAGCTCAATGTGTGCTCTTAATGTTAGAGTCACAGAGCAAATATATAAGTAAAGAAATAACAAAAGACTTAGAGATTTAGCTTTATAGTCTATTTCAGGGAGCTTAGACAAAGTGTCTAACTCTTCTGACTCATCAGATGCAAATGGTGAATTAGTCGGGAGAGTTAGACACTTTGTCTAGGCCCCCTGAAATAGACTACAAAGCTAAATCTCTAAGTTTTTTGTTATTTCTTTACTTATACTAGCAAATATATGCACCCTACGGGTGCAAGTATTAATGTCATAAAATATTATATTAAATTAGAAAGTCTAAAGAAACTAAATAAGAATGCAGATAAAATGATTTGAAACAGAGTGTGGGGGTATAATCAAGAAATATAACAGCTGAAGCTTCCTCTTCCATCACCCCCGTCTTTCCTTGCTAAACTTTTCTAATTTAACTATTTAGTTAAATTAGGAAGTAAAGAATAAAATTACAGTTATTTCTTTTTGTTAACTGATTTCTTTTAAGATTTGTCTCCGAGATTTTTACTCATATTCAATAAGATAAAATCAAATAATTAGAAATCAACAATACCAAGCACATATTTATTAAAATCAAATTTTAAATATCAATATGCAAATTAGCCTTCCCGTTCACACTGTAAACCGCTATTTGTTGTACATATAAATACAATTGCATGTTATTAGTACGTAGATATGGCTATCAGTATAAATAATTAAAAACACTTTTATTATTAATTGAGGTTTAAGTAAAAATGATTCATGGAGAATGTGATGTATAAATGGATAGTGACTTGAGTAGTGATATAGTTTCGGTTACAGAGAAACAAACACATAATCTCCATTATAATAAGATATATATATATATATATATATATATATATATATAACTGGTTTTACAATAGAATAATAATCTTTAGTTGTGAAAACATGCAGCCTTACATGATGCCATTAGAAAAGCATGTTTCCTATTACCATAACAAAAGATTTATTATTACTCAGGAGTGATATCAGGTTGCTAATATATTCAAATTGTTTCATATCATCATCATCATTATCAAGTCATGCTGATAGCATAGATTCCCTTGATTCTCTCCCACCATCCATTCCTATTGACCATCTTGCTTGGGCAGGTCCTCCGATGATAGTAAGTTTTTGCTGGTCAGCCAACACTGATGTGTCTATGTGTGGGAGTCCACAGGAGAACATCACTTATGAGATTGACTCTGCTTCTCCAGCAGTGCCCAGCATGTCTTGTTTGTCTTACTTAGACGGTTTGTGGGATGACAGGCAAGTGGTTGTATAGCAGCTATTTTGTGGAATATTGCTTCCAGGTTTTGTTCAGAACAGCACACCACATTCTTGTATAATTCCCATCTAGCTTATTTTCCATGCATTTTGTTATAGGTGCAACCATACAGTAGTACTTATATGTTTATTTTCTGTTTTGGACTAATCATTGCCTCAAACATCAACTTTGCATAGTCTTTTAGGAGCATGACTTCAGATGAATATCCATGCAAAAAATCATGTCTCTTGGACTGTCCATTTGATTGTGATCACTCACACACACACACACACACACACACACACAACCTTTGATATCATAATATATATATATACTAGCAAATATATGCACCCTCCGGGTGCAAGTATTTAAGTTTTAATATAATAAAATATCATATTAAATTAGAAATGCTAATGAAACTGAATAAGTATACAGATTAACAGATTTGGAACAGAGGGGGTATGATTGAAAAATAGAACAACTTTGAAACTAAATCTTCCATCATTTTCCATTACTCCCATCTTTCATTGGTAATTTTTTCTAATTTAACTATCTAGTTAAAATAGGAAGTAAAGAAAAAAATTAGTTATTTCTTCTTGTTAATGGATTTCTTTTAAGATTTATTGAAGAGATTTTTGCTCATATTCAATAAGATAAAATCAAAAAATTAGAAATCAATAATACTAAGCATATATTTATTAAAATCAAATTTTTAAGATCAATATGCAAATTAGCCTTCCCATTCACACTGTAAACCGCTATTTTGTTGTATATATAAATACAATTGCAAGTTATTAGACTGTTGACCATATCTGCATACTTAATAATGTAAACAATTTTATTAATAATTGATATATATATATATATATTTATGTTTTCTTTATGTTGAAGTTGGGCATTATTATGAAGCATTATATATATATATATATATATATAGAGAGAGAGAGAGATGACTTTCGGAAACATTTTTTCATGCTCAGAGTTGCCAAGGCATGAAATAAACTGCCTGCATCCGTTGTGGGCTGCCGAAACACTGCATCTTTCAAAGCCTCCATGCTTCCTTTAATCCGCCAACACTATACCTGATAACCCTCTCAACACATATATGCATGCACACACACACATAGATGTATATTATTACTGTATGCTGTTCACGTTCCTGACTTTAATGAGTTGTGGTGCACCTGAGTGCTGTACACATACATGTATATAATTATTATACGCTATTCATGTTCCTGACACTAATACATTATTCTATGTACTAGACATGAGACTTTGATGAGTTGTGGTGCACCTGAGCACTGTACACATACATGTATATAATTATTATACGCTATTCATGTTCCTGACACTAATACATTATTCTATGTACTAGACATGAGACTTTGATGAGTTGTGGTGCACCTGAGCACTGTACACATACATGTATATAATTATTATACGCTATTCATGTTCCTGACACTAATACATTATTCTATGTACTAGACATGAGACTTTGATGAGTTGTGGTGCACCTGAGCACTGTACATATACATGTATATAATTATTATACGCTATTCATGTTCCTGACACTAATACATTATTCTATGTACTAGACATGAGACTTTGATGAGTTGTGGTGCACCTGAGCACTGTACACAATAAATTTCATTATAATTTCATTATCATTATCAAATAAATAGAAGGAAGACAGATAGATAAACCATATATGAGATTGAACCCAGTCAGGGAAAAGCAAGACCCCCCCACACACACACACACACAAAATTTGAGGTAACTAGAGAGAGATCTGGCAAGCTGAAGCGACAGTTCTTCCAGGCTGTGGTTGTGTCGGTGCTGCTGTATGGCTGCACCACCTGGACCCTGACAAAGCGTCTTGAGAATAAGCTAGATGGGAGTTGCACAAGAATTCTGCGCGCAGTCTTGAATAAGTCGTGGAAACAGCACCCCACAAGGAAACAGCTGTACGGTCACCTGCCCCCCATCTCACAAACTATCCGAGTGAGACGGACAAGGCATGCAGGACACTGCTGGAGAAGCAGGGATGAACTCATAAGCGACGTTCTCCTGTGGAAGCCAACACATGGACATGCAAGTGTGGGGCGCCCAGCAAGGACATACATTGACCAGTTATGTGAAGATGCTGGCTGCTCCGCAGTGGAGCTTCCAGGTGTAATGAATGATAGGGAGGGTTGGCGAAAGATTGTCATGGATGCCCGTGCTACATGCGCGACATGATGATGATGATGATGATGATGAGAGAGAGATTATTATAATAGAGAAATAAAAATCAGAGTAGGATAGATGAATAATAAGCCAAGATAAAGTAGAGGAAGAAATGATCAAAGATTAGGCAGTGATGTAAAGTTCCAACGTTTAAGAGACAGGAAGAAAAAAATGAAGAAGAGATAGAGGGAATATCCACAATAGGAAAGAGAGAGAGAGAGAGAGAGAGAGAGAGCGGAGAAAGATCAAAATCTAGTGAGAGAAACATGAAATTTCCAAAGAGAAAGATCCAATATAGACAGGAAAACATTTACTGTTTTAAAGTTATGAAAATCGACAAGAAGGAGGGACAGATATAACAGTTTGATCCCAGAGCAAAAACTGGGGATGCTAAGTTTGGGGCGAAGTGGAAATGTTAGCCAGAATATAGAGATATATCAATCATATCAGGAGTTACAGACGAATGTAAAAAAGAAAAACAAAATCACTCGTTCATTTTTATAGATAGATTTTTTAACAGAATTACATACACCCATACTATCTAGGAAACCTGCTTTCCCCAGCCTGGGGTGTTTTTTAAAATTTCTTTTTCTGTCCGGATGTCATTCATGTGTGGTATCTGTTCATCTCCCTTAGCCACATTCTTGCCTTCAGGCAGGACAAGTTTTTTTGTTTTTTTTAAATAACAATTTTTTTTTTAATGAGGTGAATCTGAACCTCATTACACTCACTGGTCGTAGGTATTAGTACAATTTTTGGCTTTGTCTACATATACGAGCATGTACCCCCTCATTAAACTGTGTGTTAAACTGTCCCTCAGTTGAGGTAGTTAAATATCATCGGTGACATTATTATTATTATTATTATTATTATTATTATTATTATTGTTGTTGTTGTTTACTCCTTTTGAGTTTTCACATCAGCGTTAGCTGATGGTCTTTCACTGGAGTCTGAGTGACAGCAAGTCTCCTCAGGTCTCCAGGGCTCTTCTGAGTATTCTGGCAGATTGCAGCAGTGCAGTGTTCTGAATGGTTTCAATCCTTCCTCTGATTTCCAAACTTTCCAAACCCATTTCTAATCCTTTTGGGACTGTTACAAGTGTACCAACTACAATTGGTATCACTTTCGTGCAACAAGAGAAAGCATATATATGAAGTAAGAGAAGGCACGGAAAAAGTACAATGGGGCGAAGAAGAAGAAGAAGAAGAAGAAGAAGAAGAAGAAGAAGAAGAAGAAGAAATGTATACAAGAAAGATTTTTACCCCGTGCACTCTTTTCCAACACTTTTCACAAAATGTCATCCTCACCCACTTCAAAGACTTTCTGGTTCAAATAGTGCGGTATTTACCACGTACCCCACGTGTACGGGTTAGGCACAAGGCCCTGTTAATGTAGGACCACCCACGAACCGAAGCCATGGGTAGCGGGTACAAAAAAATGCGTTGATCCCGTCGGCATTACCCCTCAAGGGGGGCGCTCAGGCACTGGGCAATAAACCCAGCCCCGCCCTTTAAATCGAGGGGGAAGATGGCCCCCTTGGATCAACGCTGTTAATAGAAAAAAAAACTTGAGACATTTTTTTAAAATAGAATTTTGAATGTGCTTAAAAGTTAAATATCAAATTACAGTACTGATTTTGGTACAAATGCAGAACAGAACGCAATAGATAACACAGGTCCAGTGGCCGAAGCCACCGGACCCCGCCCCAGAAGACGGGTTGTTAGTTCAAATAGTGTTTTTCAAATGTTATGCATTCAATATTGAACATCTTTTATTTTTTCTATATCAATAAATTAAGATTTACACGGATAACTTTTATAGTGAAGGTTTTCAAATAAAAAAAGCAACAGAAAGTTTGGATGGATTTTAAAATACATCAACATTTTCCACGAGCCGGTTAGCTCGATCAGTAGAACGTCCGCCTAGGAACCACATCAGGTTCCTGATTCGGTACCGGCCCTCACTAACTCAGCGTATGAGTAGCACAGGGATATGTACGGTTAAGTAAGGAGCTGATGGTAGGTGTGGCGCTCCAACCCAGACGCAAAAAAAAACAAACATCTCCGTGGTCTAGCGATAGGGAAAAGCTCACTGTCTGGCTGATACCCGCTTTAGGCCACCCGACGACTAACTCTACTAAATTCTTAAAACTTGAATAAAAGTACATTAAAGAATGCTCAAACCTTCAAATGTCTCTTAGTCAGCTATTTTGAACCTTACGGTTCAGGAGATTGTTGTGCTCAGTCCGATAGCTGCTAATATGTGGTCTCAATTCCGCATGAAACTTTGAAATTCCCCTTTAGGGGGTGGCGTTTCCCTCTAGGGCAGCATTCACCTTTGGTTGAAAACCCTTGGTATAGAAGGGGTAGAAATAAGAAGGCATACAAGAAAATGATGAAGGCACAAAAAAGACGGAGAAGAAAAAAGATGACATAGAAGAAGAAGAAGAAGAAGAAGAAGAAGCCAAGAAGAAGAAGAAGAGTCACTATAATAGGGCAGTGAAATGCCACCCTAAAACCAGTCAAACAATGGACGGAGTGCCGGCTACCCACAAAGTGCGTAGGGTAGGGGAAGCAGTACTGGCCTCTTTCTTTATTCTCCTGTCGCTACTTCACCTTCAACTTTTTCTGCCTTTTACAATAATTTTTTCCTTTAATTCAATTTTGCCTTTAAGTCATAATTGCCAGGAGCCGACACTGAACAAGATCATTGATGCGAGAGTTAACTTTGTGGGGTAACGTGCCTGAAAACGAAGTGGAAATTTAGTTCAACTCTCAACACGTTTCTCATACTCGTGTATGAGTCGAATTTTAAGGACCAAATTTTAGAGCCAAAAAAAAAAAAAAAAAAAACGTGTGGGAGTTTGCCCTGCTATTTATCCATAGCTGGAGGGAGAGTAAAATTCATACCGTTCCCAACGGTATTAGCGCTAAGTGAAATGCAATTACCACATCCAGGATTTGAACTCAGGGCGACGAGTCCATTTCCAATGACTTTAACCATTACACCACGCGCTTCCTATAAGCGTGAGTATAAGCTGGTTAGCGTTCACTTAGCTTAGTCTACCTATCTCTTCCTTACTTAAGCGTGATACACGTCAAATCACAGGCACCAAGGTAGGTTGGTAATTACAACGGTATTGTTTTTTTTAAAATTGAAATAGATCACTAATTAGGACTAAGCCTATTCTAGTAGTGACCACACCAAGCGGATTTAACAGGTTTGAATTTAGAGTTTTCTTTTTCCTAGACTGGTTGCCTAACCAAGGTTAGAGCCCAGTCTGCTCTACTATTTATCCATAGATGGAGGGAGAGTAATTGGATCCATACCTTCCCCAAGGGTATTAACGCTATGTGAACTGTAACTTCGTACAGGATTTGAAACTCGGGTCGACGAGTCCATTTCCTACGACTCTAACCATTACACCACGCACCTCCAATTAAGAGATATAATACTAAAGCCATATTTTTTTAAAAAAAGGACAATTCAATGTAGTATCTAAATTTTTTTGTCTATATGATTTCATTTCTAATGTTAATATTTTTTTAAAAATACTAGCAAATATATGCACCCTCCGGGTGCAAGTATTTAAGTTTTAATGTAATAAGATATTGTATTAAATTAGAAAGGGCTAATGAAACTAAATAAGAATACAGATAAAAAGATTTGAAACAGAGGGAGTATAAAAAAAAAAATAGAACAACCGAAACTTACTCTTTCATCACTCTCGTCTTTCATTGTTATTTTTTCTAATTTAAGTATTTAGTTAAAAGAGGAAGTAAAGAATAAAATGTCAGTTATTTTTTCTTGTTAATGGATTTCATTTAAGATTCATTGAAGAGATTTTTGCTTATATTCATTAAAATAAAACCAAACAATTAGAAATCAATAATACTGAGCACATATTTATTAAATTCGATTTTTAATATCTATATGCAAATTAGCTTTCCCGTTCACATTGTAAACCGCTATTTTGTTGTATATATAAATACAATTGCATATCGTTAGTATGCAGATATGGTGAACAGTATTAATAATGTAGAACAATTTTATTAATAATTGTGGTTTAAATAAAAATAAAATCATTGAGAATGTTATGTCAATAACTAAGGGAATTGTGACTTGAGTTGTAATATAGTTTCGGTTACATACAGAAAAACACACAATCTCCATTATAATAAGATGATATATATCATTTACCCAATGACCCTTTCACGACGACTAACTTATCGGAGAAGATCGTAATAAAAGCTCATATCTGTTAACATAGAATGCCATGCTATCTTATTTCTACCAATATTAGATAAATACTTTAGGAAAGGCAACATAAATAGATTATATGAGTTGAAAGGGGGGCTAAAAAGACTAGAAGCCACAATTATATTTATTAAAAAAAATCATTAAATAAAATAGCGCTCACCTAGGTTTACTATATTTAACAACCAATAAATATACTAATTCAAACTGTCTCAGATACTTACGGTCAATTTTTTTTTTTTTTTTTTTGGTTTGTTTTGTTTTACGGCATATCAACCTCAGTGGGTCATTTAATGCCGATAAAGTTTTGAAATAAATCAATTCTTAATGGATAATACAATTTTTTTATAGATACATTTTTATATTTAACCCATAGATGGGACCCTAACAGGTACTACCACTCCGGGTCAGAGTGGACCAGGGAGCAATGGTGATGAAGGGGTGCTCCACATTCCCCAAACCTCCAAAACTGGAACCTCACCATCAGATAGAGTTTAACGTCATTCCCAGGACATGTAGACCCGCAGCCACCGTCTTCTAGCACCCATATGATAAAAAGGGGCTGGGGCTTGCCATAAGGGCAATAGGGTTGGGAAAATCATATAGGTGCTAGGACTTGACGTGACCAGCCGATTGATCGGAGGAGGCCTCTCCGACCGCCCGTCTAGCCCAAGATAGGGCCAAAGTGGAGTATGGCATGTCATGGACTGCTCATCCACCTGGGCTCTATCCTTAAGCATCACGGGTCGCCACCCACGGCTAACAGGTGGCGTCATTGGGGGAGTCTTACCCCTCTGCAGAGGTGCAGTCGGTGCATTCTAACGCCCCAGCTGACAGGGCGGACTTACGGTCAAGTCACACTGCCAGATTACTGAAGTTAGGCAGCCCAGTACTTAAAATTGTGACTACTTAGTAACAACAGGTACTGTTAGCATCCTAAGACCTCTATGCTAGAATTTATAGTATTAGCAAATAACAACTCAAACTATCTTTAAACAAATACAAAAATATCTAATATCTATACACAATATCTATTATTATACTAAAGCTGAGTTAATCAACTTTTGCTTTTCGTGTCATTAAACTAAACAGTAAAAAAAACTGTTTAGTTTAATGACACGAAAATTATACTAAATTACTCCTTACTTACTAGGATTGAATTATGTTTGAAAATTAAAAATTATGTTTTAATTCGTTCTAATTAGTCGTAATTTGCGATTATGTCAAAAACCGACCAATCTCTTACTTTACTCTCTTTCCCTCTATGTATCTTTTGACTATCTCCTTGTTGTTTTTTTCTTCTTTTAACAATTTAATTCTAAAATAAAAGATTTTCTGGAAATTTAAGATTCTGAGCCATAAGAGATGACTGAATACAGCAGTTGGTTTCAACAAAATGTGTTTTTAATTCTTAAAATCAAACTATCAGAATCCATTATCAAATTGTGTTCTGATATTTATGAGCAGCAATAAAGAACCGTTGTCACTAAATTTCTTTGTCTGTTCATCCAAAAGTGTCACGCTAATGCAATAATAAAGAAAAAAGGGGAAAGGGGTACTCGAACAGACACAACATTTTCCACTGAGTGTAAAGAAAGGGTCTATGTTTGTGTGCTTACTACTACTACTACTACTACTACTACTACTATTGCTACTACTACTACTACTGGCTGAAATGACTTAAGTTTTATTTTTTTATTAACTAAAGCAAATATGATGTTTCTTTTTTTTTTAGAATTTAGTTTAGGTTTATATTTTAACAGGATAACAATATATATTCGGCGACTGGGCGGACCTGAACTTTCAGAACCCCCCCCCCCATCTAAATTTTTGTTTTTAATCTTTTTTTTTTCTTCAACGGATTATTATCGATTGCACACCAATCTATCCGACTGTAAAAAAAAATTTTTTAAAAAGTTATTTATTATTTGAGTTTTCAGGGGTGCTCAGTTCCCCGTATAAGTTTATCGTAAACCGATCCCCCATATCGGAACCGCTAAAAAAATTTTTTCTTTGTAATTTCTTTTCTTTTTCTTCAATGGATTATTATCGTTTACACACCAATCTATCAGATTGAAAAAAAAAGATTCTAAAAAGTTCTTTATTTTTCGAGTTTTCAGGGGTGCTCATTTCCCAGTATAAGTTTATAGTAAATCGATCCCCCATATCGAAACCGCTCGATAATAAATAATTTGGGTTCTGTTTTTTCTGGGCCACCCTAACTTTGACACCTTTGCGCCAGTTTCCTTTCGAACGGTTCCGATATGGGGGATCGATTTACTATAAACTTATACGGGGAACTGATCGCCCCTGAAAACTCGAAAAATAAATAACTTTTTTTTCACAGTTTGATAGATTGGTGTGCAATCGATAATAATCCATTGAAAGAAGAAAAAAAAATTTTTTTTAAATTTTAGATGAGGGGGGGGGGTCCTGTAAGTTCAGGTCCGCCGGCGACTGTTATGACACTGTTTTGGCAGACATGTGTCATAGACCAATCGTGAAAAGTGAAATGGGATCGATCTTGAGTCAGACAAAGTAACAAGGCGTACACAGAGTCAGCCTTGTTTGTATTCGGTAAACATTACACGTTCGAAATGTTTCCACATGGAAAATAAGTTTGTTTTGGTTTCTTTGTTTAATGGCATATTCGTGGGTTATTTAATGCCAAAAAACATCCTTGTAGAGGAACAGTAAAAGTAAGTAAAATCGTCGGGGCGGCCTAAAGTCGGTATGAGCCAGACAGCGAGGGAATCTATCCCCTTTTCACTAGCGCTAGACCAAGGAGATTATTTTTAGCATCTGAGGTGGATCGCCACACCTACCATCAGCTCCTTACTTTACCGCACAGATCCCTGTGCTACTCATACGCTGAGTTGGCGAGGACCTGTATCGAAGTAGGAACCTTATGGCTTCTGGCCGAACGCTCTACCGACTGAGCTAACCCGAACAGTAATGGTACAAATTAAACCCACAGTAGGGGGTTGGCGAATTTCATACCTTTCCAAAGGGTATTAGACTGAGAGTGAACGTAATAGCACGACTTACTACGATGTTGCAGTCCATGATGTTAGCCATTACGCAACTGGAACTCCCCATCCCCACGTGGAGAAAAGAAAGTGTAATGTACATTAGTAAGTAAATACAACAAAACGAAGATAGACATAGAGACATCTGGGGAAGAAGAGAAAGCGAAATGCATAGATATTTGGAATTGGGACGAGAATGAGAAAGTTACTGTAATAATGATATAATAATAATGAAATTTATTGTGTACAGTGCTCAGGTGCATCACAACTCATCAAAGTCTCATGTCTAGTACACAGAATAATGTGTTAGTGTCAGGAACATGAACGGCGTACAGTAATAATATACATGTATGTGTACAGTGCTCAAGTGCACCACAATTCACCAAAGTCTCATGTCTAGTACATAGAATAATGTGTTAGTGTCAGGAACATGAATAGCGTACAGTAATAATATACTTGTATGTGTACAGTGTTCAGGTGCATCACAACTCATCAAAGTCTTATGTCTAGTAGATAGAATAATGTATTAGTGTCAGGAACATGAACTGCGTACAGTAAGAATATACATGTATGTGTGCGCGTGCGTTCATATGTGTGTGGATAGGAGTATCAGGTATAATGTTGGCGGACTACAGGAAGCATGGAGGCTTTGAAAGATGCAGTGTTTCGGCAGCCTACAACGGACACAGGCAGTTAATTCTATGCCTCGGCAACTCTGAGCGTGAATAAATGTTTCCGGAAAGTCATGTGAGCTATGCTGTTTTCTGACTTCGTCCAGTGGTTCGATAATGACCATCAACTCTGGCGATTTGAGTATAATAGTGAAAGCTTGTGTAGAATCAGTCATACTTTTTTTTTGGGGGGTGAGCTGATAACAGAGGAATGATGCAACAGTATGGCAAGGATTCTTCGGGTTTTGAATTCCGAGTATTTCCTTCTGGACTAGTTACCCTATCAAGGTTAGAGATCTCAGTCTACCTTACTATTTACCCATAGCTGGGGGGAGAAGAAAACGATTCATGCTTTTCTAAAGGACAAAGTTTTAACTCATCTTGTCGATTCCATTCCCAACGACGATAACCGTTACGCTAGGCGCACTTTATTTTGAAAACCTCTTGATGAGTACAGTAAAGGCATAGGAAAAATTGTGTAAGCATAAAAGGTATATATATATATATATATATATATATATATATATATATATATTTATATAATCCAAAAGTCCAGAGAAGAAATCTTCCTTACGACACAAGAGTTTTATTTTAAAAACCTATCGCAGTTTGAGAGCTCAATTTGTGCTCTTAATGTTAGAGTCACAGAGCAAATATATAAGTAAAGAAATAACAAAAGACTTAGAGGATTAGCATTATAGTCTATAGACTATAATGCTAAATCTCTAAGTCTTTTGTTATTTCTTTAATAGTAAAGAAATAACAAAAGACTTAGAGATTTTGCTTTATAGTCTATTTCAGGGAGCTTAGACAAATAGTCTAACTCTCTCGACTCATTAGATGCAAATGATGAATTCTTTATTACTTTAAAGGCATTTGAAAACAGATTTTTATTTTTATTTTTTATTTTTTTATTTAAAAAAATCTGTTTTCAAATGCCTTTAAAGTAATAAAGAATTCATCATTTGCATCTGATGAGTCGGGAGAGTTAAACACTTTGTCTAAGCTCCCTGAAATAGACTATAACGCAAAATCTCTAAGTCTTTTGTTATTTCTTTACTTATATATATATGAGGTTAAGTAAACAAACAAATGTGTATCCTGCTAGTGTGGGGGAGTTGGTAAATATATATATTTTTTATATGGCTTTAAGCCGACAATTTTTGGAGGATATGTGCTTAATTGAAGTCGTACCTAATTTTTTAAAATTAATTTGTTAATAATTAATGAATTTTAGGCGGGCATATATGTTCAAATGTAAGGCTAAACGAATCGAGAAAATGTCAATCCCTGAATGTACATTTCGACCTATTAGGTATATATATATATATATATATTATATATATATATATATATATATATATGAGTGAGAGAAAGGGGGTATATAAAAAGAGAAAAAAAAACAACAAACACAGGGGGAAAAAGTGAAAAAAAAAGCATAAATAAAAGAAAGGAGAATGAAGAAATAAAAAAAATTGAATGTCAAAAAGAAAGAGAGATAAGTAAGAAAGTGAAAGAAAGAAGATTGAAATCACAGTGGGGGGAATAGCTGAGAAATAAAGGAAGGCTGAGAAAGACATAAACAAAGAGAAAAAGAATAATAAAAAGAAAATCTTACAAAGAAAGTAGTTGGCTAAAAAGATAGAAAGAAAAAACAAAGGACTGAATGAAAAACGAAAGAATGAAAAAAAGGAACTAAAGAATGAAATCAGAGAAAAAAAGAAATAAACAAAAGTAGAGAATTAAAGAAAAAACGAGAACAAGAAAGAAAGAAAGTGGGAAAAAGAAATCAAATGATCACCATATTAAGAAATAAGAAAAAAAAATTAGAGTGGCAGAAAGAGAGACCCAAAATATAAGTAAGGGAGGGAAAGAACAATTAGAAAAAGAAAGAGAGAGAGAGAGAGGGATAGATAGATAAATAGAGAGAGAGGGGGGAAGAGAGAGAGAGATGGGGGGGATTAAATGTTTAAAGAATAAAAGAGAAAGAAAGAAAAAAAATAAAGAATGAAAGTGAGCTAATTATGAGAGGGAAAGAGAAAGAATCTCTAAGTAGGATATTGTTTATATAGTAAGAGAAGTAAAGGGAGTAAAGAAGGAATTAATGAGGGGTGGAGGGGGAAAACTACGTTAGTAGCATCACTGTTGGACAACGGAGACGTTTCAGTTCAATGTCCTTGTTTTGATTTTATTTATATTTTTCGTGGAAAACACACACACACACACACATACACACAAATAAACAAAAAACAAACTAAAGCGATGAAGAAACGAGGATATTCTTTTCCCCTATTTATCGAATAGATAAAACAAACAAATAAATAAGTACTCACATAGTTGCAGGGGAAGAAAAGAAGAGTGATTTATCCGAGACCCGGTATTGGCAAAGTGAACCCATAACAATAACAGACAAAAAGGTGCGATCAACAAAAACAATACAAAGCTGAACAGTGAACACCA
>CM042174.1:29670937-29715937 GCA_023376005.1 Doryteuthis pealeii | reverse complement strand
GGATGGCACATTTAAATCCCTATGTATAAAAATAGACCTTGCATTGATCCAGCTACTCTGAAAAGAAATATTAATGTTTACTATCTAAAATATTAACTGAAAAACATATTCATGTTGTTATTTAAATTTTATTTTTTAATTATCTTCACGAATATAGCTCAAATCTCTATTATTTTTGCTCAAAAACCAAGCCCTGGTGATATTCAATGTGTATATATATTTACTGTGTCATTAATTGTTTTATTTTCGAAGTTTCCTCCGGACATACATATACACACAACTGCCCTTTATATATGTATAGATCGATATAGATGATGTTACTGAATGCATATCTGTCTCCTATCGGTGTTCTTGCCTCCGTTTTTACAACTGTTTTGTATGAAACTGGTTTTACGTGCTCTCTATCTATCAATCTATATCTATAACTTGGGAGTGGGGCACATACATACACACACACATACTATCTGCACGATGAAAGTTTGTGTGCTTGTGTGTGCACGAGGTTCATGACCAAATAGAAAGTCTAATTTCTTTTATGGATACTGACTGACTTGTCTTCGAGCTTCAACATACTATATGTGAGGCTGACCCCTGAGATCATTGGAGGTACCCAGAAGCCATCAGATGGCAAAATATACCATTTCTGGCCAATAGAAACTTTGATATTTGCTCCATAAATGGTGGAACGCAAGTGATTAGATCCACGTTTTTCATATGATGGATGCTTCAAGTAAGGAAAAAGAATTATGCATATTTGTTAAAGATGGAAGAGCAGAACATTTTTATGTATAATGAGTTTTTCAGAAACTAACCATAATGTTTCTTTATGTTTAAAACTTGTTCGTCTCACTCGGATGGTTTCTGTTATAGGGGGTAAGTGACCGGACAGCTGCTTTCTTGTCGGGTGCTGCTGCCACGATTTTTTTAGGATCACAACTACTATCTAGATTATTCTCTAGGCGTTTTGTTAGTGTCAAGACGGTGCTGCCATATATGCTGGGCATTGCTGAAGAAGCAAGGACGAACTCATAAGCGACATTCTCCTGTGGAAGCCAGCACATGGAAACGCCAGTGCGGGTCGCCCAGCAAAGACCTACATTGACCAATTCTGTGCTGATACTGGATGCTGCGCAGAAGACCTGCCCGTGGCAATGAATGATAGGGACGGTTGGCAAGAGATTGTCATGGATATCTGTGCTGTTAGCGCGACATGATGATGATGATGATGCTTAAAACTATTTTTCTTGTGTATTTATGTCATTTCATATCCTGTGTCCATAGAATTTTGCTAAAAAATATAGTTATTTCATAAAAAAACATCTCATATTTTTCTTTGACGGTCATACATATACATGTAAATATAGGCATATGTATACATATAGTAAGTAAGTAAGTAAAGTCATCAGGCGGCCTAAAGTCGGTATCAGCCAGTCAGTGAGGGAGTCTATCCCCTTTTCAATAGCGCTAGACCAAAGGATTGTTTTTAGCATCTGAGGTGGAGCGCCACACCTACCATCAGCTCCTTACTTTACCGCACAGATCTCTGTGCTACTCATACGCTGAGTTGGCGAGGACCGGTATCGAACTAGGAACCTTGTGGTTTCTAGCCGAACGCTCTACCGACTGAGCTAACAGCCGCCACCATCCACACACACACTGTACAGGATGCGATCAAAAATTTCCGAGACCCTCCCTGTTGCTATCAAAGTGTGGTACAATCATGTACACGCAGCAGGAAGTGAGTAGTAATTCTATCGAGTCAGCATGCCACGTGGTGCCATGCTGTGACACATTCGGATCTGTACTGCACGCATTTATGCACTACATTCACGTGTTCATTTCCGATTTCAGGTTAACCCTGAGCAAACATTAAATTCTGCATCGAAATCGAGAAAGGAGACCCTTCAGGACGACTCACTGACTGCAAACATCAAATTCTGTGCCGAAAAATCGAGAAAGAAGACATTTGAAATGTTGAAGCAGGCCTAACGGCAAAGAAGTAATAAGCCGAGCGAGTAGTTTCGAATGGCAGTTGCTCTTCAAGAGCTGAAGAATATTACTGGAAAGGGTCGTTCTGAGGCGTCTAAGAGAGAACGTTCGGTGCAAATGATATGAACTGTGACGCGCTGGGAACTGGGTGTTCCAATACGCGCCCGTCCAAAAGGTGCGAACTTTTATGCTGCCATCAGCCTCACTCGTCGGATTTGGCTCCATGCCACTTCTACCACTTAGATAAAGTTCAAACTGAAGGGTTGCCGTTTTGACACCGTGGGGGAGATCCTGTGCGAATCATATTTGGTGCTTGACACGCTTAAAGAACGGGACTTTCTGGGGGGGGGGGCTGTCCAAGTGTGGCAGACGTTGCTGAAAGTGGTGTATCGCTTATACAAGGGGATGACGACCAAAAGGGCCAGTTTAGCTTAGTTGGTAAAGCGTCCGCTTAGGAATCACAAGGTTCCTGGTTCGATACTGTCCCTCGCCAACTCAGCGTATGAGTAGCACAAGGGTCTGTGCGGTATAAAGTGAGGAGCTGATGGTAGGTGTAGCGCTCCACCTCAGACGCTAAAATAATTTCCTTGGTCTAGTCTAGCTGTATGGCTTATACTGACATTAGGCCGCCCTATCGACTTTACTTACGAATAAATCCACACATATAAAAGTGGTTTAGTTATAGTTTTTTATTTAAGAGCCCTTAGAATCTGTACCAAGAAATTTCTAAATGAAGAATTTGAATATATAGATAAATCTTTCACACGGTTACAATGCCCTAAACTTTTCATCCAACGTGCCAAAAAAAAAGCCATCAAAATTCATAACCGTAACACACCTCCCCACCAATTCCATAAACAATACTCCTACCAATAACCTTCTAAATAGATATATCATCCCACCCAATAACGCAGCTACAACAATTATCGAAAAAAAAAACAACTAAATAATTTAGGGATAAAAACCGTAACAAACTCCTCAAAAACAATTCTTAAAATATCATTAATAACCAAAAAAATAACACTCATATGAGGTCTGATGCTGGTGTATACACCATCCAATGTTTGGATTGTAACAAACAATACATTGGGGAGACGTCCAGACAAATTGACCAACGAGTCCGAGAACATAAGAGAGATATTAGAAATGGTCAATTGAACAACGCACTTACAAAACACCAGAAAACCAACTGAGTTGACATTTATACTTGCAACTGATAAAAAGACCAGAGTCTGAAGTTTACGTTTGAAAACAATGTCGTTTTGAATCGATGTCAATATTATTATTATTATTATTAGTTGTAGTTGTAGTAGTAGTAGTAGTATTTCATAATCATTAATGCGTGTGCACACATGAAACCTTGGTCATTAAACTTAAGTGTTGTGTGTTGTGTGTTGGTTGTTTTTGCCAGTTATACAATCGTGTTCCAATGTTCTTTCGTCGGTCGTTCAGAGTCTCGTGATTAACAAGAATAAACACGATTTCTAAAGACTTCGTTTACCCGGTCATAAATTTATAGCAGTTTATTTGGTGATAAAGCCCAGGAAATTAATAAGTACGTTTAATAATTATTAGTTTCCTAGCTTTATCATACTTATTAGTTTCCTACCCTTTATAGTAAGCACATTTAATACTTACTATTTTTGATAGCATATAAAAATCACCGAAACCATTTACATTTAATATTAAAGTACTAATTATTTCTCTGATTTTTTTAAAGATGAGGCTTGATAATTTGTATTATTTAAATTTTTCGGACTGTTGTCTTGATCTTTATTGTTATATACACTTTATTGTATATAACATTAAAAATGAGGACAACAGTCCGAAAAATCTAAATAATACAAAATACGAATCACAAATGGTGTTTGACACGCTTAAAAAGCGCGACTTTGAGGGGGCTGTCCAAGTGTGGTAGAAGTTGCTGGCAGCGGTGCATCGCTTATACCAGGGAATGGCGATTAAAAAGGCCGGTTTAGCTCAGTCAGTAGAACGTCCGCCTAGGAATCACAAAGTTCCTGATTCGATACTGGGCCCTCGATAACTCAGCGTATGAGTAGCACAGGGGTCTATGCGGTAAAGTGAGGAGCTGATGGTAGGTGTAGCGCTCCACCGTATCAGTGTTTAAGTAGTGTATCAGCCATGCAGTATGGCTAGTGATTGACCCGAGGAATAAACCACCTGATCTCGGCTAGTTTATAAATTAAGGTGATGAATTGTAGAACACCTTATGTACACAACATATTCCAACAACTGGGCCTTCGATAACTCAGTTTATGAGTAGCACAGGGGTATATGCGTAAAGGGGTTGATGGTAGGTGTAGCGCTCCATCTCAGACGCTAAATTAACTGTTTAAAAGATTAACAGATATGTTTTGATTTAAAAAAAAAGGAAGACTTTCAATAACAGTGTTGTCAGAATTCTTTGCCATTTTTTGCATATGCATTATATGTAGTGTGGGGTGTCACCATGGTGTAGTGGCTAACGTGTTGAACTGCGACATCGGAGTACGCGAGTTCGAACTCCAGTCGCTCTATCACGTTCACTTTCGGACTAATACTTTTGGGAAAGGTCTGAACCCCCTCATTTCTCTAGCTATGAGTTAAATATCACCATTACTGTTCTTAGTGTTCGGCTAGAAACCGCAAGGTTCTTAGTTCGATACCGGCCCTCGCCAACTCAGCGTATGAGTAGCACAGGGATCTGTGCGGTAAAGTAAGGAGCTGATGGTAGGTGTGGCGCTCCACCTCAGACGCAAAAACAATCTCCTTGGTCTAGCGCTAGTGAAAAGGGGATAGACTCCCTCGCTGATTGGTTGATACCGACATTAGGCCGCCCCGACGACTTTACTTACTTACAATTACATCTTCGACATTAAATGATCCATAGATGTTGATATACGATTAAACAAAGAAACTGAAACCAACAATATTATAAGCAGTTTATGTACCCTTGAAAATCCCAGGATTAATTTTAAAATATAAGACGGGCACTCGACCGGTAGGGAGACCACGCCTGCACTTTAAAAATGTCGGCAAGAGATACATAAAGATATGCCACATCGACATCAACACATGGGGGGCTTATGCAGAAGACCGTACGACCTGGCGACTCCTCGTCAACAATGAACGAAAAGGAGTGAAAAAAGAGAGGAAAGAAGCCGCCGCAGAAAAGAGAGTCATAAGGAAGGAGAGACAACAGCATCTCCAGCAAGCATCACCGTTTGTTTGTAATCACTGCACCAGAGATTGCAATTCAAAAATTGGTCTGTTCAGCCTCCTTGTTAAACAAGGAACAAAAAGGAGTGAAAAAGGAGGAAAGAAGCTGCCACAGAAAAGAGAGTCATAAGGAAGGAGAGACAACAGCATCTCCAGCAAGCATCACCGTTTGTTTGTAATCACTGCACCAGAGATTGCAATTCAAAAATTGGTCTGTTCAGCCCCTCACGTAGTTGCAGATAAAAAAGTGGACACTACGTCATCGTCTTTAATAGACGGAAGGATTCCAACAAATTTTAAAACATAAGATATGTAGATGAATATAGTTAAAAAAAAAATTAAAAACTTTCTCAAAAATAAATACAAAATTAAAAGATCCAAACGCAATGATCCTGATAGCTCTTTGATTTAGTGCGTCCTGGAACGTACATATTTGCTTTGAATGAGCCCCCCCCGGGAAAATTTATGGATCCCAACTAAAGTTTCTTAATAGATTATAGGGTTTTTATTTATGATCTGGGGAAACAACTAAAGCCGTCTAACTCCTACCTTATAACCTATCCTGTGTAATTAATTTATAAAAAAAACTATTGAAATATATTTACAGTTAGCTTGAAATGGCGAGGGAAGAAAAAAGAAAAACACTGGGACGCATGGATACGATTTTGATGCGTCCTTTTAGATTTTTCTGTGTCAGCGACGCAGGACGCGTATCAGCATCTCTGCAAACGTATAAATATATTGATGATTATTCTATTTATATATATATATATATATATATATATATATATATATATATATATATGGAACATCACTGGTAGATGAAAAAGTTTAAAGAAGTTATATACATTGTCTTGGTAAATACAGCTTCAGTTTCGATACTTAAAAAAAGGGTTTGCATGTGTGTGTGTGTGTGTGTGTGTGTGTGTGTGTGTGTGTGCGTGTGTGTGCGCTTCAATCCGTCTAAAAACTCATTCAGTATCGATTAAAGAAACTGAAGACTCGAATTCAAATCGTTATTTGGAAGAGTTGCCAAACTATGAAGTTAATTTCGATACCCCCCCCGCCCCCCCCTCAAAATCCTTAATGTCCTTAATTAGGCAATAAACTTTATTTTGAGTTTGTTCCAAAAACTTGTGAGCAGTTCTCTCTAGGTTTGGTTTATTGGATTTTACGATATGCCAACCCTTGTTGGGTTATTTTATGCCAAAAACATTTTGTTTTATTTATTCTTGTTGGGTATTCAATGTTTTCTAAACTGAATTCTTTAAAACACATTTTCAATAATCGTTTTTTTAAAAATCTATTTAACCCATAGATGGAACCTAACAAGTACTACCACTCCGGGTCAGGGTGGACATGTGAGTAATAGCGATGAAAGGGTACTCCATATTTCCTAGAGTTCCAAATTGAAATCTCACCACTAGATGCAATTTAACGTCATACCCAGGACACTAAGACCCTCAGTTACCGCCTTCTAGCACATAGATAAAAAGGATTGTCTTGGTGAATACAGCTTCAGTCTCGATACTTTTTGAACTCAGATCGTATTTTGAAGGAAATTAACATTCATTTCATTGTTCATTTCTTTCTTGCTAAATTCAGGAGAAACTTTCTACTTACCTCGGTGAAACTCCATGTGCAGTGGCGGGGAATGGAAGAATTCTTTTTTGTTTCGGTTTGTCCTATCTGATTAGATAGAGGGGGGGGGGATTTGAATGTGATCGTCCAAATGATATGAAAGGTGATCCATTTCACCACTCAACAGCTTTTCGAAACCAACCAGACCAGATGGTTGTAGACCGTGTTATTACAGTAACAAGGAAGGACTTTAAAGCCTGTAAGCAACGTGTAGAATCTTTCATTGCAACTCTTTAAACCGTTGCCATCACAGCAGTTCAACTTTCACACCAACCCCCAACCGTTGAGTTAAAATCCAACAATACGGCTTCAGTCTTAATACTTTTTGAACGTGCTTCGTATAGATAAAAGTGCCAAGACAGAAGGGAACAATGAATGAAACGTTAATTTTCTTTGAAAATAATTCCCTTGATATTTAACACATTTATTCCTGAGTGTTATACGTTAGTCGAAGCACCTCTGAAATTATTTTGTGATGGTACGCCGTCGTATTTCCTTTAATTATTTTCATAATAGAAATGAACTCTCAGTTTTGCAAACAAAAATTCGCACTGGGCTAGGTTTGGTGTGTACGAAAGGTGGCTGCACTTGCACTATCCTGTTTTTCACCAAAAATTGCTAATAAAAAGTATCGAGAATTGGCATTGACTGAATTTAGACATTATCACTTTACCATATATATATTTAAATATGTTAAACTCCGCTTAAAAAATTGACCTAGTGTCGCATCCTGCTCGTGCGGAGGTGTTTGTAAATATATATATATGTCAAAATGTGACAACTAAGGCACTCGGCGAGGATCAAACTCATTATAGTAGTAAAGTTCGGCGAGATTTGCTCCCGTGCGTTATAAAACCGCTATTGTGGAACTCACTACAGAAAGTCCTGCAAAACTAACCACTGTTCCATGGCGATTCACTACTTTTATGATATATATCTATTGAGTTTAGCTTTGAACATCACAAGTTTTGGGCACCTAGTAAGGATCAAACTCACTACAAGTGAGCTTGTTAACCATTATACTATATTAAGGTTATTTAATGAATTAAGGTCCGCCTCGTGACTGAATTGGTTATGGTGCGTATCCGAAATAAGCCAAAAGCCTGAATACTGATTTTGAAGGAATACAATAATAATAATAATAATAATAATAATCTGTGATAATAATAATAATATATATATTATATGATAATAATAATTAAAAAAAAACAGAATCTGTTTTTGAGAACGAAACACATAAAATTCTCTGGGACTTTGAAATAAAAACAGATCACCTTATCCCAGCAAGAAGACCAGACCTAGTGTTGATAGACAAAAAAGAAAGAACTTGTCAACTGGTGGATTTTGCAGTGCCAGCAGATCACAGGGTGAAGCTAAAGGAAAATGAAAAAATGGACAAATATCTGCCAAAGAACTGAAAAAATTATGGAATATGAAAGTGAAAGTTATACCAATTGTAGTTGGTGCACTTAGAACGGTCCCAAAAAGATTAGAAAAGGGTTTGGAAAGTCTGGAAATCAGAGGAAGGATTGAAACCATTCAAAACACTGCACTGCTGCAATCTGCCAGAATACTCAGAAGAGTCCTGGAGACCTGAGGAGACTTGCTGTCACTCAGACTCCAGTGAAAGACCATCAGCTAATGCTGATGTGAAAACTCAAAAGGAGTAAATAATACCTCAGGAGAACAAGAAAACTCATAGAAACCAAGCTCTGCAGCAGAAATCTCATCAAGGGAATAAATACCTGGACCATCCTCATTATAAGATACTCTGGGCCATTCTTAAAATGGAAAAAGATGAACTCAGACAGATTGACCAAAATACTAGAAAATTAATGACAATGCATGAGGTTTTACACCCTAGAGACAATAGAGATAGGCTATATGTATGAAGAAATGATGATGGAAGAGATCTTGCACCCATAGAGGATAGCGTAGATGCCACAATCCAAGGTCTCGAAGAATACACAAAAACGATTAAAGAAAGATTACTTAGGGCAGCCAATAACAGCAGTTGCAACATATGGACAAACAGAAAAACAACAAAAACAAGAAAATAGAAGTGGGAAGAAAAAACCCAGTTACATTGATACTTCAAATGACAAATTGGGGAGGTTTCACATGAAAAGACCTGGACATCAAGCGAGAAACTGAGTTGCTAATAATTGCTGCACAAAACAACAATGCCATAAGAACAAATTATATCAAATCAAAAATTGAGAAGACACAACAAAACACCAAATGTAGAGTTTGTGGTTCTAGAAATGAGACCATAAACCATGTATTAAGCGAAAGCAACAAACTAATTCAACGAAAATACAAAGCTAGGTACAACTAGGTTGGAAAGGTGATCCACAAGGAATTCTGTAAAAACCAGATTTTGACCATACAACAAAATGGTATATGCATAAACCAGAATCTGTTCTTGAGAATGGAACACATAAAATACTCTGGGGCTTCGAGATTAATACGGATCACCTTATCCCAGCTAAAAGAACAGACTTAGTATTGATTAACAACAACAACAACAAAAGAAAATATAACTTGTCAACTGGTAGATTTTGCAATTCTAACAGATTATAGGTGAGGATGAAAGAAAACGAAAAGCGAGACAAATATCTGAGAGAATTTAAAAAAAACTGTGGTATATGAGGGTGAAAGGGATACCAATTGTAGTTGGTGCACTAGGAACGGTCTCAAAGGGCTTAGAAAAAAGACTGAAGGATTCGGACATCAGAGGAAGAACTGAAACCATTCAGACAACAGCATTGTTGAAATCGGCTAGAATACTCAGAAGAGTCCTGGAGACCTGAGGAGACTTATTGTCACTCAGACTCCAGGGAAAAGACCATCAGCTAAATCTGGTGTGAAAACACACAAGGGATTATATAATAATAATAATAATAATAATAATAATAATAATAATAAAAGTTTGGATATCAGAGGAAGGATTTTCATGCACTGCTACAATCAAAGACCTTGGTGAAAGACCATCAGCTACTCAATAAATAATAATGTTTGCAGTTTTATGGTATCAAGTATTCTTATCTAATACTAATAATTTATACACAATTATATAGTTTAAAATAATTTTTAATGATCATTTATTTGCACACAGTCATATGGCTTCAAGTAACTAATAATAACCTTGAGTAAACAATTAGAGGTTCAAGCGGCTAAATTTACAAATCGGTCGGAAAATTAAAACATATTTACGGGTGACCCAGAAAAAACAGAACCCAAATTATTATTTATTTTCCCATTAAACTAACCCTAAACCCCAACCCCAACTTTAAAACCCCTAGTTAAAAGTTTTATTAGAAAATTTGTGGGTTCTGTTTTTCTGGGTCACCCTAATTTTCCGATCGATTTGCAAGTTTAGGCGTTCAAGTAACTACACACAGTTAAATGGTATCAAGTATTCCCATCTAATACAAATAACTTTTAAAACATATATTTGACTCATAGATAGGACCCAACAGGTACAGCCACTAGGGGTCAGATTGGACCGAGGAGTAATGAACGAAATACTACTCCACACTCCCCTGAGCTCCAGATGTGAAGCCTCACCACTGGATGCATTTTAGTACCATACCCAGGACACTAAATTGGTAGAAATATTTTTTGGGAAAAGGGGTTACCTCGCTGTCGAGGGTGCAGTCAGCGTATTCTAAGCCCCGCCGATAGGGCGGAGTTAGGGTCTGGGTTTTTTTTATCAATGAATATTTTGTTTACAAGAAAGTAATTATGACACGATAACAAGAAAGTACTGATCTTTTCTACCCATTTTCAGAAGATTGGCGCAATTCAATCTTCATATTCCCATTTCTTTATCACCTTTTATCCAGCCTTGTGCTGGACAGAAAGTGATAAATATTGATAGCTGTTCTGTATTTTGAATTTATCAATTCAAACCATGAAAGACTAAAAAAATCGTTAAAAGGCGGGGAAACGATACATACATACATACACTCACACACACACTCACAATAATTACACAAAATAAAATAGTACATATACGAATGCATAACATTAACAATAACAATATATACAGTGGAAAGTAAATATATTGGCTGAACTTGCAAATCGGTCGGAAAATTAAAACATATTGCTGATGACCCAGAAAAACAGAACCCAAATTATTTATTTATTTTCCCATTAAACTAACCCTAAACCCCACTAGTTAAAATTAACAGTTTTATTACAAAATTTGTGGGTTCTGTTTTTTCTGGTCACTCTGTATACACAGTGACAAAAAAACAAAAAACAAAAACAGAACCCAATTTATTTTCCCATTAAACTAACCAAACCTCAACCCCAATCCTAAACCCTCTAGTTAAATTAACAGTTTTATTAGAAAATGTGTGGGTTCTGTTTTTTCTGGGTAACCCTGTATACATAGTGACAAAAAAAAAACAGAACCCAATTTATTCATTTATTTTCCCATTAAACTAACCCTAAACCCCAACCCTAAACCCCCCTAGTTAAAATTAACAGTTTTATTAGAAAATTTGTGGGTTCTGTTTTTCTGGGTCACCCTGTATACATAGTGACAAAAAAAAAAAACAGAACCCAATTTATTCATTTATTTTCCCATTAAACTAAACCCCAACCCTAAACCCCCCTAGTTAAAATTAACAGTTTTATTAGAAATTTGTGGGTTCTGTTTTTTCTGGGTCACCCTGTATACATAGTGACAAAAAAAAACAGAACCCAATTTATTCATTTATTTTCCATTAAACTAACCCTAAACCCCAACCCTAAACCCCTAGTTAAAATTAACAGTTTTATTAGAAAATTTGTGGGTTCTGTTTTTTCTGGGTCACCCTGTAACATAGTGACAAAAAAAAAAACAGAACCCAATTTATTCATTTATTTCCCATTAAACTAACCCTAAACCCCAACCCTAAACCCCCCTAGTTAAAATTAACAGTTTTATTAGAAAATTTGTGGGTTCTGTTTTTTGGGTCACCCTAATTTTCCGACCGATTTGCAAGTTTTCCCAATATAATACATTATGAAACAAATATATTGAATATATTTGTTTCATAATTTATGCATTTAGAATATAGTAAAAAATAAAATGAATAAAACTAAGAAACATTTGTAACATTATAGACTAAAAATAATATATGTTCATTTTTTAACTGATAGAAACCGACAGTTGCTTAAATAAACAAATACGGTTAGACGAAAAAAAAAAGCACCCCCCCCAAAAAAAAAAAGTTAAAAAAAATAAAAACCCGGTTTCTGCCTCTTCAACTTTGAAGTAACACAAAATGTAACGGGAGACAATTTTGAGATAATTGTCGGTTATTAAAAAAATAAACAAACAATTACAATCAAATGAATAAAACATAAAAATAAATTCATAGGGCTTGCCTGGTATCTGTGAAATAAAATAATTTACCATTGGGCCAGAGATAGGGAGTTCGAGCCTCGGTAAGCCAGAATTTTGAAATGCTTAAATTTCAAGAAAAGCAGGATTTCCCATTCAGAATATCGACATAACACGATCTTCCTACATCCAGAGGCGTAGTTGAAAAGGGAGGGAGGGAACTCCAATGATGAGCCCCCCTACACCCCCAAAAGATTTAGTTCATCAACTACATTAACAACAAACAATCTCACTAAAATTTGGAGGCCTCATAAATTTCTAGCTAGACCCCCCTATTCCTATTTCAATTTATACTATTTTGTGATTTACAAAGCTAATATCAATAAAGAAAAGCCTTCCATTTTAATCATTTAGTGATTCACTGTGTCTAGTTCAATAGCAGTAATTTTTGTAAAATATACAAATACAGAGAAAAAAATCTCTATGTATGGATATATTTTAGATCAGGTAGGTCATAGTGAAGATGATATGAGATATTTTGCTCATCAGCCGATCTCTTCTAATAAAGATCGATCCTGAGAAAGCTCATTCAAGAAACAAAAAGAAAAGTCTCACTATCAAATGAGCAACGACTCACATCCCGCCAACGACTAAATGGTAGTAGTAGAAGCAAACGAATAAAGAAAGTGGTCCTTTCCCCCCTTTCCTCCCATCGTACAGCTCACCAGAGTCGTTTGAAATGATAAAATGACCCCAATACGTCATCATGAACTTCATGCTACAGTGGTACAGTACTTTCAGCATAAACACTATTCCCCTCCTCCTCCTCCTCCTCTTCTTCTTTGGTATCAGAATATATGTCAGATTTCTCTCTCACACAGCTTGAGAAAGGAGAGGGCTAAAGAGGGGGAGATAATAAGAGAAAGTGAGTGAGGAAGGTTCCAACCCTGCCTAAATATCTGCCTTCATCTCCACGAAGCACCGACCATGTGTGTGCCGTGTACTCGAGCAGCAGCGACCCACTCTTTCCTACTTCTCCTTCTCCCCTTCTCCCACCACCACTACTACCACCACCACCATTCGACTTGGCCTCTTCTTCATCATCTACTGTTTCAACCAATCAAATTTCAGTGCACTATCTGTGCAATAATGTAACAAATAGGTCTGGGAGTTCTGATATGACAACTACGTTTCTGTTTTCTTGTGTATGTGTGTTTGTGAGAGAGAGAGAGAGAGAGAGAGAGAGAGAGAGAGAGAGAGAGAGAGAGAGAGAGAGAGAGAGAGTAGAAAAGATATGTGGAGAGTCATTATTCAATGTTAATTTAATAAGATAAGCTCTGTCTGACATAAGGTTATAGTCGTGAGGCACCTAAAAAAGGATTGGAAATCTTTAGTATCCGTAATGAGTGTGTTTGTGTGCAGTAAGACGTATGTACTTAATTATGTATGTGTCATGACTGAGAATTTTCATGCTTGTGATAGATATATGTATCTATATATCTATATGTATCTGTATATCTGTGTACATGTGTGTGTTGATGTACCATTGAATTAGTATATTCATCATTCGTGTGGTTGTGACGTTTTTCATGTCCTGGTCGTCATACTAAGAATAGTGTCTCTTCCTGTGGAGGAAGGGAGATTTTATATACATATATATAGAGAGACAGACAGACAGACTTACAGAGAAAGATAGAAATATAGAGACAGACAGACAGAGAAGACACCAAAACTTGTGTATTTGTGCGTCTTCGTTCATTGTGCACTTGTCAGATAGACCAATAAAATGACGTTTTTACGAATCGGTGTCTATAAATAAACAAACAAATGAATAAATATCCCTAAGATAAAGTAGAAAGGTTGCAGATCTCCATTTTACAAACTTTGCCGCCCTGACCAATTTCTCCCACCATCACCCGTCTTATTATTATTATTTTTTTTTAAATCTCTTTCTTCCTCCAGGGTAGTGGGAATTAGTACT
The DNA here is from genome assembly GCA_023376005.1 of Doryteuthis pealeii. NCBI lineage: Eukaryota > Metazoa > Mollusca > Cephalopoda > Myopsida > Loliginidae > Doryteuthis > Doryteuthis pealeii. Next base: position 29,701,769 of record CM042174.1, on the reverse strand, counting down.
AACTCACATACTTCTAGAAGAAACCGGTATTTTGAAATTTCTTTTTTATGCGTGAGATTTGTATATCCCGATGAGTATTTTTCTAAGTCAATAAAAACGTTAAGTGAGTGAATATAACTGTTTTTTTTTTAAGCTGGTTTGTGCTAAGTCCCTAAAAAAATATATGTTCGTACCAAAGGGTTTTTATCTATAAAGGAAGGAAGTATGTGCATCCAGATTCAGATCCCTAGGGTACTACATAATACGAATGTATGAACGTGTACAGCTTGCTGTTAGTGTTAGTCATGTGTAGACTGTATAACAAAACAGGTTACAAGCATGTTCATCTGCATGGCTAACAAAAATTAAGTAAATAAATAAAATAGAATAAAAATGTTTTGATATAAATTTTGAACGTTTTAAATATTTATGACATATATCTCAATTATTATTTAGATAATATGCTATGTATTCAATAAATACGAACACATTATTTTCCAGTAAATGTGTTTGTGTGTTTATGTGTATGTATGTATGTGTGTGTAAGCGTGTATGTGTATGTGTATGAGAGAGAGAGAGAAGGTTTTAGAGACAAAAGATAAATAAATTGTAGCCTGTAGAGACCGGGTTTCATTAAGCGGGAGTTGCCTTTAAGAAAACAATAACAATGATTTCAAAAAAAAATCAGAATTTAAAAAGTTGATTTTAAAAACAGAAAAGCTAGAGGAAAAATCCAAATTCAAATCTCTAACGTACCACCGACGTCCTGATGATCAGTCATACACTGTGTGAATATTTTATGGTTTTGAAAAGAAAAAAAAAGAGTTGATCGGTTCAGTAAAAGAAAGATTTTTTTTTTTTTTTTCAAGTATTGAAAAAGGTTTTTTTGTTTTTTACTGTTTGTGTGATTCACTGTCACATTGTTGACGGAACGACTGTGTTTTTATTTAAATGTATTGAACAAAACATTTGTATTTAGTATGTATTTATTTATTTAAAATTGATTAATAAAAAGCAGTATGTCTCCAAAACAACACGAGAGCTTACAAACAATTAAGAATAAGAGGGGTTTTTTTGTGTAAAAAAAACAAAAAACAAAAAACAAAACAAACAAGCATTTTATTTGTTTTAATGTGTACAACATTAGTACTATTATTTAAAAAAATAAAAAAAACCAAAAAACAAACAATCTACTTTACACGGTCCTGTATCCATTTTCCCCATGTTGTGCGAATTTAGATTCGAAAATGACCATAACAGATCCGATGGGTGGAGATATTATCTTTTACATCGGGTTATTTATTTATTCATTTATTTACTTGTGAAAGACGACTGTAGATATTGTTTCCTTTATTTTACAGACCACCTGCGAACCCCCTAAACGATGCTGGACATTTAAGACATTTAAAGCAAAATTATTTATTCTCACGTACGAGTGAACCATACTTTACCGTTATATTTCAAATTAACTCCTAAGTAAAGTACTAACTTAGATACGAATGAAATAGTTATTTACTTACTACAAAATCACAACGTGGATCAAACAATACTTACATGTGATCACGTGTATTAAAGATAAAATTAAAAAATAAGCAGGTGCTTGCCTTTAAAAATATATATATATACATATATAAAAAAAACGATGAAGTTTTTTATAACTGTATTTTTAGGCCAAGAAAAAAAAAGAGGATAATTTTAAAGCAAGGAGCTGGAGTGCGAAGCATGTGTCGAGACAGTCACAATAAGCATGTAGAAGAGGCAATAATAGTATATACAGGCTTCGTCGTTTCTCGCTTGCTTGTGTGACGGGGAAAGCGAGGAGAGGGTCGCCATGTTGAAAGTAAGACGATGAAGTGGATTATATCGAACTAAAGACTTGATAAAAAAAAAATACAGCCATCTGCTACTCACATGCACATACTAATAAGTAAGCAGAGAGTATATTGAATAAAATATACCTATAATATAAAGACAGGCAAACATGCAATTCTATCATCCGATCTGCCTTGTCTCACGCAGTTACATATATACACACACTAACACACACAAAGAACAACGATCTCCAGAAATGAAATAAAAATAATAATAATAATAACTGTTAGAAGCTAATGCAGTATATGACTATTTTAAATTACTTATATATATTCATAGATATGTTTATAAGTAAAATGAGGTATGGTTTTAATGAGGAAAATAACAGATAAAATACTTATAATTTTTTAAAAAAAGTGTCGAGCAAAGCGACAACTACGAACAACTTTAATCCTAACTTCAAAATGTAAGTACTCAGTTAAACAGTAAGATATTTTACAAAGATATTTATTTATATATATGTGTGACTGTATATATGTATGTGTTTGTATGTTTGTGTAAGTTTGTCTATACATATATATATATAAATATTTATTTACCTGATAAAAGATTTTAAATATATGCAATGTGTTACTTACCAGTCGTTAGAAGAAAGTCAGCAGGTATCCAAAAATGATGTGTGTGTATGTATATATGTGTGTGTATTTGGATATCTATATATCTATCAATCTAACTATCTGTGAATATATCTATCTATCTGTATACATATTTATATTTATATATATTTACACATATATCAATAAATATATAACGTGTGTACAATTATATTTATGTGGACATATACATATATTTATATATCTATTTATGATCTATTTATACAAATATGTGAGTGTATGTGTCTGTCTGTCTGTCTGTTTGTCTCTCGATATATACATATATATATAAATATATATATATATGTAGGGAAACAGATATTGGCTTTGACTTTACCCAACAAGAAGGATCACTAATGTTAATTGCGCCTAGTCACATGACCCACCGTCAGCTTTTATTTATAGCAGCCACTCAGGTTTTAGCCAATCAGCGACCAGCATTTAGCTCTATCTCTGACGAGCCCTCCTGCTGCTCAATTTCCATTGGTCAATTCCTTCCTCCTCCCCTTCCTACAACTGTCGTTGGTTTTCTTTTTAACCTCCTCCTCATACTCTCTCGTTGAACTTTTCAACAGTTCAATACAAAAATCATTTGTTTTTTTTCCCTTCTTAGTCGCCAGTCAACGTTACAGAAAAAAAAATCTATTCGTCTCTCAGTACACAGAAGAGTAGCAGGGGTGGATTAAAAAGGTAGAGGGAGGAAAGATTTTTTATTTGTTTGCCTTTCTGCAAGCACTTTTACTGGAGGGAGATTTTTTTATGGAATTACTCACTTGCCCATGAATGACGACGTTAGTGGGATTTTCTAAACACGTTTACAAGATAGGATGGAAATTAATAACATAATTCAAAAGTCATCTCATAAGTTTCTAGAATTATTGCTCTCGGAGATGCAGCTAGGGAGGGGGTATTATAAAAGGCTCACAGAGACCCAATGAAGACCTACACCAATAATAAAAAAGAAAGCTTTATTAATACTGTATTTCTACTGAAATCATACAATGGCAAGGGAAGAGGGGGTCAATGAGCTGAGACCTCCCGGTCCCTAAATCTCTCTGTCCTTATTTATCTTTGTCTTGTTTTTGTTATCACAACGTATCGACCGATTCATTCCACAATCTTCAGGAACGGTGTGAACAAATTATCATTACATACTAAATTTTATTTCGACTGTTGATATCATTTTTTCTAATTGTTTCTACCATAACGTTTCGGCAAATTTATTCTTTGGTCTTCCTCAGACGTACAAAGATCCCTTCAGAAATTTTAAGTGTTTTTATTATTCCAAGACTGTTTGAATTGTTGATTTCATTGTTACCCAACCAGGGTTTAGCTAGAAATATGGGGGCCTGGTGGGGGAAGATTGGTTACTCCAGAGGCCTTCTCCAGCATTTAGTGTATGTATATGTATATATATTGTATGATGACAAAAAATCTTTTTAGGTAAATCCCTATCAATGATGCTTGGGAGACCCCTTTCATTTCAGGGGGCGTTTAACCCGTCATCTCCCTCATCAGCTACACATTTGACTATTATGTTTTGGCCGATCCAGCCTTGTTCAGGTATATAATTCTGTTTCACACCTGTTAGCATTATAAGAAATTATCTGAAAAAAGTCACTCTTTCTACATGCTTTGCACGTCCAAAGAAGACCAAAGAACAGCTTTATCTAAACAAGACTTCATTTGGAATTTGCTAATGTGATTTGGAGTCCGACACTAATCAAGGACATACAACTCATTGAGGGAGTTCAGAGGAGAGCTACTAAGGTAGCGAGTGATTTAAAAAAAAAACTTTCGTATGAAGAAAGACTTAGAACATTGACTTACCAAGTTCGGTTTATCGATGTATAAGAGGGGATATGATTGAAGTCTACAAATATACACATGGGTTTTATTTAACGAACTTTGACCTACTAAACATTGCTCAAAATATCACTACCAGGGGTCATAAATTAAAACTCTTTAAAAAAATTTGTAAAGCAAATGCAAGACAAAATTATTTTAATAACAGAATGGTGAATACATGAAATAAACTACCATCATCAATAGTGAATGCCCCATCTCTAAACTCCTTTAAGGCAATTTTAGATAATCTGTGGAAAGATTATAAATATTCTGTGGAATTAAGATGAATGTTTATAAGGAACAGCTGACAGGTCTCAAACCTAATATTCTAGCTGAAAAGATATTATTATTATTATCATAAGTCACTCTTTCCACATGCTTTGCACGACCATGGAAGACCAAAGAATGGTTTTGTAAAACATTGCGTTAACAAAAGCAACATTAAGAATGAGTCCAAAACGTTGAAGGATTTTTGGAATTATAATTGCGTTTCCCCAAATTATAGAAAATATATTTGTAGACCTGTGGATGGCCAAAGAATGGTCAGCTAAAAAAAACTTTAGCTACAACAAAGTAACATCAAGTTCAATAACTAAAACAACACTTGGGGGATAATGATTCGAAATTATAGAAGTTCTGAATCAAATATGATTACAATTAAAATTGTTTATGTTGAATATGTTTGTCTAATGTAGTGGTTCTCAACCGGGGTCCACATGGACACCTAGGGGCGATATAACATTTTTTTGAATCCAGGCAAGCAAAAGATATTTAATTGAAAAAAATACAATAGGATTTTTAAACATAGAATTGGTTATGGGGTTCCAGGAGAATGAAATAGCAATAAAAGGGAGCCATAGGTAAAAAAAAAAAAAAAAAGGTTGAAACCACTGGTCTATGGAATATAAATAACTTGTTTTATTTTTTAATTCAAAAACATGTTTTAACTAAACTTCGATACTTCTAAATAATATTTCTTAACATTAGCTTTGTATAGCACAAGACCAAAATAGTGATACGGTTGCTGAGGGTAATAGGTAGGAAGAATATGTTGCGCCAATTTTTCAAGCTTGACTCCTAAAAAAAATTGACTTTTAACACTTCACATGCTTTTTTTGTTTGTTCGTTTCTTTTCATTGAGTAATAAACAACAACCCCATCCCTAATCTGCTCCCTTTCTTTTCATTCGTGGAGAATGGCTGCTTGAAGAATCCATTTTTTCTTGACCGCCAATCCTATCAGTTTCTCCCTCGCCCCACCAAGTGTTTTCTACCCCCAATCTCATAAACCACTGTATTTTTTTTTCTTGCTCTTCGCGTAATTGCCTTCATCTTTTTGTTCCTCGCTGACTACACACTCCTCCTCCGTCTGTTTTTATTAACCTTAGTTTTTTGTTTTGTTTTATCTCTATGTCTTTGTTTTTCTCATTTCACTTTTTTTTTTGTTCGTCATTTCCTTCTTGTCCATCCCTGTCCACATCCTCTTCATCCTCTCCTGTTTTTGTTTTTGTTTTATTATCTCCCCCCCCTCTCTTAAGGAAATAGAATTAGACCATAGAACATAGACATGAACCTAATCGCTACCATACAACATGATCCCCAGTGGTGCTGATACATTGGTAAAACCAATTACTACAAAAGTATAAAGATAAATACACAACATATATTACTTATTAACCATTAGGCATGACATAACCCCGAACGGGTTGATATGCCGTTAAAATCAACCAACCAATCTCTCTCTCTCTCTCTCTCTCTCTCTCTCTCTCTCTCTCTCTCTCTCTCTATCTATCTATCTATCTATCTTTCTCTCCCTCTCTCTAATCATTGTTATTGTTTTTATTAATTTGTTCTTTGCGACTCCAAGACTCTTCTAAGTATTCTTGTCGATTTCAGCAGTGCTGTAATCTGGACAGTCTCTATTCTTCTTTGAATTTCTAGCTATTTTCTAGCCTCTTCTAGATTGTTTCAAGTTCTCTGACTATGACTGGTATCACTGTCATCTTCATATTCCACAACTTTGTTAGCTCACTGCCAAGAACCAGGTATTTATTGTGATTTTTGCAATTCAGTTGTCTGGATGGTCTCAATTCTTACTCTGATTCCCAGTTCGCCCAGTCTCTTTTCCAATCTTTTTGAGACCGTTCCAAGTGCTCCAAGTGCACCAACTATAATTGGTATCACTTTCACCCTCATATTCTACAGCTTTTTCAATTATCTGGCAAAGTCCAGGTATTTGTCTCTCTTTTCGTTTTCCTTCATCTTCATCCTGTGATCTGCTGGAACTGCAAAATCTACAAGTTGACACGTTCTCTTTTTCTGTTTTTTTCTGTTTTTTTTTGTTGCTTTTTGTTAATCAATACTAGGTCTAGTCTCCTGGCTGGGATAGGGTCATCCGTCTTAATCTCAAAGTCCCAGAGAAATGTTATGTGTTTCATTCTCAAGAAAAGATTCAGGTTTATGCATATACCATTTTGCTTTACTGTCAAATTTTAGTTTTTTGCATAATTCCCAGTGGATCACCTTTCCAACCCAGTCGTGCCTGGCTTTGTATTCCCTTTGTGCTAGTTTGCTACATTTGCTTAATACATGGTTTATGGTCTCATCTCTGTCACCGTATAGTCTACATTTACTGTTTTGTTGTGTATTATTATTATTATTATTATTATTATTATTATTATTATTATTATTATTATCAGGTTTTCACACCTGCTGTAGCCGGTGGTTCACTGGAGGCTGAGTGACAGCACGTATCCTCAGGTCTCCAGGACTCTTCTGAGTATTCTAGCTGATCTTAACAGTGCTGTAGTTTGGATGGTCTTGATTCTTCCTCTGATTTCCAATTCACCCAAATTCATTTCCAGAGCTTTGGGGACGTTCCAAGGGCACCAATTACAATTGGTACGACCTTTCATAGTTTTCTCAGTTCTCTGGCAAGGTCCAAGTATTTGTCTATCTTTTGGCTTTTTTTTCATTTTCCCTCGGTGGTCCACGAGATGACAGGTTTTCTTCTTCTTGTCGATCAATACTAGGTCGGGTCTCCTGGCCAGGATTAGGTGATCCGTCTGTACCTCGAAGTCCCAGAGAATTTTGTGCGTCTCATTCTCAGGACAGGTTCAGGCTTGTGCATATACCATTTAGTTCTATGGTGAAAATTGTATTTCTTACACAATTCCTAGGGGATTTCTTTTCCCACCAAGTTGTGCCTTGTCTTGTACTCTCCTTGTGCTAGTTTGCTATATTCACTTATTATATGATTAACTGTTTCGTCTCTGCTCCACACATTCTGCACTTACTATTTTGCTGCGTCTTATCTATTTTTGCCTTTATATAGTTTGTTTTTATGGCATTGTTTAGGCCGCGATTATAAGCGATTCGGTTTCTCTCTTGAGGTTTCCTTTTCTTAGCCACGTCTATGTCTTCTGATGTAATATCTCTTGAGTTTGACGCTTGAAATACCCATGTAGTTGTTTTTTCTTCCCATTTTTGTTTTTTTTAGTTTTTGATGTATTTTTGCTTGTCAATATGCTGTAATTGCTTTTCCTGGCTGCTGCAATTAGTCTTTCCTTACTTTTATTAGTGTATTCATCAAGTGCTTGGATCGTCGTATCTGCACTATCTTCAATATTGGTGAGATCCCTTCACCTTCTTTTCTTGGCACGTATAGTCTTTCTATGTCGTCTCTTGGATGTAATGCTTTGTGCATGGTCAAGAGCTTCCTTGTTCTTTGGTCCATCTGCCGGAGCTCTTTTCATCCATTTTAGAAATGGTCCCGAGTATCTTACTAGAGGGACAGACTATGTGTTTATTCCCTTGATAAGGTTTCTGCTACATAGCTTGGTTTCTAGGAGCTTTCTTGTTCTTCTGAGTTCCTTGTTCTTTGGTCCATCTGCCGGAGCTCTTTTCATCCATTTTAGAAATGGTCCCGAGTATCTTACTAGAGGGACAGCCTATGTGTTTATTCCCTTGATAAGGTTTCTGCCCCTGAGCTTGGTTTCTAGGAGCTTTCTTGTTCTTCTGAGCTATTCCTTTTTACTTCTTCTTTTCTATTCTCTTCGCCGTTTCATTTTTTCCTTTCTTCATCGGTAACACGGCACACTTGTCGATGCTGAACTCCATCCCTATATCTTGGCTGTATATCCTTATAGTTTATATATATATATATATATATATATATATATATATATATATATATATGGTAGAAATGTGAGGAGGTTAATCCGACAGTATGTGGAGAAAAGTAGACAAACACGGGATGTTATGGAAACTTGATGTTTATTGTCGACGTTGCAACGTTTCGGTCTCTTATTAGACCATCTTCAGGACTTGGATATAGTTCTTACTCCAATGATGGAAATTCTCAAAATGCTGAAAACGGATGGTCGTCAGTAGGGGGAGGTGTAGTTGGGGGTGGTTAGTGGATTCTTTTTCTCTCTGGAATGGGGAGTGCCGAAATGGTGAATGGTGGTACCACAGGTGTTAGATTGTGGGGATTGGTTAGCTAAATATGTGTATGTGTGTGTGTGTGTGTGTGTGTGTGTGTGTGTGTGTGTGTCTGTTTAATTGTTTTTTTGTTTATGTGTGATTGGGAACTGGATTTGTCGTTAAGTTATATGTGTGTTGTTGGTATGTTGGTGTGATTTTTTTATATATATATATATCAACCCCTCCGTACGAGTAGGATGTGACACAAGGTCATTTTTTAAGCGGAGTTTACCAGGTTTGAATTCAGAGTTTTCCTTCTCCTAGACCGGTTGCCTATCCAAGGTTAAAGAGCCCAGTCTGCCCTACTATTTATCCATAATGGAGGGAGTGTAGTATTCATACTACTACAGCTGCCACCCACCCGTCTTTCGGGACGGGGGTCCAGTGAGCTTCGGCCTCTGGACCGGTGGGATGCTAAATTAATAGCGTCGATCCCAGAGGGCCATCCCTCCAGGCAATACCTGCCTCATTGCACTTAATGGGGCAGGGTGGTTTATTGCCCATCGCCTGAGGCGCCCCCTTGAGGGGGATTTTTTTTCTACCTACCACCCCATGAGTCTCGGCTTGTGGGTGGTGCCCACATAAAACGGCCTTGTGCCATATCGTGTGAAAGTGGGACACATGTAAATACCAGTATTCATACGTATTCACGCTAAGTGAAATGCAATTACCAAGTCCAGGATTTAAACTCGGGGCGACGAGTCCATTTCCTATGACTTTAACCGTTACACCACGCGCTTTGTATAAGGGTTTCTAATATTTATTCATTTTTGGCAAAAATCTTCATGTCATCCAAGTACATAAGATGATTTTTTCCTGTAATTTAGTAAATTTGTATCCCGCTGTACAGTTTTTAAGTGTGTAGTTGAGTGGCATCATTGCTCAGACAATGAAATTGGTGATAGGGAGTCTCTATGACTATTATTATTTACTCCTTTTGAGTTTTCACATCAGCATTAGCTGATGGTCTTTCACTGGAGTCTGAGTGACAGCAAGTCTCCTCAGGTCTCCAGGACTCTTCTGAGTATTCTGGCAGGTTGTTGTTGTTGTTGTTTCACTCCTTTTGAGTTTTTCACACCAGCGTTAGCTGATGGTCATCCACTGGAGTCTGAGAGACAAAAAGTCTCCCCAAGTTTCCAGTATTTTTTTTCTGTATTCTAGCCGATCAATGCTCTTGTCTGGATGGTCTCAATCCTTACTCTGATTTCCAGTTCCTCTAGTCTTTTTCTAAACTGTTGGGGACCGTTCCAAGTGCACCAACTATAGTTGGTATCACTTTCACCTCCATATTCCAGAGCTTTTTCAATTCTCTAGCAAGGTACGGGTATTTGTCTCTCTTTTCGTTTTCATTCATCTTCACCCTGTGATCTGCTGAAACAGCAACGTCTACCAGTTGACAGGTTATCAAATTTCTTATTAATCAACTGTCTTCTGGCTAGAATAATGCGATCCGTCTTCATCTCAAAGTCTCAAAGAACTTTATGTGTTTCATTCTCAAAACAGATTCTGGTTTATGCATATACTATTTTGTTATATGGTCAAAATCTAGTTTCTTGCACAGTTCCTAGTGGATCTCCTTTTCAACCGTGTCTCAAGTCGTGTCTAACTTTGTATTCTCTTTGTGCTAGTTTGCTATATTCGCTTAATACATGGCTGAATATCCCATTTCTGTCCCCACATTCAAGCACTCTTATCGGATACTAATAATACATGTTTTTTTTTTATTAATTTGAAAAATGTCTTTAAAAAGAATTAAGTTAAAATCAAGTTCTCTAAGCAATAAATAAAACAAAAGCTCTTGGGCATAAAATAACCCAACAAGGTTGATTCCGTAAAATCAAACTAACTAACCTTGGGAAAGACACGAATGATATCTGTTCTTCTGGTGTTTTTCTCTTGAGTTCTTCACTTATAGAAGCTCTCTGTTATTAGAGCACCCACCTACAAGGTTCAATACTGGTCCCCGCCAACTCAGCACATGAGTAGCAACGATTGGATCTAATCTGTGTAGTAAAATGGGGGGCTGGTGGTAGGTGTAGTGCTCCACCACAGCAAAAAGAATCTCCCTGGTCTAGTGCTTGCGAAAAGGGGTAGACTCCCTCGCTGTCAGGCTGATGCCGACAATAGGTCACTCCGCCAACTTTACTAGATTATATTTAGATAGTACAATAGACTGGGTTATTTAGGCTTGGTAAGGTAACCAGTATATATATTTACCAACCCCTCCGCACGAGCAGGATGTGACACAAGGTCAATTTCTTAAGCGGAGTTCAACAGGTTTGAATTCAGAGTTTTCCTTCTCCTAGACCGGTTACCTAACCAAGGTTAAAGAGCCCATTCTGCCCTACTATTTACCCATAGCTGGAGGGAGAGTAGGATTCATACCTTTCCCAAGGGTATTAGCGCTAAGTGAAATGCAATTACCACGTCCGGGATTTGAACTCGGGGCGACGAGTCCATTTCCCATGACTTTAACCATTACACCACGCACTTCCTACTAGGTAACCAGTATAGGTGTTGCTGGGTTTTGATTCCATTGGTTAAATATCATCTGTAGTAGATATGATGTCATCACATTAACTTTTCAGCCCAACTTTGTATAACCGTTACAACGGAACACAATTGGCTCGTTGGTCATCAAATATTTCTTAAACTCAATTCGCATGAAAAATATAGCAGCATACTTTGATGACGACGACGACGATGACGATGATGTTTTTGGGGTTTGCAAATTCTAAGAGCCTTTCATACAATCGGAAGTGTCGTAGATAGATAAATAGAATCGTGTGCATGTGAATGTGTGCACCAAGAATTTAAAAAATAGTACTGAGATTTTTAAAGGTATATTCAGGTTATTAAAATACAAAAAACCTACATTTGCTGTTTTGTGTCACATCTTGTTATACCGGCCGTTCCTACAGTGGAGAATATACACCGGTTCTCACTATAAATAGTGAGACACCGAGTGAAAAGGTTGTACTGTTACCGTACTGTTACTGTTTAGCGGCAAGCTAGCCGTTCTTGTACCTTATTGTAAATACACTTGTCTCTTTTTACCCTACCTCGACTTGACTTCTTTTTTTACTGTTGAACTAACATCACAACACATCTAATTTTTCTTTCATATAATTTGTTCTTATGGCATATTTTTTATCAATTATTAGTGACTCGGTTTGTTTTTCTTCCCATTTTTGTTTTCTAGTTTTTGTTGTTTTTCTGCTTGTCCATGTGTTGCAGCTGCTCTTGTTTTTTTTTTTGTTTTTTTTTGTATTCTTCGAGTCCTTGGATTGTGCATCTACGCAATCGTCTATGTTGGCAAGACCTCTTCCACCTTATTTTCTTGATACATATAGCCTGTCTCTATCATCTCTCGTGTGTTAGGCCTTGTGCATAGTCATTAATTTTCTTGTCTTTTGGCCAGACTGTCTGAGTTCTTCTTTTGGCGATTTTAAAAAGTATTATTATTATTACTAGCAAATATATGCAACCTTCGGGTGCAAGTATTTAGGTTTTGATATTATAAAATATTGTATCAAATTATAAACTATTTAGAAAATGATAAACTGAGGGGGTATAATCGAAAAATAGAACAGCTTTAGATTTAACTCTTCAATCATTTTCTTTCACCCCCGTCTTTCATTTTTCCTAATTTATCTATTTAGTTAGATTATGAAGTATTTAATAAAATTACAGTTCTTTCGTCTTGTTTATGGATTTCTTTTAAGATGTATCCCCGAGATCTTTGCTCAGATTCGTTAAGAGAAAACCAAACAATTAGAAATCAATAATACTAAGCATATATTTATTAAAATCAAATTTTAAATATCAATATGCAAATTAGCCTTCTCGTTCACACTGTAAACCGCTATTTTGTTGTATATATAAATACAATTACATGCTATTAGTAGGTAGATATGGTCAACAGTATTAATAAGGTATAACAATTTTATCAATAATTGAGGTTTAAATAAAAATAAATTCATGGTAAATGTGACGTCAATAACTAAGGGAATTATGACTTGAATAGTGATTTAGTTTCGGTTACAGACAGACAAACACACAATCTCCATTATAATAAGATTATTATTATTATTATTATTATTATTGATATTATTATTTCACTCCTTGTGAGTTTCACACCAGCATAATTTGATAACCTTTCACTGGAATCTGAGTGACAACAACTCCTCAGGACTCAAGTTTATCTAGTCTTTTTTTAAGCTGTTGGGGACCATTCCAAGTGCCCTCACATTTTGTGGACATCTCTCTCTCTCTCTCTCTCTCTCTCTCTCTCTCTCTCTCTCTCTCTCACACACACACACACATACACCCGTCTTCTACTAGAGTACACTCTTCTTTCTGTCTGTCTCTCCCACTTCTTTTTTTTCCTTCTTATACCACCATCTAAATCCTTTTCTCCCCCTATTCCCTCCTCTCTGTCACACATATACTTATTCGTTTTTGTTACCACCACCCTTACCCCCTTTTCTAATCTGGATGAAATCAAATCCCACACAAGATCCTAACTGACCATGGTGTTTTTCTCTTGAGTTCTTCACTTATAGAAGCTGGTTTAGCTCTGTTATTAGAGCACCCACCTAGGAATCGCAAGGTTCAATACTGGTCCCCGCCAACTCAGCACATGAGTAGCAAAGATTGGACCTAATCTGTGTAGTAAAGTGGGGGGCTGGTGGTAGGTGTAGTGCTCCACCACAGCAAAAAGAATCTCCCTGATCTAGCGCTAGCGAAAAGTAGATAGACTCCCTCGCTGTCAGGCTGATACCGACAATAGGTCACTCTGCCAACTTTACTTTTTTAAAAACTTTTTCATTTACTGACACAAAGAATGGAATCGGCAAAGATGAGTTCAAAATTCTTACTGGGGTGATTGGCATTCAATTCGCACTAATTTTTTTTAGAAAAACAAGGACCCTCTTTTCTTTTTGAGCTATGGATAAATGGTAGAAAATTTTGAACCTTTAATTCCGTAAAAGGGAACCCATCTTCAATGTTCACTATTAGGCCAATGTTGTTCCTTGCTACTGGTATCATGCAATCTAGTAAAACATGTCGCATGTTAATATATAACTCACCCACCTCAGTGGCAGTATTAACATATAGTTTAACAAGAGCACCCAAGTCCTAGTCTTCTTGTTAAGTATATGGCTGCCATCCTTGGCCAGTTGTAAAGAACTTAAAGTAAATAAGTAAGTGAATAAGTCCTTTACTATAGAATCCTTTGGTAAGTGAATAAGTCCTAAGTTTTGGAATCCTACGTAGTGTCAAAAAGGTCCAGCGATATCCTATGATCCGTCGTCCATGAAGATCCAAGTGGTTGTGAGTACCTAAGATTAGAATCAGTCAGTATAAATAATAATATCAGCAGCAGAGCACTGCCAGTGATTGGACAAGAATATGGTCACATGACTATCGCCCAGTCTATAAATAAGAGTGGGCGTCTAGCACACATCTTATATCTAGAAAAGTGGTGTAATGGTTAGCAAGCTCGCTTCGCAAACCATTGTTAGTGAGTTCGATTCTCATTGGGAGCCCCATACTTCTGGCCTTGTGCCACTAAGCTAAGCTTAGTAAATAACTATATCCACGCAAACCATTGTTAGTGAGTTCGATATTGGGAGCCCCATACTTCTGGCCTTGTGCCATATCTAAGCTAAGCTTAGTCAAGCTCGCTACGCAAACCATTGTTAGTGAGTTCGATCTCATTGGGAGCCCCTAAGCTTAGTAAATAACTATATCTAGAAAAGTCAACACTTCTCGACCAGTGTCACATTGGTGTTGGACTATTCCAATCCCATCTCCTTTGGGATAATAGAAGAGGCACTACCACAGAGTTGGAATTCCTGGGACCAGGCTAGCCACATTTTTATTTTGCAATGTTGTCAGAAGACAACACAACTGAGGAAGATGAACAGATACTACAATCCCATCATGAAGGCCAGGAAATAAACATCATGTTACTTGGAGATTAGATACCACCACAGATAATCTCCATTGCTCTGACATATGGCATCAAGGGGAATTAATCAACTGTTAAAATTAATTTGAAGATAGGTGTGAGCGACTAGTGGCGTAGCTATCGTGTGCCAGTAGTGGACTAGCTCTTCCTGTCTCCAGCTTACTCACGATCCTGTCCAGTAGGCATAAAAGGTTGTTTTTTTTTTTGCTGTGACGGGGCGGTTAAAAGAGTTTAGACTCGTTAGACTAGGTGTTTTAGAAGAAGCTTCAATCTTGTTAGACTAATGTGTAGTACAATTGTGTCTACATTTTTTTGTTGAAATTTCGGTTCCCGGGTTGCTCGGTTGCAGGCCGCGTCAGTGAAGTTTGTTGCAATCTGCTGCTACCGTTCTGTAGTCGATCGACCGAGGATTCAATTGTTTGTTTTGTTTTGTTTTACGGCATATCAACCTCAGTGGGTCATTTAATGCGGATAAAGTTTTGAAATAAATCAATTCTTAATGGATAATACAATTTTTTTATAAATACATTTTTCTATTTAACCCATACATGGGACCCTAACAGGTACTATCACTCCGGGTCAGAGTGGACCAGGGAGCAATGGTGATGAAAGGGTGCTCCACATTCCCCAAACCTCCAAAACTGGAACCTCACCATCAGATAGAGTTTAGTGTCATTCCCAGGACATGTAGACCCGCAGCCACCGCCTTCTAGCACCCATAAGATAAAAAGGGGTTGGGGCTTGCCATAAGGGCAGTAGGGTTGGGGAAATCATATAGGTGCTAGGGCTTGACGTGACCAGCCGATTGATCGGAGGGGGCCTCTCCGACCGCCCGTCTAGCCCAAGATAGGGCCAAAGTGAGTATTGCATGTCATGAATTGCTCATCCACCTGGGCTCTATCCTTAAGCATCACGGGTCGCCACCAACAGGTGGCCCCATTGGGTGAGTCTTACCCCTCTGCAGAGGTGCAGTCGGTGCATAGGACCTAATAGGTTACTAAAAACATCCATCCATACTTCATTTCTGTTTCTTTTTTTCTTTTTTACCTATATTCTTTATTCATTCATTCATTCTTTCTTTCTTTCTTTCTTTTTTCCATTCTGTTTCATTTTACGTTCCTACATATGTTTATACTTTCTTTCTTTCTTTTTTCTTTCTTTTTTCTTTTTTCTTTTTTTTCTTTATATTTTTCATTCTTCTGTTTCTTTTTTTCTTTTTTACCTATATTCTTCATTCATTCATAGATGGGACCCTAACAGGTACTATCACTCCGGGTCAGAGTGGACCAGGGAGCAATGGTGATGAAAGGGTGCTCCACATTCCCCAAACCTCCAAAACTGGAACCTCACCATCATTTCTAGTTTTTTACGAACCATTGCTTATTATAACATAAGGGAAAATTGCTAAGTATTAGGACTTGATGTAAGAAAGTTGCCTAAGGCCAATCTTATAAATGAGGAAGTCTGCCTTTTGAAACAACATTCAAAATCCTGGCATTTTAACTAGGCTCGAATTTCAAATTGTGGCACCGACATCAAATACATAACTACCACCCCTTGCTTGCTATTTTGCTGCAACAAAAAAAGGTGGAGAGATATATTTATGGTTAGTTTACGTATCTTAACAACGTAATTCGTAAAACGTTTTCATATTATATATATCTTATTATAATGAGATTATGTGTTTGTTTGTCTGTAACCGAAACTATATCACTACTCAAGTCACTATCCATTTAGTTATTATACATCACATTCTCCATGAATCATTTTCATTTAAGCCTCAATTATTAATAAAATTGTTTTTTATTATTAATACTGCTGGCCATATCTACGTACTGATAACATGCAATTGTATTTATATGTACAACAAATAGCGGTTTACTGTGTGAATGGGAAGGCTAATTTGCATATTGATATTTAAAATTTAATTTTAATAAATATGTGCTTGGTGTTGTTGATTTCTAATTATTTGATTTTATCTTAATGAATATGAGCAAAAATCTCGGAGACAAATCTTAAAAGAAATCAATTAACAATAAGAAATAACTGTAATTTTATTCTTTACTTCCTAATTTAACTAAATAGTTAAATTATAAAAGTTTAGCAAGGAAAGACGGGGGTGATGGAAGAGGTAGCTACAGCTATTATATTTTTCGATTATACCCCTCTCTGTTTCAAATCTTTTTATATGCATTCTTATTTAGTTTATTTAGACTTTCTAATTTAATATGATATTTTATGACATTAATACTTGACATTAATACTTGCACCCGGAGGGTGCATATATTTGCTAGTATATAAATTTAGCTCCATCTATATTTTATATATAGATGAAAGTTACTTGATAAGTAACTGAGACTCGCTTTCTGATGAGTTTCAGTAACATTCTTCTATATATAAAATTTAGCACCACCTAGCTAATCTTTTGTTGTTCAACAGACTGTTTTACAGTCTGGTCATTTTCTGGTGTTCCAGCGGTTCAGTGGTTTTCTTTTAATCGATGAATCTGTAGTTCTGAAATTCTCCACCATATAAGTATAGATTTTCTCTCCGGAACATCATCATTCCAATGTAACATGACATGAGCACTAAAAGCTCTATAATGTCCTGGGAATGATGTTAAACTTCATCTGATGGTGAGGTTCCAGTTTGGAGGTTTGGGGAATGTGGAGCACCCCTTCATCAACATTGCTCCCTGGTCCACTCTGACCCGGAGTGGTAGTACCTGTTAGGGTCCCATCTATATGTTAAATAGAAAAATGTGTTTATAAATGAAAGTGAGTATCCAATTAATAATGAATTTATTTCAAAACTTTATCGGTATTAAATGACCCACTGGAGTTGATATGCCGTAAAACAAAACAAACCGAACCAAACCCATACTTCTAACTTTGTGCTAAATTAATCTAAGCCGAATAAATGACACAAGCAGACAAATTCATTGGCTTCTTAGAAGATTAGAGTGCTGTGTATTTTTCACCAGTGTCAGTGTTGCATAGCGCCTTCTTCTCTGGCACTAAATAATTATAATGTTGCATACCTCTTCTTCTTCACTTACTTGGACATCTATTCTTCTGCTGGCCGTCTTGGTATGCTTCAGATCGTCTTTGGTATTTCTTCATCTTGACTTGGTCTGGTCTAGCCTCTGGAGTTGACTTGGGGATTTCAGGTCTGGTTTTCTGTTAGGGATTTCTCTCTATTAAGAAGCCCTGTGTCATTGTTAGTTTTTAGATAATAAACACAAGACTTCGATTTACTTTTGATCTTATTTTATTTGGTAAATCCCCACCAGACATCTGCTAACTAACATAGCACGCGTGAGTTCCAGTTAGGCAGGACCTAAAATGGCCGACTTTCTCTGCCTGACGTCTAACTGAAAACTGGGGACTCAAAAGGTCCCACGTGACTTCACGTATTTTGGCGGGCTTCTGTAATTTTCCATGGAAGGACCCGGCCATGGTATGAAAAGGGTCATCCCCTCAGAATTACAGGGGATTGACAATAATCTTATGCCAACCGCATAGATTATATAATATCAGGAATCAATGTTCGATCTCATGTAAAAGCCAAGATCACGAAAACTCAATTTCAAAGGAGGTTGTCTTTCTGCATTTCGATCGTTGACGCTACATAGTCTTTCTCTTTAATTTCTTCGTATTTTATATTGTGCTATATAGAAAGAGAGTTTCATAAAACCTATATTGTAATGATCTGATTTTTCTGTTTGCAATGCAGCAAAAATTACTCATCGTAGTAAAATTTTTGTTAGCACTGCTCTAAGATAATAAAGCCATTTTCAACCTAATTTCACACTTATTGATAATAATAACGTTGAGATCTGTTCCCGCTGCCTTTGACCATTATCATTTCTCAACCGAGAAAACAATTGTTAATTATAGATTGTGATCTATTTATTTTCCATTAATAATTTTTAAAAATAAATATACATTTTAATTGAAATAGATCACCAAGTAGGCTTGAGTTTGTTCTAGTAGTTACCAGGGTTGAATTCTGAGTTTTTCTTCTCATAGACTGGTTGCCTAACCAAGGTTAAAGAGCCCAGTCTGTCCTACTATTTACCCATAGCTGGAGGGAAAATAGTTTGATTCATAACTTTCTCAAGGGTATTAGCACTATGTGGACTGTGGCTTCGTCCAGGAATGGAACTCCGGTCGACGAGTCCATTTCCTGCGACTCTAACCAGTACACCACCGCGCTTCCCTCAAATAAATATTACATACTAATGACAGAGCAAATAAATATATTTTAATTGAAATAGATCACTAAGTAGGCTTGAGTCTATTCTAGTAGTTACCAGGGTTAAATTCTGAGTTTTTCTTCTAGACTGTTTGCTTAACCAAGGTTAAAGAGCCCAGTCTGTCCTACTATTTACCCATAGCTGGAGGGAAAATAGTTGGATTCATAACTTTCTCAAGGGTATTAGCACTATGTGGACTGTGGCTTTGTCCAGGAATGGAACTCCGGTCGACGAGTCCATTTCCTGCGACTCTAACCAGTACACCACCGCGCTTCCCTAATAATAATATAAATTCTGATTCACATATTATGGACGTCGAAGACAGGCTTTAAGCGAGTCAGTAATAATTTTGAGACATATTTGGTTGTGGTATAGGCAGGACCGGCACGTACTTCTCCCGAACCCCGAACGGGGGGAATAAGCCTGCTTGGGGGCGAAGGGTGGGTTTCATATATTTTCTATGAATACTGCTTTATGAAATTTGCCATGTAGTAGAGTGGGGGGTTGATAAATTTCATATGAATACTACTTTATGAAAATTGCCAAGTCGAGTGAGAGCCGATTCAGGGGGTATATCATAGATTGGGGGTGCAATTATAGTTGGAGCAATGGCCACCAAAGGAGACGACAAAAACGTTAACCTCTCGACGATGTTTATTAACTCGTACTATAGTTTTGAATGCAATAATAGTAAAACCTTATTGACCTTGTAGGGTTCCAAGTTTATAACAAAGTCATAACTAGTAGTAACGTAACAAACTCCAACACGTTTGTGGGACAGAACATTTTATATTGATGACAGCACAGGAATATGACAAGATACAGAAAATAATAACATGATAAATGAACATTAAAGTACGTAAACAGACAAAATCACTTACTAGTGATGAGGGGCCAGCGTTGGGGACCGAAGCCCCCACGAGAATGGGTCACATAAGTCTAACCCATGTGGTTCAGCCGAGAAGAAGGAGAAAAGAGGAAGAAGCGTTTGAAATAGCCGCTTAAATACCATAGCCCCTGGTGAGAACCACCGACAACCCAGCGGGAAGATAACTCCTCCAGGCCGATGGGAAGATAGTCCCAACAACCTCTCTAATTTCAATACTATTATGTGTAACAGAAGAACCTATAACACTTTACATTGGTTATACTTGCAAATATATGCACCATTCGGGTGCAAGTGTTTAAGTTTTAATATAATAAAATATTATATTAAATTAGAAAAGGTAATGAAACTAAATAAGAATGCAGATAAAACGATCTGAAACAGAGGAGGGTATAATCAAAAATTAGAACAACTGAAATTTTATATATAAATACAATATATATATATATATATATATATATATATATATATATATATACCAACCCCTCCGCACGAGCAGGATGCGACACAAGGTCAATTTCTTAAGCGGAGTTTAACAGGTTTGAATTCAGAGTTTTCCTTCTCCTAGTCTGGTTACCTAGCCATGGTTAGAGAGTCCAGTCTGCCCTACTATTTACCCATAGCTGGAGGGAGAATTGGATTCATACCTTTTCCAAGGGTATTAGCGCCATGTGAAATGCCAACAGCTTCGCCCAGGAATTGAACTCGCGTTGACGAATCCATTTCCTACGACTCTAACCATTAGACCACACGACCATATATATACAATAGCATGTTATTAGTATGTAGATGGTCAACAGTATTAATAATGTAAAACAATTTTATTAATAATTGAGGTTTAAATGCAAATAAGATAATGGAGAATGCGACGTAAATAACTTAAGGAATTGTGACTTGAGTAGTAATATAGTTTCAGATACAGACGGAAAAACACACAATCTCCATTATAATAAGATGTGTTAGCATATGCATAATTATATTAAAGATGTAGAATCCCCAACCCTCATAGTTTGAATTTTCAACAAATCTTTAAACTTTATTTTATTATCATTTTTATTAATCTAACCCTCATAGTTTGAATTTTCAACTTTTAAAAAAATCTTTAAACTTTATTTTATTATCATTTTTATTAATCTAACCCTCATAGTTTGAATTTTCAACTTTTAAAAAAAACTTTAAACTTTATTTTATTATCATTTTTATTAATCTAGCTGTACAAAAAGCAGTTTTATATAGGAGCAGTATGTACATTTACCTAACCCCTTCGTCACGGCAGAATGTGATAAAAGTTCAATTTTTAAGCGGGCTACAGTTATATGGGGCCGGTTTTGCTCAGTCGGTAGAGCACTGGGCTCGGAACTACATGGTTCGATACCGTCACCCACCAACCCAGCGCATGAGTAGTACAGTATGGATATGTGCAGTAAAGTGGGGAGCTGATAGTACATGTAGCACTCCACATCAGACGCAAAAAAAAATATCCCTGGCCTATCGCTAATGAAAAAGGGATAGGCTCCCTCACTCCGACTGATACCGACAATAGGCCACTCAGCCGACTTTACTACTACAGCTGGTTTAAATTCAGAGTTTTTTTTCGTTCCAGACTGGTTGACTAACCAAAGGGCATAGTATGTCATACTATTTACCCTTAGGGATAAAAAAAGATGGGTTCATGCCTTTTCCCAAGGGCATTAGCGCGAAGTGAAACGTAAACAATCTCGTCAAGGATTTGAATACAGGTTACTGGTTCCATTTCCTACGACAATAACAGTTACGCTAAGCTTATATATAAGTGTTGAACTATTTTGGATATAAGGCATGAGGCAAATGGTCACTCCTAGATATAGACTCGTTGACTACCACGTGACCACCGAAGGCATTTCTATTGTCCAATCACTGGCACTGCTGCTGATGCTTATGCTGTATTAATAGAGACAACATTCTGAGCTTATGTCATTGATACTTGGATTATCTTGGACGACGGACTTACAAGGAATACGTTAACACCTGATTCTTATTGGCTTGCTTACTTATTCATTACATCTGGAACGAAGGATGGCTGCCAGATATTTAACAATAAGAACATTGTATACATTACTAACTTTTATTAAAACATTCTTCTCTCTTTGAAATACATTACCGGGCTGTCAATACCGGGATGGGGCAGTTCTGTAGAGTAATGGCTAACGTGTTGGACTGCGATATTGTAGTAAGCGAGTTCG
Organism: Doryteuthis pealeii; assembly: GCA_023376005.1. NCBI lineage: Eukaryota > Metazoa > Mollusca > Cephalopoda > Myopsida > Loliginidae > Doryteuthis > Doryteuthis pealeii. Next base: position 29,679,650 of record CM042174.1, on the reverse strand, counting down.
AACTCCAGTCTCACTATTCCGTTCACATTCGGACTAATACACGTAGGAAAGGCATGAACAGCCCTCATCCCTCAACTATGGGTTAAATAACACCACTACTGTTCTTCTACAAGAATGGATTCGCCATTAAGTAACTGTTATAGGTGATATACCCTATAAGACTAATAGAATGCGCCGACGGTTACTATAAGTAAAAAAGTAAGTAAAGTCGACGGGGCGGCCTAAAGTCGGTATCAACCAGTCAGCAAGGGAGTATATCCCCTTTTCAATAGCACAGCTCCTTACTTTACCGCACAGATCCCTGTGCTACTCATACACTGAGTTGGCGAGGACTGGTATCGAACTAGGAACCTTGTGGTTTCTAGCCGAACGCTCTACCGACTGAGCTAACCCAGCCCCTTAATATACATACATAAATATAATATATATATACATGTACATACATATAATATATATATACATACACATGTACATACATACAATATATATATATATACATATACATACATACATATAAGTAACAGGGACAATTATGGCTTGAAGAGTAAGCCAGTGCGAGTCAGCTCATAACTCTATTGTCGGGCGTATTTCCCACTTCTCTGTACTGTAATTGTCTACTCTTTTGTTAATACATTTTCCTACATTTGTTACCCGTCGTTTTGTTCTTATTTGACCCCTTAAAACCCCACAACAGTAACACACGAAGATTTTTATGTCATTAGACAAAGAAACAAACCAAACTAATATTCGCGAGTGGCATAATGGTTACCTGCACCGAAAATAGAACCAACGCGCTTAAATTCTGATCGAAACTGTTTGTGTTTACTTGAAAAAAAAAAAAAAAAAATGCAAACAAACATTAATCCACCTTTATCAGAAATTGGATTATCTGCCCCCATTAGTTCCTGGAATCACAGGCCAGAGGCAGACCCCTAAAACTCAGCAGAACAGGCCCGACAGGCACGAGGGTAAGACCAGAGCCGGCACCCGTGAGAAACACGTCAACTATGACATGCAGACATAACAGAACCACAGCGACCTCACCGGACAACTTCGAGACATTGCTAAAACCAATACAACTAAGATAAGTGTACTACTTAAAACTCTTTGCATTACCTAAAAATATATCCCCGCCAGGAGAAATCCTCTGGCAACTCTCAAAGACATTTACACAACTCTTAAAGACATTTACAGAAATGTATACTCTAACACATTATAACTAATCCCAATAAACTGTTAACCCAAATATACACGCTATATTTGCCTTGTACCTTTCCTTCATAACTACAGTCATATTTGTAACGTTACTATTTGTTTACATTATTTCTGTTACCTTTTCTCTAAGCTAAGAGTAAAATGATTGGAATCTCTAGCTATGGTAGAGGACAATCAGTCTGAATTCAAATTGTGAAGAAGACAATGCGAAACAACTCCACGGTATTTTCCTAAGAACAGCCATGGTTATTCAGTTTACTGATAAACATAAATTATAAAGGTTCATGACCCTTTTCCTCTCCTTTTAGAAGTTCGTCACAGACAACGATGACGTCACTCCATGTCGTTCAACAGTTATGACCCCTCTAGTGGCTAGTTAGTCCAATTCTGGACTTGCAGCTGCGGTCACACACATTGCATGTTAAATTTCTATCTGCATTTGGTGGTTCATGACGACTAGACGTCGTCGCTCTGCAGCCCTATTAATCTCGATATTGAGCCGCTTAGCTCCTGTGCGGCAGGCATCTCTCCAGCCCTGTTTACTCGTGACTCACGGAGCTCTATTTAACCTTTTACTGCTGAAGTTTCAATTTTTTTTTCTTTTTTGTATGGCTGCTGCATATACATGTCATAACACTCTCACTGCTGCATTTTCCAGCAGAAAATGACCGTTTAAAAAAAATGTTTCTTTACAGCCTTTAAATCACTGTAAAATATTATAATTAATGTAAATGGTATGAATTAGTGATAGATCAATAAAAAGAACATTCTCTGAATAGAAACAGTAAATTTTTGCTTTGCTTTTTGTTTTTCGCTCTTATTTTTTTTCTATGGTTAGCATTTGTAATACTTGACCGTACGGTAACTCGTAAAGCAGTCCAGAGGGCTGGATATAAATCGAATTCGTTGTCGCCAATTTCCATTAATTCTGAGTCTGAATCACACATAATTTCTTCCAGAAGCTGTCATTTATGGAGTGACTTATATCGTTTACTTCTACGAGTTTTCATATCAGTAATCTGAAATGGAAAATATGTGGTTGGCATCCTTCCGTCTACTAAAGACGATGGCATAGTGTCCACATTTCTATCTGCAACTGCATGAGTGCCTGAACAGACCAATTTTTTTAATGGCAATCTCTGGTGCAGTGACTTCAAACAAACAGTGATGCTTGCTGGAGTTGCTGTTGTATCTCCTTCCTTTTGGCTCTCTTTTCTGCGGCGGCTTCTTTCCTCTCTTTTCACTCCTTTTCTTTTATCTTCAACTGAGTGTGTGGCTGAACAGACCAATTTTTGAATGGCAATCTCTGGTGCAGTGACTTCAAACAAACAGTGATGCTTGCTGGAGTTGCTGTTGTCTCTCCTTCCGTTTGGCTCTCTTTTCTGCGGCGGCTTCTTTCCTCTCTTTTTCACTCCTTTTCATTTCTTGTTTGACAAGGGGTCGCCAGGTCGCAAGGTCTTCTGCACAAGCCACTTATATGTTGGTGTTGATGTGACATGTCTTCATGTCCCTCTTGCTGACATCTTTAAAGCTCGAGCGTGGTCTCCCTACCGGTTGTGTTGCCCTCTACTAATTCACCATAGAGTAGGTATTTGGGGATGCGGCCTTTGTCCATCCTTCTGACGTGACCAAGCCAAAACCAAATCGAATTTGGTGTGAACATGTACAGCAGAATGTGTATCATCTATATCTGAGTCATCGTCATTATTATAAAAATCGACTTCGTAGTTACTAATTTTAACTCAATCCGGAGCTTAAATACTGCATAATTTCTTGCAGAACTTGCCCTATATTCACTGGGCACTAATGCCCTTCAAAAAGGCATGGATCCATCTTCCCTCTCCCAGCTATGGATTAATGGTTAGGCAGACTGGGTTCTTTAACTTTGGTTATGCAATCAGTCTAGCCTCTGTGTTTGTGTTTGTGTTTGTGTGTGTGTGTGTGTGTGTGTGTGTGTATGTGTGTGTGTGGTTAGTATCATTTATTAATCTCACCAGGTACCCATTTCCTTAATGTGTATTATTATTTTTTATTTTCGGTGCACTGCAGGTGCTGACGTATTCTTTTCTTCACTTGTGTTTAATCTTGACACAAATATCTAACCCTTTTTTTAAAATCGGATGAGAGACTAGTCTCCAGCACGGCAACACCAACGGTCGACCTTTACAAAAGCACATATTTCCAGCAAATAATTTCCAATTGAAAAAATCCTGAAAGTACAAAGTACAGTTACAAACTTCCCTGTTATACATGGGCGCGTCACGTGGTATAGCGAGCTAGGCTGACAGACTAAAGTAAAAAAAAAAAGAAAAAAAAAGTAAAGGCCTAGAGTCGGTATCAGCCAATTAGCGATGGAGTCTCTCCCCTTTTCACTAGCGCTAGACCAAGGAGATTGTTTTTGCATCTGAGGTGGAGCGCCACGCCTATCATCAGCTCCTCACTTTATCGCATAGATCCCTGTGCTACTCATACGTTGAGTTGGCGAGGGCCGGTATCGAACTAGGAACCTTGTGGTTTCTAGCCGAACGTTCTATCGACTGAGCTAACCCGGCCCATCTGACAGACTATTGCTAGTAAATCATTAGGTATTCTATACTCCTGACCTTGTGTCAGACTATGTTGAGTTTAATAAATGTCGATTTCAGTATCATAAATATGGATATATTCATCAGCAATAATTATCGATTGTATCTAATGAGGTACATATTCTAGCGACTCATTTCAAATAGAAAACCTCCTGAACAACTTTTAAGGAATACCACATCACCTTGTCCCAACGTTCTAGATAATCTACAGGATGCTTTTGCTGTTTTTGTTCCAATTTTAAAGATATGATATACAATATCTTATTATAATGGAGATTGTGTGTTTTTCTGTCTGTAACCGAAACTATATCACTACTCAAGTCACAATTCCCTTTGTTATTTACGTCACATTCTCCATGATTTTATTTTTATTTAAACCTCAATTTCTAATAAAATTGTTTTACATTATTAATATTGTTAATCATATCTACAAATGAATAATATGCAATTGTATTTATATATACACTAAAATAGCAGTTTACAGTGTGAACAGGAAGGCTTATTTGCATATTGATATTAAAAATGTGATTTTAATAAATATGTGCTTAGTATTATTGATTTCTAACCGTTTGGTTTTATTTTAATGAATATAAGCAAAAATCTCTTCAATGAATCTTAAATGAAATCCATTAACAAGAAAAAATAACTGTCATTTTATTCTTTACTTCCTCTTTTAACTAAATACTTAAATACTTAAATTAGAAAAAATAACAAGGAAAGGCGAGAGTGATGGAAGAGTACGTTTCAGTTGTTCTATTTATCTATTATCACCCACTTTGTTTCAAATATTTTTATCTGTATTCTTATTTAGTTTCATTAGCCTTTCTAATTTAATACGATATTTTATTACATTAAAACTTAAATACTTGCACCCGGAGGGTGCATATATTTGCTAGTTTGTACAGCATATATAATGTAATATTTAAGTGAAACTATGAAACAGCGACAGTAATAGGATCGGGGTACTTACTACTCGAATAAATCCCCAAATGGTGTAGAAGGGGCTCCTTAGCCTTGGTCAGCAACTCATCTAAGTCAAGGAAAAGTCCGACACAAAACCTCCACTGCCTAGAGGCTTTATCCCTTCCCAAGGAAAGGTTAGGGGTGAAAACCCCGAAAACAAATCAAGTCCTTAAGGTGGTGTGATGCTGAAATCCAGTGTTCCCCAGCAATTCATGCGATACTACCGCTGCCAAACTGTTCCTTATCTTTTCTTTGGATTACAGCTGTAGCGTGGAGAGGGGGGATTTGCTGCTTGGGCAACAGCTCATCCTCCTACGGCTACGTTTGAATATTTTTATCCATTTTTCAGAATATATAATGCCAGGTGTTTTATATGTCGATTCGCACAAAAAAGAAATATAAAACTAAATTTTCAGAATGATAGGTTAAATACAACAAATTTGAAAGTGAATTATGCAAAATAGGAAAAGACAAAATTATTCATACAGTAGAAAATATTGTTTTAAATTTATTGGTTCGTGTGAGTATAAGTAATTATCATAATTACTTTATCGGTGAAGCATTTTATACTATTTATTCGCTAGAATATTTGCAGTAATTACTGAAAAGAACATCTCATGGCGCATAGGGTTTCACTATTATTATTCTTACGTTAACAAAACGATGGAGAAGACAAAGGATCTTAGTGTTGACTTGAGACAGAGAATTATTAACATCGACAAGTCACGAAATAGTTACAGCACTATTTCAAACCGGTTAGCTATCTCTAGATCTATGGTACAGTCCGTTATAAAGAAGTTTAAACTGTTTGGCACGACAGAGAATTTGCCTGAGCGTTGAAGAAAATCTAAATTGTTATCGAGAACAGTGTGAAAACTGTGTCACGGGGTCATTATAAACCCAATAGTTTTTTGAAAGACATCACTAAAAGTTTGGATCGAAATGGGATGTATGGAAACCGATCACGATGAAACCGTCTTCCCAATCCATGTCATATTGTTGCTCGGTTCAATTTTGCCAAAAAGGTTCATGAACAAGCTTTATGGAACAAGTACTATGGATTGATGAAAGAAAAATTGAGCTTTTTGTACATTGGAACCTTACTAGCAAAGGTTCAGCTTAGGTGGGCTGGCCAGGTTGTAAGAATAAATGAAAACAGACTTCCAAAGGAAATTTTCATTTTTTTTCCTGTTAAGCAACTCCAGGTCGGATCTTCAGGCTAAGATTCGATGATTTTTTTTTATCTCAAAATTATTATTATTATTATTATTATTTTGTTGTTGTTGTTGTTGTCGTTGTTGTTGTTCTATTCTAAAGAAATTTTGTTTCAGATGTCATGATAACGAAAAGAAGTGCTGGGTGTCGCGCAGTTTGATCCTCAAGACCGCTGAAGCTGATCGCAAATTTCAGCAAATAAATCGAACTTAAACTATACCTGATTACACTCTTCAAAGCTGTAATAAGAGTTTTAAATGTCGAGACTTGTCCTTTGAAATAAAGCACAGAAGTGAACGACCATCTATTATCGATTATGACACTTTTTAACTGAGAAAAGAACCTGATCACTAGAACCCGGAAAATTCAAGAAGTGCTTGGATTATCAAAAGATAATATATGTAGAGCGTTATATCAGCTATATTTAAATTTGAAAAATTAAGTTGATGCCCCTAATCCGGTTTAGCTTAGTCAGTAAAGGACCACAAGGTCCCGGGTTTGATACCGACCTTCACCAAAGCTTGGATCTGTGCGGTTGGGTGCGGAACTAAGGGTCGGTGTGGCGTTCCACATCAAAAACAAAAACAATATCCCTGGTCTATCGCTAGTGAAAATAAGATAGACTCACTTGCTATTCGGCTGATACCGAATTTACTATACATAAACATCATCATCATCATCATGTCGCGCAAGTAGCACGAATATCCATGACAATCTTTTGCCAACCGACCCAATCATTCATTGCTCTTGGGAGGTCCTCTGCGCAGTATCCAGTATATGCACAGAGTTGGTCAATGTAGGTCCTTGCTAGACACCCCACACTGGCATGCCCATGTTCTGGTTTCCATACGTCACTTATGAGTTTGTCCTTATTTCTCCAGCAATATCCAGCCCGTCTTGTTTGTCTCCCTCGGATGGTTTATGTGATAGGAGCCAAGTGGCCGTACACCTGCTTTCTTGTGGGTGCTGCTTCCACAATTTGTTCAAAATCGCACACAGCATTCTTGTATAAATCATATCTAGCTTATTCTCCAGGCGCTTCGTTGGGGTCCAGGTGGTGCAGCCATACAGTAGCACGGATACAACTTGGGAATAATTGTCGCTTAAACTTGTCAGTGAGATTGGATTTCCATATCACTGATAATCTGTCTATGGCAGACCATGTCTTCCCTATACGTGCATTAACATCGCTTTCTGTGGATGAGATATGACTACCTAGGCACACGAATTGTTCCATCGATTTTAGAGGCTTACCGTCGAGTGTAGAGATGCCTCCTTCATTTTTAAAACATACTCAGTTTAATCGGAGTTCACATGGGGGAAGATGTTTCGTGCTGCCTTCTCCAGGCTATGTAGCAGGATTCGGCTTGTGCAGGTGTATTTGAAAGAAGTGCCAGATCATCAGCGTAGTCCGCATCCGTAACAGTTTGTGCGGGATATCCCCCGCTTCTTGCCTTTTTTAGAGACCTTTTTCTTTTATGCGATCTAATGATGTTCGAAGTACGTAGTCTAGGCATATTATAAATATAAATAGTGCTAACATATCTCCTTGTAGGACCCCAGCGACAATGTAAAAGAAATCCGTGTCGCCATCTGGGGAGCGTATCATTGCTTTAGTATCTTTGTAGAGCATCATTATTGTAGTAATTATTTCTTCAGGGCATAGCATGCTAGTAGTGTTTACTCCATTTTCCCTCTGTATATATATTTACCAACCCCTCCGCACGAGCAGGATGCGACACGAAGTCAATTTCTTCAGCGGAGTTTATCAGGTTTGAATTCAGAGTTTTCCTTCTCCTAGACCGGTTGCCTAACCAAGGTTAAAGAGCTCAGTCTACCCTACTATTTACCCATAGCTGGAGGGGGAGAAGGATTCATACCTTTCCGAAGGGTATTAGCGCTAAGTGAAATGTAATTACCACGTCCAAGATTTTTGAACTCGGGGCGACGAGTCCATTTCCCAAGATTTTAACCATTACACCACGCGCTTTCCCTCTGTATATGGAGTCAAATGCCTTGGAGAAATCTACAAATAGCAGTGTTGCCTCAAGATTATTTGCTCATACTCCTTAGTTGATTCGACGAATAGTCAGGATCTGAGAAGTTATGGATCGATTTCAGCGGAATCCGTTTTGATTTTTCCTCAGGATTTTCTAAATTTCAGGTTGGATGCGATTAAAAAGAAGTGCATTATATATCTTAGCAGCTATCGCAGTAAGAGTTATGCCTCTGTAGTTCTTAACGAAATCAAGGTCACCTTTTGGGGGTAATCGGAGGATGCAGCCTTTCGTCCACACTTCTATCATATTTTGTTTATATACTACACTACATAGTCTAAGTAGTATAGCATCGAATTTTCATATTTTCTAGACCTTAGGGGGTATTTCGACCAGGCCCGAAACTTTTCTACTTTTTAGTTTTCTTAGGACTTCGTTAAGTTCATCTATCGTAAAATCTCCTGGCTTTAATGTCTACTTGGTTATTCACACTTTTGGGGGTATTGTTTTCTATGATTTCTGTAGGTGGTCTTTCCACATCTGGAGTCTATCTTCTTGGTAGGTTGCCTTTAATTTTGATCTCGATGTAATTTTCCTACGACTAATTTCATTTACAGTTTGCCATGCTAATCACGACTGTATGTCTTCTACTGAATGTCTGATTTTATTTATTTGCTCTTGGATGTATTGTATTTGTTCTTTGCTGTATGTTTTAGTTATTTATACCTGAGCTGTCTT
>CM042174.1:29658437-29660937 GCA_023376005.1 Doryteuthis pealeii | reverse complement strand
TATATATATATATATACATACATATATGTTTGTGTATGTATGTATAAATGTATGTGTATGTATATGTGTTTATGAATATATGTATATATATTTGTGTTTGTATGTATGTATATATGTGTATCTACATATGTATGTATGTGTTGACAACGTATTTATTAAAAAAGTGTATTTTACACTAAAATAAACGAAATATCTACTTTTCCACATAATCTTATTGCTTGTAAAAACCACTTAATCCAACGCTTCTACATTAATTACACGTACATTAAAAATTCAAGGTAAAAACTCAGTTCATAATTGTATCTGCTTATGGATTTATTGCAGCAATCCTGTACACACACACATGGTGAAGGCTGGAGAATATGCCGGCCAAATGTCTGAATAATTCTGTGAATGTTAATCACCCTTCTCAAAATTATAGGCTGTATAAATATTTTCGAGTAAACTTTGCGATATACATTTTATGTTTTTGTTTTGTTTTGTTTTGTTTGTAACCACTGGATATCGTGACGATCATAGATTCCACATTTCTTAACTAGGAATATAAACATTATAAATACTAGCAAATATATGCACCCTCCGGGTGCAAGTATTTAAGTTTTAATATAATAAAATATCATATTAAATCAGAAAGGCTAATGAAACTGAATAAGAATACAGATAAAAAGATTTGAAACAGGGGGATATAATCGAAAAATAGAACAACTGAAATTTACTCTTCCATCACTCTCGCCTTTCCTTGTTATTTTTTCTAATTTAAGTATTTAGTTAAAAGAGGAAATAAAGAATAAAATGACAGTTATTTTTTCTTGTTAATGGATTTCATTTAAGATTCATTGAAGAGATTTTTGCTTATATTCATTAGAATAAAGCCAAACAGTTAGAAACCAATAATACTAAGTATATATTTATTAAAATTAAATTTTTAATATCAATATGCAAATTAGCCTTCTCATTCACACTGTAAACCGCTATTTTGTTGTATATATAAATACAATTGCATGTTATTAGTATGTAGATATGGTTAACAGTATAAATAAAGTAAAACAATTTTATTAATAATTGAGGTTAAAATAAGGATAAATTCATGGTGAATGTGACGTCAATTACTAAAGTAATTGTGACTTGAGTCGTGATTTAGTTTCGGTTACAGACAGAAAAACACACAATCTCCATTATAATAAGATTGTAACACACACACACACACAGATATATATATATATATATAGCTTTTTGATTTAGTGGATCCTGGGACGCGAATATTTGCTTTGAATGAGTACCAGGGACAATTTATGGGTCCCAACTAAAGCCATCTAACGCTGTATTTGCAGTTAGCTTGAAATGGTGAGGAAAGAAAAAAAGAAAAAAACACAAGGACGCATGGATATGATTTTACCGCGTCCTTTTAGATTTTTGTGCGTCAGGGACGCAGGAAGCGTGCCTATCAGTATCTCTGTATATATCCATATGTGTGTGTGTGTGTGTGTGTGTATCAGTACCAGTTGTCTGGATTTTTAAAGCTTAAATTTAACAATTTTAATAAGAATAATTATCTATAAGAATAACTAATTTGCTTCATTGAGATTTCAAACTCTTAAAACCCTTACTAAAAAATGTACCCAACTTTTCAAAGAAGACACTATCTTAAATTTCAGAAAAAGCTCTTATGTCAGTATTCCACAGACTTTTCTTTTTTTGCTTAGAAGCAACAAATTATGTATATAAACATTATAAAGACACACACACACACACACACACACACACACATATATATATATATATATATATATATATATATATATATATATATATATACAGTAATTCTGATAGTTTTTTGATTTTGTAGGTCCTGGGACGCACATATTTGCTTTGAATGAGTACCCGGGAAAATTTATGGGTCCCAACTGATGCCATCTAACTTAGCGCACTTTGAATGTAAATTCAAAATATTTTTTTTTTCTAATTTCTAAATTTAAAATTTTTTTTTTTAAAGATATTTTTTAAATAAATTTTTATTTAAATTTAAAATATTTAAAATATTTTTAAATGCATTTTTGTTTACAAAAACTAATTTGTACATTTTGAATTACGAAAAGTAAACTTGACTGCGGAAAATTATTTGTAATTTCTATTCTTCAGTAAATTAAGGATAATTATCAATAAAAATCATAAGTTTGATGTCTATTAATGACATACACCTAATAGACTTTAATTTTTCTTCAATGCAGCTGAGATTTTTTTTTGAGTTTTTGGCATTTAAACTTAGTATGAAACGGAAACATTTTTTCACGCCCAGAGTTGCCGAGGCATGGAATTAGCTGCCTGCATCCGTTATAGGCTGACGAAACACTGCATCTTTCAAAGCCTCCATGCTTCCTGTAGTCCGCCAACATTATACCCGATGTCCCCTCCACACACATATGCATGCACGTGCACACATACATGTATATTATTTCTGTACGCTATTCATGTTCCTGACACTAATACATTATTCTATGTA
>CM042174.1:29633437-29635937 GCA_023376005.1 Doryteuthis pealeii | reverse complement strand
AAGAGTTAAAAATAATTAAACAAAACAAAAAGAGGTTAATATATCTTTGAGAATTTTTTTATTTGAAGAGAGAGAGAGAGAGAGAGAGAGAGAGAGAGAGAGAGAGAGAGAGAGAGAGAGAGAGAGAGAGTGTGTGAGAGATAGATAGATAGATAGAGATAGAGTGTGATATATATATATATATAGAGAGAGAGAGAGAGACAGAGAGAGAGAGAGAGAGAGCAAGAGAGGGAGAGTGTGTGTGTGTTTATGAGTGTGTGTATGTGAGTGTGTGTGTGTGTGTGTGTGTGTGTGTGTGAGAGAGAGAGAGAGAGAGAGAGAGAGAGAGAGAGAGAGAGAGAGAGAGAGATTTTGGGGCAGCAAGGAGAGAACACGTACAGGGGCGGGAAAAACGGTAAAAATTAAGAATTAATATAGATAAATAATAAAATAACAATAATAGTAAAAATAAAATAAAGTACACGAAGGAGAAACTAAAGCCACTATTGAAAGAAAGAAAGATATTAATTTGCAAAGATGAAATGAGGTAACATTGAGTACAAAAAAGAAAAAAAGAATAAAAAAGAAAAAAATAAGCCAAGAAATAATAACGAACAAAAAAGAAAATAGAAAAAATCCAGGAATGAGGAAAACAGTTGACTTTCAAGAAGAAAAAAAATGTCTCTCTTTCTCTATGTTGTTCAAAACAGTGTAGACCCACACCTTATTTTACCGAAATAACGACATCAGATATTGTGCTAAAAGTACGATAGACCTAAACTTAAGTTATTTCAACCTTCGCTGGTCTCAATGTCCGACGTTTTCAGCTTTGTGGAGGGACGGTGGCAGGCCGTAATATTATAATAAGCGAAGACAGACAGCAAAATCTACTACTACTGTGTACAAAGATGGCGGTTAACTGTACAAAGCTGAGGCATTTTTGTATTCACATCGACCCGTCTGCGTCACACATTTTCCAGTCGTTTTTAAAATATCGGCTGCACGAACAAATATAAAATAGACCTTCTTTCTAGTTCATTGTATTTTTTGTTTAATAATCTTTTTTCTTTCTCTTTTTATCTTTAATAGGTTTTAAGCCAAATGTAACGAATTATTATGGCATATTTTTTTAGAGGGTTGCTTACGGGGACTGATGTAAGAGGTCTGACACACGTACACAAAACGTTTTGATTAGAATGCACACACACACGCAAGGATATTATTAATTATCCATATGGGTTGACACGCAAACACACACACTCATTATATGCACATATGTGTGTGTGTGTGCATGTATGCATCTTTGTATACGTATGTGTGCGTGATTGTGCATATGCATGGTAATAGATGATATAGATGTACGTCTTGTTTTCGTCTAAATTTATCTGTATCTCGTTCAGTTAATATCTCTCCCTATCTATCTACCTCAATCAATCTCTCTCTCTCTATCTGTCTTAATCTCTCTCTCTCTCTCTCTCTCCCTCTCTCTCTCTCTCTCTCTCTCTCTCTCTCTCTCATATATATAATATGTATATATATATTGTTTATGCGTGTGTGTAGGCAAAAATAGATATTTCTAGTTACTTTTGCCACGTCTCTCTGTCTACGTCTCTGTGTCACACACACATGCAGATATATATATATATATATATATATATATATATATATATATATATATATATATATATACATATATGTGTGTATGGGGGTGAGTGTGTGTACGTAGTATGTGTAATTATTCAATAAGTTTATCTAAGGCTGGCACAAGGTCACACCAGTGAAACACCCAAACAGAATTGAGAACACCCAAACTACCCTTGCGAATTGGTCTATAAAAACACCTTGCCAACCACTGTCCTTCCATTGCAGCTATTCTATTCTGCGCATATATATATATATATATATATATATATATATATATATATATATATATATATATATATATATATATATAAAATGAATAGAGAATGAATGAGAAAATGAGAAAATTATTGGCGTGAAAAGGTGGTCAATGCTAATAAAGCAGAGCAGGTTTATAATCAATTGTAATATTATGGATTTAGACTCATAACTTAAAGTTTCATGGTTATAGAATCATCAGATGAGTCAAATGGTTGAGATCTTAAAAAACAGTAGTCAAATGGTTGAGATTTTTTAAAGAATGGTTGAGATTTAAAAAAAAAGATTTTTTTTTTTTTTTTTTATGAGTCCAAATCCATAATATTACAATTGATTATATATATATATATATATATATATATATATATATATATATATATATTATATATATATGTGTGTGTGTGTGTGTGTGTGTGTATTTTATAACTATAAAAATATTTAAAAAAAACTAATATATAGGATACATTTATTTATTTACAAATAAACTAATCCTTTGAATATTTTTTTACTTACATATCATCGATTTATTTCCATATTCATTCCTAGTATATGTATATATATATAATATATATATATGTATATATATATATATATATATATATATATATATATATATATAATG
>CM042174.1:29603437-29628437 GCA_023376005.1 Doryteuthis pealeii | reverse complement strand
AGCGCGATGCTCACCAGTCCAATTCATGGCAGCAACTGAAAAAGAAACGAAAAACAATAGCATTATAAAGAAACAAAACAAAATGGCATTATATGAAAAAAATTGGCATTATATTTACTTTTCGAAAATAAAAACACTTTTTTGTTTCTTTACTTTATTTGCATTTTATTTAACCTACAAATGTGTCAGATCATTTTGCCTGACCCTGTATAAGTGAAGCATAGCAAGCAAAAGGACAAGGTTGAAATATATCCATAGTAGAAAAATTGTATTGCCCTCTACTTTCTGGTAAATCAATAAAATAGTTTATAGCAGCAACTAGAATCGAACCTGGATCACTAATGCCATCAGGATTTGACTAAAGCTACTTAATTAATTACTCAACTGATAACAACTATATGTAAAGTTACTGTTTTTAATTTGGTAACTGTTGTGATGTTAATCCAACAGTAAAAAAGAAGTCAAGTCGAGGTAGGGTAAAATAAGACAAGTGTATTTAAAATAATGGTACAGGAACGGCTAGCTTGCCGTTAAACGGTAACAGTACAAACTTTTCACTCGGTGTCTCACTATTTATAGTGAGAACCGTTGTATATTCTCCACTGTAGGAACGGCCGGTACAACAATTATTAAAAAGTATCAGTCCTTTTGAGTTTTTCACTGGAGGCAGTATGATAGCAGGTCTCCAGGAAGATTCTCAGTATTCTAGCCGATCTTAACAATACTTGAAACCATACAACTGTGTGCAAATTATTTGTATTAGATAAGAATACTTAATATCATATAACTGTAAATCATTCTCTGTTAAGAATAGTTACTGTTGTGATGTTAGTCCAACAGTAAAAAAGAAGTCAAGTCGAGGTAGGGTAAAATAAGACAAGTGTATTTACAATAATGGTACAGGAACGGCTAGCTTGCCGTTAAACGGTAACAGTACAACCTTTTCACTCGGTGTCTCACTATTTATAGTGAGAACCGGTGTATATTCTCCACTGTAGGAACGGCCGGTACAACAGTAACATTATAGGGTCATTTAGATAAATTATTTATCCTTTTATGTTGTAAATCCAACATGATTTGATTAATGATCAATTCAGGAACTTATTACTTCACAACATCCATATCATATCATACATTAAAATAGATGCATTGTGTTGGAAGGGCAAGAGAGTGCACACTGACGGTCGAGGGAGCAAAGATTTAGACATCCTGGAATGTTCTTAAATGTGTATAAATTAAAAACATTATCTATTGTACAACATGTCACAATAATAATAATAATAATAATCTTATTATAATGGAGATTGTGGGTTTGTCTGTCTGTAACCGAAACTATATTACTATACAAGTCACAATTCCTTTAGTTATTTACATCATATTCTCCATGATTTTATTTTTTATTTAAACCTCAATTATTAATAAAATTGTTTTACATTATTTACACTGTTGACCATATCTACATACTAATAACATGCACTTGTATTTATATATACAACAAAATAGAGGTTTACAGTATGAATGGGAAGGTTAATTTGCATATTGATCTTAAAAAATTGATTTTAATAAATATATGCTTAGTATTATCGATTTCTAATTGTTTGGTTTTATCTTATTGAATATGAGCAAAAATCTCTTCAATAAATCTTAAGAGAAATCCCTTAACAAGAAGAAATAACTGTAATGTTATTCTTTACTTCCTATTTTAACTAAACAGTTTAATTAGGAAAATTTACCAATGAAAGACGGGAGTAACGGAAAATGATGGAAGAGTTAGTTTCAAAGTTGTTCTATTTTTCAATCATACCCCCTCTGTTCAAAATTTTTTTATCTACATTCTTATTCAGTTTCATTAGCCTTTCTAATTTAATATCATATTTTATTATAAAATTTAACTAAAATACTTGCATCCGGAGGGTGCATATATTTGCTAGTAATAATAATAATAATAATAATAATAATAATAATAATAATAATTGGAACTTGACGGAAAAAAATATGTGCCACATGAGGGTAACAGAGGTACCAATTGTAGTTAGAGCTCGGAGAACGATCTCCAAAGCCTTGCAAAAAATGCTGGATGAATTGCAAAACTTTGTATTTTAAGAGAGTGCGCTTCAGTACAGTAAGGATATGCTCATATCCACGGTTGGGAGCCGTGCTAAAATAGCTTAGCTTTGTCGACATTTCTTTTAGGGGTGGGTGTGGCTCAGGCATCATGCAATAAATTTGACCCTGCCCCTTTTAAATGAAAGTGTAGGTTCCGTTTGGAGGGATTTCGAAGTTGAACTTATTTATTTTATTGGTACATGGAAAAACAAGAATCTGTTTTACTTTGTAGAATATCCAATTACTCTGTACAACAATCGACTTAACAAAGATATTTTCGAAAAAAAAAAGACATAGACTGAATCTACAAGAATAAGATACTGAAATTTTCAAACAGCTTGTAGAAATTAAAACAATATAAAGACAATATTTTAAGACGTAAATTCCAATCTTAAAATATAATTTTCAATAATAATACAATATAATATATATTATATATTATATATATTGTAATATAATTACAATAATGAAAAAAATAAGTTAATGTAAATACAAACCTCTTTTAACTACCTGCGCTCAATCATCAAACAAATTCACCGTTTTTTCAGGGACATATTATCCGATAATTATTCCAACAAAATTATCTTTAACGTCGCAAAAGATCATTATGAAACAGTTTTGAAGAATAGCGGTTTCTCTAAGATACAGACATACAGCCCCATAGTATAAAGAATAACAACAGAAAAAGAAACATCATTTGGTTCAATCTACCATCCAATAAAAGAATAAAAACAAAGGCAGTATATTTCTGTATGTGATATCTTATTATAATGGAGATTGTGTGTTTTTCTGTCTGTAACCGAAACTATATTACTACTCAAGTCACAATTCCCTTCGTTATTTACATCATATTCTCCATGATTTTATTTATATTTAAACCTCAATTATTAATAAAATTGCTTCACTTTTTTATTAGTGTTGTCCATATGTACATACAAATAACATGCAATTGTATTTATATATACAAAAAATAGCGGTTTACAGTGTGAATGGGAAGGCTAATTTGCATATTGATATTAAAAATGCGATTTTATTAAATATGTGCTTAGTATTATTGATTTCTAATTGTTTGGTTTTATTTTAATGAATATAAGCAAAAATCTCTTCAATGAATCTTAAATGAAATCCATTAACAAGAAAAAATAACTGTCATTTTATTCTTTATTTCCTAATTTAACTAAATAGTTAAATAAGTAAAATTCAGCAATGAAAGACAGGAGTGATGGAAGAGTAAGTTTCATTTCTATTTTTCTATTATACCCCCACTCTGTTACATATCTTTTTATCTGCCTTCTTATTAGACTTTCTAATTTAATACGATATTTCATTACATTAAAACTTAAATACTTGCACCCGGAGGGTGCATATATTTGCTAGTATATATAAATTTCTCTCAGTCAGATAAGTTCCACAAAATATTCAATAGGAACACTTTAAAATTTCCACAGATTATCTAACATTGCCTTAAAGGAGTTTAGAGATGAGGCATTCACTATTGATGATGGTAGTTTATTCCATGTATTCACCATTCTCTTACTAAAATAATTTTGTCTTGCATTTACTTTTCAAAATTTTTTAAGAGTTTTAATTTATGACCCTGGTATTGATATTTTGAGCAATGTTTAGTAGATCAAAGTTTGTTGAATAAAATCCATGGGTATATTTATAGACTTCAATCATATTCTCTCTTATTCGTCGATAAACCAAACTTTGGTTTGGTTTGGTTTGATTTGTTTTACGACATATCAACCTCAGTGGGCCATTTAATGCTGATTAAGTTTTGAAATAAATTCATTCTTAATGGATACACAATTTTGTTTTTATAAATATATTTTTCTATTTAACCCATAGATGGGACCTAACAGGTACTACTACACCCGGTCAGAGTGGAGCAGGGAGCAATGATGATGAAGGGATGCTCCACATTCCCCAAACCTCCAAAACTGGAACTTAGTATATATAATAATAATAATAATAATAATAATAATAATAATTGTATAGTTGTACGGAAAACATGCTACAAATCATCCAAATAAATTACCAGTACGAAGTATACACTAACAACTCTCTACCTGTAACTGTAGATCGAAACTACAATGTCCTTTGAACGGATTTTGTCTTTAACAAAGTGTTATCTTTC
The DNA here is from genome assembly GCA_023376005.1 of Doryteuthis pealeii. Classification (NCBI taxonomy): domain Eukaryota; kingdom Metazoa; phylum Mollusca; class Cephalopoda; order Myopsida; family Loliginidae; genus Doryteuthis; species Doryteuthis pealeii. The sequence goes on along the minus strand of CM042174.1, from coordinate 29,624,191 downwards.
AAGCCACCGTCAAAGTTAAAGATGAAAAAAAGTTTATTTTGGTGAGACAAAAGAACATTGGAAACAAAGGACAGATATATATAAATTGTCGATCACTGATAAGAAATATGCTCAAAGCAATACATCCTTTGTTTAGAGAAGAAAATGGCTATCATCACATTTCCAGACAAAATCTTTTGAATAAAAGATCAGAGCTCGTATCAAAATGCAGATATAAAAATAAGTTTCTACTACGCTATTTACTACTTCATCATGATTCGAATGGTTAGAAAACAGATTGTAAATTTTTTGAAACTATTCATAATCTAATGATTCAAATATGAAGAAATGAACTTAGGAATCTTTGAATATTAGCAAGTCCGATAAATGAACTGGAATGAAATGCCGGCGTATCTTATTATAATGGAGATTGTGTGTTTTTCTGTCTGTAACCGAAACCGATATTACTATACAAGACACAATTCCCTTTAGTTATTTACATAACATTCTCTACGATTTTATATTTATTTAAATCTCAATTATTAATAAATTTGTTTTACATCATTAAAACTGTTTTTCATATCTACATACTAATAACATGCAATTGCATTTATATATACAACAAAATTGTGGATTACAGTGTGAATGGGAAGGCTAATTTGCATATTGATCTTAAAAAAATTGATTTAATAAATATCTACTTAGTATTATTGATTTCTAATTGTTTGGTTTTATCTTATTGAATACGAGCAAAAATCTCAGGAATAAATCTTAAAAGAATTCCATTAACAAAAAGAAATAACTGTAATGTTATACTTTACTTCCTATTTTAACTAAATAGTTAAATTAGGAAAATTTAGCAATGAAAGACGGGAGTAAGTGAAAATGATGGAAGAGTTAGTTTCAAAGTTGTTCTATTTTTCAATCATACCCCCTCTGTTCCAAATCTTTTTATCTGCATTCTTATTCAGTTCCATTAGCCTTTCTAATTTAATATGATATTTTATTGTATTAAAACTTAAATACTTGCACCCGGAGGGTGCATATATTTGCTAGTACTAATAAAAGACTAACGAACAAAACAATGACACATAAACATACTTTTCTTTAACGCTTGTTGTGGCACTTCAATAACTACATATCATTAGATAAAAAAAAAATTTAAGAAACACAAAGCTTTTTAGTAAATATATTTTATATTTATGCTGCTGTTCTCAGTCGGTAGAGCGTTCGGCTAGAAACCACAAAGTTCCTAGTTCGATACCGGTCCCCGCCAACTCAGCGTATGAGTAGCACTGGGATCTGTGCGGTAAAGTAAGGAGCTGATGGTAGGTGTGGCGCTCCACCTCAGACGCTAAAACAATCTCCTTGGTCTAGCGCTATTGAAAAGGGGATAGACTCCCTCGCTGACTGGCTGTTACCGATTTTAGGCCGCCCCGTTGACTTTACTTACTTTTACTTATATATATATATATATATATATATATATATATATATATAACGTGTTTCAAAAAAGTATCGAGATTTTTTGTACTTTTTGATACCCCTTGTATTCTGAAAAAAAAATAACGTTCCATTCATTGTTCATTTCTATCTTGATAAATAGAGCTTTAAACTTGGGACTTTTATGACACACCTTGGGTGGTTTGTGTGATAGGCCGTACAGCTGTTTTTTTAGTGGGGTGCTGCTTATGATTCTTTCATCGTTTACTTGATACTGAGTATTAACTTTATGCAAATTTACAATAATGGCTTAAAATAGATGTCTATATGGGTAATTCCATGTCAAATCATCAGGGCCATGTCACCCACCCACCCCCTTCAATTTTTCTGAAATTTTGTACTGATGTAGACTAAGTTAAAATTAGACAATCCCCCAAAATGAGGTTCCAATTCGAAATATTCGCCGAGTTATGTCGATTTTAAACTCGAAAAATTTGAGGTGGGGGGGGGGGGGGAGAAAAATGGCGACATTTTGTAATCTATTTTTGTCTATAAAATGTGTTCTATAGCTCCCCTACTCCTAAAAATTGGTTTATAGAAGTTTTTAGGCCTGAGGAATCAAAAAATGTTATCAAAATAGGCATAAATAACCCTTTTCATGTTTACTTGATACTGAGTATTAACTTTATGCAAAATTACAATAATGGCTTAAAATAGATGGAGTCTATATTTGTAAAAGGGACTAATTTGGATTTTTATTCGTTAATAATTTTAGCAAATAAAAAGAAAGGCAAATATTTCTGAATTTACTTTTTAGCCTACGTTCAGCAACACCTTTCAAAATGTTCAGTTCGCTAAATTTAAATTAGTGAAATAGATCACTAATTAGGACAGAGCCTATTCTAGTAATGACAATCCCAAGTGGATTTAAGAGGTTTGAATTTAGAGTTTTCCTTCTCCTAGACTGGTTGCCTAACCAATGTTAAAGAGCCCAGTCTGTCCTACTATTTACTCAGAGCTGGAGGGAGATTAGTTGGATTCATACCTTTACCAAGGGTATTAGCGCTATGGGAACTGTAGCTTCGTCCAGGATTTTAACTACTCTCCCTCCAACTATAGGTAAATAGTGGGGCTTTTTAACCTTGGTTAGGCAACCAGTCTAAGAGAAGGAAAACTCTGAATTCAAACCTGTTAAAAAACTCCGCTTTGGATAGTCACTACTAGAATAGGCTCAGTCCTAATTAGTAATCTATTTCACTAATTATTATAAGTTTGTTTGTGAGTTGGTTCACCTCGTCCCTCACGGCGCTTCGTGACCATCTGGAGTGCTGTGAGGGCTGTGGGGAATTTTCTGCTGCCAGTGAGTGCTGAAAGGTACAGGACAACCCTTACCACTTTAAAAAGACCTGTGTCACATATTGCTTGCACAAGCAAGAGAGTAAATAACAATTCTAGTCGGTTTAACATTTTCATTCGTCCATAGTATTTAAAAAGGACATTAGGCCTATAGAGCTACGTGTTAACATTGCAAAATATACGACATTCGAGATTTTCCTGTGAAAATTTTGGTTGCCATATTTATGAGGTGAAGTTTAACGTGAAATTTTAAAACAATTATTTGCCCTGAAAATAACCAGCTTTTGTCCTGAAAATGTATCCCTGCCCCCACATGCCTACGTATCTCTCTCTCTCTCTCTCTCTCTCTCTCCCTCAATATATATATATATATATATATATATATATATATATATATATATATATCCCTGGGAAAAGGTAATAAAGAGAGATAACTTTTTAAAAATTTCTTTATTTTAAAACAATTACCAAAAATCAGGAATTGTTCAATTTTAATGAAATTTCTACCGCTTTATTCAATAACGACTTATTTTTATAGTGAATAGCTTATTTTATTAAAAAATTGAAAAAAAGAAGTTTTTTTTTATCAATTCAGAATTCAATAGGGTAGGATCATTTATAGAAACAAATTTCCGAGCCATATTTTTTTTACATTTCTAGAAAAATGAAATCCTCAAAAACTTATAGAAATAAAAATTCAATACCCAAAAAAGTGATTTGAAAATTTTAAAGTTATTTTCTTAAAACTCAAAAGAAATAAAATCATGTAGCATTTTTTCTTAGTTTTACAAACAGTATTTTTCTTTGAATTGATGAAAAAAAAAGTATTTTCTTTGACTCAGATGCCTATTCTTATTCACTCAAAAATTTAATAGTGAATTTTAAACGTCTGGAAGGTGCAATGTTGAACAAAATATTTTCACCGTAGATAAAGTGTTATTAAATCTATCTAAAAATGTAAGTTTAATTTAATCCTATTTTCCGACATTTTATATATTTAAAAAATTGTTACTAACGATAGTTCTTTTTCTTCATGGAAGACTAAAGGGACGTAAGTTTTTCCTCCTTTTTTTTTTAAATCCAGATTTTTACTCAGAAGACTCAACAACTAATCAGTGTACGTATTCTTGTTATTTTTTAGTGTCAGATAAGTGGTATGTAAGACGACGGGAGAGTGTTGTTGCAGTGTGACCAATGTAGATATTAATTTTTTTATTTCTTTTCGGAGAGGCACGTCAATTTATACACCACATTGGTTTTTGTAAAAATAACGATAAGAAACGCCTACAAATTCTCAAGGTGATTTGTATAAAAAAAAACAACAACAAAAAAAAACAAAACAAAACAAAACCTAACACTAATAAAATAGCATTTACCACCGGCAATACTATATTAAAGATATTTAATAACTTACACAGAATATGTGCATTAACCTCGTAATCTGTGGATGTGATATTACTACCTAGGTACATGAACTGTTCCACCGATTTTACCGTCGAGTGTGAAGATGCCCTTTTTTTTTAAAACACATGAACTCAGTTTTATCATGGAGACCGAGTAGTTGGATTCATACCTTTCCCAAGGGTATTAGCGGTATGTAAAAAAGATTTGAACTCGGGTCAACGAGTCATTTCCTACGACTCTAACCAGTACACTACGGTCTCCGACTATCATTGGTGAGAGGCAGGTATAATTTTAAACCTGCATAGAATGCATTGATTTTAAAGGAAGCGCTTAATTCGAAGGATTGGCAGTGATTTGAACACTTAAAAAACCTGAAAATCACAAATTTCATGACAATTATCGGTGTCGGTTTTATTAAATTTACGTAAGGTCCAGATCAAATCACCTATTTTTGAAAGTATTCAAAGTTTCGATATTTATTGGCTTTTCTGGTAGATTTCGATGCGTAGAATTCATTGATGCCAAACAAAGCAATCAATTGTAAGAATTGGTGGAGATATGAGAAATTTAATCACCTATTATAGTGTTGAAAAATTTTCAAATTTCGTTAAAATTTAAGATGTGGATTTAATTGGCTTTATTGATAGATTTCGTCGTTGATGCGTTTTTCCACCCCTGCATTTACCTGTGTCTTGAGATTACACCCGTTGATTTGAACACGTACAATCAGAGCATAAACGTTACACACATTAAACGCAAATAGACATTGCTAATTCAACGCAGTCGTTATTGCTAAGTCATGGAGTTATAGATCACTGAGGGTTTGACCTCCACTCGCCCAACGGGTGGGAATTGCTATAATTGTTGCATACTGGCGTAATGTTATATACCCTTTTCTTACTTCTTTACTTCTTACTTGCTTCTATATCTTGGACATCTATTCTTCTGACCGGCTTTGCTATTCTGATCGTCTATCATCTTGGTCTGGTCTAGCGTCTGGTGTTGACTTGGGGATTCCGGTCTGGTCTTCTATGGGAATTTATCGTTATAAGAAGCCCTGTGTCATTGTTAGTTTTTAGTAAACACAATACTTCGATTTTCTTTTAATGTTACTTTATTCGGTAAATCCCCAACCCAGACATAACATAGCGCGCGTATGCAGAGTTACAGTTTTAGACAGAGCATCATGGCCGACTGCTCTGCCTGACGTCTAACTGAAAACTGGGGACTCTGAAAAAGGTCCCACGTGACTTTACATATTTGGCGGGCTTCTGTAATTTTCCATAGAAGGACCCGGCAATGGTATGAAAGGGTTCATCCCCTCAGAATTACAGGGGATTGACAATAATCTTATGCAACCGCATAGATTATGTAACATAATTAACGGCGTCGATCCCAGGGGCCATCCCCCAGGCAACACCTGCCCCCTTGACTTAAAGGGCAGGGCTGGATTTATTGCCCAGCGTCTGAGGCGCCTCCCTTGAAGGGGAATGCCGAAGGATCGACGCAATTTTTGTTCTCTCCCACCCATGAGCTTCGGTTTGTGTGTGGTCCCACGTTAATAGGGCCTTGTGCCTAACCTGTACAAGTGGGGTACGAGGTAAATAAAATGTATCAGGTCTATGCTATTCAGGTTTGACCTCTTGTGTCACAGAAAAGAACAATTTTAATTCCTGCAAAAAATACATCTTGGTTTATATTTCAGTAAGGGATCTTAATTTATCTTGTGGTGATGAAGGGACTCAACCTTATTTTCTAGCTCAAAAGGTCGTTATAAAAGGTATGACTACATTGTTCCCTTACATAGTTCCCTGTGAAAAAAGAAGAAAAAAAAAAGCATTTCAGATTTGGGAAGCGGTGAGTACATAATATCTGTTTCGGGTGCTAAAAATCTATCAACTCTTTTTCTAGACTTATTTAACAATATTAGAATTCTCATTACACACACACACACACACACACAGAACCACACACACACACACACACACATATATATATATATATATATATATATATATATATATATATATATATATACCAAGCGTGTTGGTAATCCTTGCGTAAAAAAAAAGCAAGAGTTTTATTGTAAAAATATACTACCAAACAACCAGGAAGAAAAATTTTTTTTAAAAAAGAAAAGACCAAAGATTTCGTACCAACAAAAAAATAATCTATTGTAAATTTTGGCCAAAAAAAAAACAATTTTTATGTATTAATGTATATAAGATATGTATATTATTTCATATAACCGTCAATTTTAGCCTTGAAGAGCTTTATGCAAAACTAATAGTAGTTCGTCTGACTCAGTAGATTATCTTTATATATATATATATATATATATATATATATATATATATATATATATATATGGGAGTAAATATGGAAAATAATCCGACAATATAAAGAAAATTTAGAAAAACAAGTGTTCCGAAAATGTGATGAATTTAATTATCGATGTTTAAAACATTTCGGTTTCATTGAATCTTCATCAGGATGTCTTCTGGGGTGAAGAAAATGATGGATGTTTTTATATGTGACAGGAGATGAAAATCTTTTTAGTTATGTAACTGTATTTGATCAGCGTTATATTTTTGAAAGGCAAGTCGCGATCCACACACGCGAAGGTGTCATGACGCGTGACGCAACTCGAATAAATGCAAAATTCATCACATTTTCGGAACACTTGTTTTTTAAAATTTTCTTTATATATATATATATATATATATATATATATATATATATATAGTAATTGTAATTTCCTTGAAGCATTGTTAAGTATGTTATTATATATTAATAATTTGAAGGCAATTACAATGCATATAAAAAGATGTCTTTTTTAAAGAAAGTTTTTGAATATAAAGTTTTGAAGATAAAGTTTACTTTGAAATCGATAAGACAAAAAAACATCTTTTTATATTTTTATATGCATTGTAATTGCCTTCAAATCATTAGTATATAATGATAATATATATATATATATATATATATATATATATATATATGTGTGTGTGTGTGTGTGTGTGTGTGTGTGTGTGAGTCAGTCTACATTCTGAAGAAAAAGGAGAGTCAAGTCTCCGAAATAAAACGAAACTCAACATCCCACAACTGAGTTTTTAAAAAATATATTTTACACCACATGCTTCACACTAAATCCCAAATAATGTATATCATAGACATGTATATATACATAGCATATATACTAATATATATATACACACTGAGAACCAGACTCAACACACAACACACACACACACACACACACATACGCATATATATATATATATATATATATATATATATATATGATTAAAATTTAACACTAAAAGCGTTTTTAATCCGTAACACATTTACAGATCTCTATGCAAGAAAATCCCCCCAAAAATCACAATATATTTCTCGTATAAAATAAGATAATAAAAAACGTGAAACTCTGCGTCGTGAGTTTTTATACTGTTTAATTTTTATCTCATTTTATAAATATATATATATATATATATATATATATTACATTTTTTGCTTGAAGGCAAATAAAGTCGAAACAGTTTGTACGATGTTCTACACACCGAGCGATCCTTTGCCGGGATTACACTTGTCAAGTTCATTTTCTATAAATAAAAAAAAGTATCGAATTTTATGCGATACACACATTGTAATTGCCTTCAAGCAAAAAATATAATATATACTTTATTCAACAATGCTTCTAAAAAACAAACATCCAAAAATCTTATATATATATATTGGGAAAACGACATGTTTAAAAAAAGATGAATTTATTATTGTTAAATTCATCTTTTTGAGAACATTTTGTTTTTCCTATTTCTATATATTGTCGGATTCATTTCCACACACACACACACACACACACACACACACACACACACATATATATGTGTGTGTGTGTGTGTGTGAATGACAGTTTGTGTCTGTGTAACTGTGTATATAAAAACGACACATTTTAGCAAAATATTTAGCAGTGCATTATACCTCAATACTCTTAGAGAATAAAGCAATGTCCAGACCAATTTGCAACAAAATGATCATTTTGTGAAATCTTCATTCGTAGAGGACATTAATTTTTAATCAAATAAATCCCGAATATCATTAATAGAAGTGACTATAAATTTAGATCTAGCCAATATATTAATCACATTTTATCAATAAGTCTGGTGGCATTTTATGCTGCTAGGAGCACCTTAAACTAGTGGTAATGATATTAAAGTTCTTGAAACCATGCTTGGACTCAAGGTCTGGTTTGGTTTGTTTTGTTTTACGGCATATCAACCTCAGTGGGTCATTTAATGCCGATAAAATATTGAAATATAGGCAACGATGAAATCCCAGAATCCTTTGCCTTTTCTTACGTAAAAGCGCCAATTTCACCATAAATCCAACGGGTTCAAAAATCGTCTCGATGATATTAAAATGCTCCTACCTACTTAACCCGGCCTCCGGGGCAAGGCTCCGGTGGCTTCGGACACTGGACTATTAGTGATCATTAACAGTGTTGATCCGAGGGGGCTATCCCCTCCAGGCAACACATGCCTTGATTTAAAGGGGCATTGCTGGGTTTATTGCCCAGTGCCTGAAGCGCCCCCCCTTGAGGGTTAATGCCGACGGGATCAAAAAATTTTTTGCACTCGCCACCCATGAGCTTCGGTTTGTGGGTGGTCACGCATTAATAGGGCCTAGTGCCATACCCGTACACGTGGGGTACGTGGTAAATACTCCACCTACTTGGTCTTCATACAGGTACATGCCATTAATGCACTCAATGCCTTCTTTTCTTACTACAATCATCCCGACTCTCCACCTCCCATACATACATACAACCTCAATCATATACAATCACCTAGACTGAAGTTACCCAACGACATAGCAGTGAATTTCTCTGGGAAGATATAGTGTATGAATCAACGTATGAATATGTGTGGGTAGATATAAACATTCTTCAAATGAATTGTTGTTGTTGCTGTTGTTGTTGTTGTTGTTGTTAACAGCAAGTTAGCGAGATTTTGGTAAAATAGAGGCGCGAGATAGGAGCAAATTGTTGTCGAACATTTAGGAACACGGACAGCGGTAAAAATAAGGGCAAGATATCTGATAATAACAACAATGGCACTCACGCCTTATCATGGACTCATATGCAAACATGTAATAGAAACCGTTTCCGTTATATAGGAGTGCTCGGATCCTGCTAATTCATGGGGGTTGGAGGTGTGTTTGGTCATATGAGAATCTTGTCAAAAGTCGGTCGTTACAGAAAATTATTTTCCTTCTCTAACGAGTAAGGACATTTCGTCACATGTTATAAATAAGACACACGCACACGGTCTCACATGTGCGTGTGTAAAAACTAGGAGAAAAACAGACAGACATGTTTCGATACCTATTCAGTGACTAGGGAGGAGGTAACGATTAACACACACACACATACAAACACACACACACACACATATATATATATATAATATATATTTAGTGTATGTGTACACACACACATACATATATATATATATATATATATAATATATATATATATATATATATATATAGTGTATGTGTGTGAAAAATAATTCAATATACTGCAAAAGGTTTAACATACAATTTGAAAATTGAGTTAATGTCAAAGAATTATTATTTTTCTATACTATCTTGTTTAGTATATATATATATATATATATATATATATATATATATATATATAAATGCATTTGTTGCAATATTGAACTTTGATCCAAATTCTGTGAATTTTAGAAGCTGTATATCTTTAAACAAATTTAACAATCCATCGGGTATTTTACCCCACTATAAGGTTCCGGGTTCGATACCTACCCCCTGCAAATCAACGCATAAGTAGCCCAGCTTATAGCTGTGCGGTAAAGTGGGGAGCTGATTGTAGGTGTGACGCTTCACCTCAGATGCAAAAAAAAATTCCCTGGTCTAGCGCTAGTGAAATAGGATAGTCTCTCTCGCAGTTCCACCTACTTTACAACTATATAATGAGACATAATATGACCAGCGATATATAGCAAGAATGACAGTTACTGTATAGTAACAACAGCTTGCATCAGGGTCAGAGATAGAAGATCTCAAATAGCTGATTTTGTGTGTTGAATTTTAATTTATGAACAAGAATAAAAATTTATCTGAATTTTTTAGATGAGGCTTGATAATGGGTATTATTTAAATTATTCGGACTATTGTCCTCATCTTTATTGTTATCAGTTCAACATTTCGGCTGATGTGCCCTCCGGCCTTCTTCAGGTATTTCTTGTATGACTCGGGAGCCTTCTCGAACTCAGGAACCTTCTTTGCGGACTCGGGAGCCTTCTTATGACAAGAAGGTTCCCGAGTTCAAAAAGTAGGTTCCTGAGTCCGAGCCCGAAAAGAAGGTTTCCGAAGGCTCCTGAGTCCAACAAGAAATACTTGAAGAAGGCCGGAGGGCACATCGACCGAAACGTTGTACAATTAGAATAAAGATGAGGACAATAGTCCGAATAATTCAAATAATACTAAAATAAAAAAGATATTAGTGACTTTTATAAAGGCTAAATTATCATAGCTATAAAATTAGTTCAGGACGTTCCCAGATGGCTCGGCTTGTAGGGTGCTCATTTTCAGTTGTGGGGAGTACCTATCAACAGAGGGATAATCACCCGCTGATAAAGCGCTGGGTAGGCAAGACTTATCAATGCGGGAAGATTTTTTTTTACCAAGTACAAACCAACAGAAGTCTTACCTTATGACAAGTTTCAGATAGTCTTAATCAAGATGATGTAAATAATGCGTCACAACAAATAATAGACCAATCCTTGTTGTATATGATGTTATGTATCCGTAGACCACTCAGAATACCTATGTCTATTGCCTGAAACGTCATATGAGTTTCATAGCTGGGTCATGTATCGAAGGAAGAATGTCGACTGCTCCGGAATTAAGTGAACACCATCGTTATCTTCGTTGCATAGCGCCTTCCTCACTGGCACTAAATAATTATAATGTTGCATGCCTCTTCTTCTTCACTTACTTGGACATCTATCTCTTTGGCCATCTTTGGTATTTCTGATTGTCTTTGGTATATCTTCTAACATCTTGCGTCTTGGTCTGGCAACTTCTAAGGTCTAGCGTCTGGAGTTGACTTGGGGACTTCGGTCTGGTTTTCTGTTAGTGATTTCTCTCTATCAGAAGCCCTGTGTCATTGTTAGATTTTAGATAATAAACACAAGACTTCGATTTATTTTGATGTTACTTTATTTTCAATCCCCAGCCCAGACATCTGCTAACTAACATAGCGCGCGTGAGTTCCACTTTAGACAGAGCATAAATGGCCGACCGCTCTGCCTGACGTCCAACTGCAAACTGGGGACTCAAAAGGTCCCACGTGACTTCACATATTTGGCGGGCTTCTGTAATTTTCCATGGAAGGACCCGGCCATGATATGAAAAGGGTCATCCCGTCAGAATTACAGGGGATTGACAATAATCTTATGCAACTGCATAGATTATGTAACATCTTACGGAAACAGTGATATCAATATCTAATGTGGAAAAACAATATGCCAGTTGATGCAATGTGATAATTTGCGCAATATTCTACTGGAAAACACAGAGTCCTATCATTCATGTGGAAAGTACTTTATCATATGCCTGCTACCTAAATATTACTGAAGTCCAGACACACTCTTTCAAACAATTTTCGGTTAAATCCTACTTAACTGACATAAATTCCACTATCATATGTCACCCCACCGAAAGAAAAAAAATACTAGAAATCAAAGAATTAAACGAATTTAATTAAATTTTCAGTGTTGATACATTAATGAATAAAATATATAATGCACCAGTTATTTTATTTAAAAACTTTTACATTTGTTCAGGTCAATTAACTTTGAACCACGTATGTTTGTGAATGTGTGTTACGCCTCAAAGATACGTGGTTCAAAGTTAACTGACCTGAAAAAATTTTCAAATAAAATAACTGGTGCATTATATTGTTTATGCATTAATATATCAACACTGAAAATGTCATTAAATTTGGTTAATTCCTTGAATTTTAGTATTTTTTCCCTTTCGGCGAGGTGACATACGATGGTGGAATTTATGTCCGTTAAGTAGGATTTAACCCAATTTTCTTCTAACATGATATTATGGCAGTGGTACCTTTCAGCAGAATAATAATCCCTGCTATACAGCACGAGTCGTACAGGAATCGTCTCAGGAACATGAAGCTGTGTCACTCTGACCACCAAACTCCTCAGATTTCAGTTTCACTGAGTATTTACAGAATGTGTTGGACCAACAGGTTCGCTCTGGAAAAAAAAATCACTATATAACTTGCAGCAGTTACATGACTTGGTGTTGACATTCTGACACCAGATATCAGAGGAAACCTTTAGAGGTTTTGAAGTGTAAGAGTGGTTTTGTAGGTGGTTATATTTTTCTGGTTCATCTGTTTATGTATCTTATTATTATAATGGAGATTATGTGTTTGTTTGTCTGTAACCGAAACTATATCACTAATCAAGTCACTATGCATTTAGTTATTATATTTTTTATTTAAGCCTCAATCATTAATAAAATTGTTTTTCATTATTAATACTGCTGGACATATCTACGTACTAATAACATGCAATCGTATTTATATGTACAACAAAAAGTGGTTTACTGTGTGAACGGGAAGGCTAATTTGCATATTTGATCTTAATAAATATGTGCTTGGTATTGTTGATTGCTAATTATTTGTTTTATCTTAATGAATATAGCAAAAATCTCGGAATAAATCTTAAAAGAAACCAATTAACAAAAAGAAATAACTGTAATTTATTATTTACTTATTTTAACTAAAAGTTTAATTATAAAATTTAGCAAGAAGACGGGGGGAAAATGGAAGAAAGCTACAACTGTTATATTTTTCATTATACCCCCTCTGTTTCAAATCATTTTATCTGCATTCTTATTTAGTTTATTAGACTTTCTAATTTAATATGATATTTTCTGACATTAATACTTGCACCCGGAGGGGGCATATATTTGCTAGTTTATATATATACAGTGTGACATTTTCTCTTCGTTTCTTTGTTCGTGTGTTCGTAACTCTTGCAAGGATAAGAGTGTCATATATATACAGCTGAAGTTTTAAAGTAAAATGTTTTGTAATATCTATCTATCTATCTATCTCTATATCTTGGGCCAAGTTAGCTCAGTCGGTAGAGCGTTCGGCTAGAAGCCACAATGTTCTTAGTTCGATACCGGCCCTCGCCAACTCAGCTAATGAGTATCACAGGGATCTGTGTGGTAAAATAAGAAGCTGATTGTAGGTGTGGCGCTCACCTCAGACGCAAAAGCAATCTCCTTGGTCTTGCACTAGAGAAAAGGGAACAAACTCCCTTGCTGATTGACTGATACTGACTTTAGGCCCCCGACTATATATATATATATATATATATATATATATTAAATGTTTACTTGAAGGCACTTACAACGCATGCATCGCATAAAATTCGATACTTTTTCTTATAGAAAATGAACTTGACAAGTGTAATCCCAGTAAAGGATAACTCGATGTGTAGAATACCGTACAGACTGTTTCGACTTTTGTAACAATTAACCGGATTTTGACAGTGTAAATGAAAAAAATGTCCCCACGAATCGAGATCGCATTATATAGATGGTCATATTGTCCAAAATTTTTTAAACAGAAAAAAGTAACAAAAAACAAAACACTCTCTGAAGTTTGGTATGCAGGGGAATTTTCAAATCCTTAATGTCAAAGTAATGCCATTTTGTTTAGGACAGGTATAATTACCAAAAAACAGGAACATGTATTGTACGTCAAAATGAAGCTGAATCACATCCTTCTCCTCCACATAGTCACCGTTCTCACAATAGCAATGTTCCATCTTTGAATGAGAGCATGTATCCCTGTCCCGTAAAATTCTGTTGACTGTTCTTTGAGACACTTTTTCACTACAGATTTCACTTCCTTCGTCACTGGAATAATGTTTGCCTCTCTTCGCCATATTAAAGAGGGTTTGAGAGAAAATCATTATTCCACTGACAGGAAGTGAAATCTGTAGTGAAGAAGTGGCACAAAGAACAGTCAACAGAATTTTACGGGGCCGGGATACATGCTCTCGTTCGAAGGTGGAACATTGCATTGAGAGAAACGGAGAGTATGTGCAGAAGTAGAGATGTGATCCATAGAGGACCAACTTAATTTTGATGTATAATGCATGTTCCTGTGTTGGTAATTATATCTGTCCTAAACAAAATGGCATTACCTTTTGATACACCCTCGTATCTTTATTCTTTGCTGATGAGTATTTCTTAAAGGTTGAATAATTTTTTGATTTATTTATCAAAGTACATTTTTCTGCTTTCTGATACAATAAAACAATAATTGATCCTGTGTAATAGTGACTAATTAGATAATTATTGGATGTCACTAGCAAATGTTTTTCTAAAATTGTTCTTATTATTTGTTGGTTAGTCGTAGTAGTACCATATTTGACGGCATATATATATTTACCAACCCTCCGCACGGGCAGGATGTGACACAAGGTCAATTTATTAGCAGAGTTCAACAGGTTTAAATTCAGAGTTTTCCTTTTCCTAGACCGGTTGCCTAACCAAGGTTAAAGACCAGTCTGCCCTACTATTTTCCATAGCTGGAGGGAGAGTAGGATTCATACATTTCCCAAGGGTATTAGCGCTAATGGATATGCAATTACCACTCCAGGATTTGAACTCGGGGCGACGAATCCATTTGACGGCATATAGGGCGCTTTTTTTTTTCAAAAAATTTAGCTCAAAAAATTGCCCTGCGTCTTATACATCGTAGGTGAAGTTTGACCCTCCCCCGTAGGCCTAGGCTAATCTTCTCTATGATGCTCACTAACCCAGTTTACACTCAGTACTTTTACCTACACTAAACTCCCATGCATCCTTATTTTATTGCTGGTATTGTTATAATCAAGGTTAACAGGAGCCTGTTTTCAACAATTCATGCTTAAATACAATAAAAACTTTTTTTTCCGGAATCTGACCTGCTGAATATGGGGGTGCGTCTTATATGCCGTCAAATACGGTAATTCAAGGTACATATACCTGCCAAAAGTCAAAGATTCCAGCTGGCATGTTTGCTAGGCATGCACGTTGGATAACCTTATTTCTAATATTAATACGCATGTTCCTAAATCTTCCATCCGTTAACATCCTGCAACACCTCCACTTAAAATTAGACCGTCCAAATCGTCAAGATGAAATGCAAATCTATATATGGTGTTCCTAAATCTTCTGTCCGTTAACCCTCTGGTTAAAAATGAGACCGTCCAAATCGTCAAAGATGAAATGCAAATCTATATATTAATACTGTTGTTCCTAAATCTTCTGTCTGTTAAACTTTTGGTTAAAAATGAGACCGATGATGCAGATATGAATCAGATTATCTGGTGTCGCTTAATCGGCATATTTCTTAATTGTCCCATTCTATTTTACCCAATTTTAACGTGAAGCATTCCAAATGGTCTTGCGTTGCTTAATGCCCAGGTAAAATTAAAATGATTTTAAAAAGTTACATGTTTGTTTTATTTGTACTATTGAAATTGCGGAAGATCTTTTGGTAATTTTGATCTTATATCGTCCAGGTCTCCTGCCCAATTTACGCTATGTTTTAGCGAGCACAGCGTCAGGCGAATTTACAGTCTAACTTTTGTTCCGAGTCATATTTTTGTCACTTTACATTTGTATATTTACTGCAAAGACAAACAGTAGGATTTATATATAAGTCGACGGGGCGGCTAAAGTCCGTATCAGCCAGTCAGCGAGGGAGTCTATCCCCTTTTTCAATAGCGCTAGACCAAGGAGATTGTTTTAGCATCTGAGGTGGAGCGCCGCCACCTACCATCAGCTCCTTACTTTACCGCACAGATCCCTGTGCTACTCATATGCTGAGTTGGCGAGGACCGGTATCGAACTAGAAACCTTGTGGTTTCTAGCCGAACGCTCTACCGACTGAGCTAACCCGGCCACTAGGATTTATATGTATGAAGTGAAATCATCGTTTTCTGGCTTAAATATCTCCTCTTTGTTTTTGTTTCGTTTCGGTGAAATTCTACGGGTCCCACCTAGTTTCTTGCTAAAAGTTAAAAATCTATTAAAATTGATATTAAAATTTAGTTTTTTTTTTCGAACCTTCTTAACAATAGAAAACTATTTTCATGTTTATCGACAATTACTTTTTGCTAAATTAATTTTCAAAAGTTTCATTTGCTGGCGTTGCTGACATTCGAAAATTTCTTAAGCTAAATTAAGAATTTTCAAAAATCAAATTATCGAATTTTGAATTATTGATTTTTTAGGTTTTTATTAATAGTTGTTAATTCATAAAACGTATTTTTTTTTGTAAAAACTTATTTTCGTGTCGGCATTTAGATACTATTTCTAATCTTATGTAAGTGTTTTTTGTCGATTAGGAAATGCGATAATAACCATTTTCTCACCAAGCAAAGGATACATCACTTTGAGATGTTATATTTTAGAGATATATATATATATATATATTAAAATAATATATATATATATATATTATATATAATATAGTTAATATTAATCATTTGCGGTATAAAGTATAAAATGGGATGATAGAGTGAAAAATAGCACAATATTAAAAAATGTAACATTACTGGCATTGAAATCTTACTAGCAAAGGTTCAGCTTAGGTGGGCTGTTCACGTTTTCAGAATGAATGAGAACAGGCTTCCAAAGAAGATATTATATGGACAATTACCAAATGCTATCACACTCGAGGAAACACAAAATGTTTTCTGATAGCATGCACAACATTGGAGGAAAGAAATCACTCACTGCTGAACCGCATCTATCGTTCACGATAGGATAGTCGACAATAAATAACAGNATTAAGTCTATCAGCGGTATATACTAACGATTCCCTCCGACAGAAATCGAAACCGGGACTTCAGCAGACACAGTGAAACACTAGTGAAACACTTTTTATCGCCTCGGCCACAAGTACACAGCTGACCATCCTAGCGATGAGACTTATAAAGTCGAAACAGTCTGTAACGGTATTCTACACATCGAGCCATCCTTTACTGGATTACACTTGTCAAGTTCATTTTCTATAAGAAAAGTATCGAATTTATGCGATAACATGCGTTTGTAAGTGGGACCTTCAAGTAAAATTTAATATATACTTTATCCAGCAACGTTTCTAAATAAACAAACATCCAAAATCTTTATATATATATATATTATATATATATATTATAATATATAATATATATTGATGTGTGTGTGTGTGTGTGTGTGTTGTGTGTGTGTGTCTGGGTATGTATGCAGCTAAGGTTTCATGATGCGTGATAATTTTCCCTTTTATCTACGTTTTCAAACACTTTTTGTGCAAAATACAAACTATATACAAAAGAGGATGGATAAAATGCCCTGTAAAAAAGAATGCAATTCAAACATGATTTTCTGTGTTCTACAGAGACATCTCTTTGAAAAGGTTCTTAGTTCGATACCGGCACTCTCTTTGAAAACTAAATGTGCAGTATACCGCGCCATAGTTCTCTCAACCCTCCTGTACGGTGCAGAAGCCTGAACGATATACAAAGCAGATGCCCATAGACTACTTGTCTACTACATGCGTCACTTGCGCAGCATTTTAAATGTCAGGTGGTGGCAACATGTTTTAGACAGGACCATCCTGAAGAGAACTGGACTCCCTGGCTTGCATGAAATACTTGTCCAACGCAACCTGAGATGGGCAGCCACTTAAACAGATTGGGAATGACAGACTCCAAAGCAGATTATGTACTCTCAACTGAGAGAGGGTCACGTGGAATCGGTAGACCAAAGCTCAGGTACAAAGACAACATCAAAAGAAACCTGAAGGACTTGAATATCCCATAGGCATTTGGCAAGACGCAACCAGAGACGATAAATTGGAGGAAAAGGATTCGCGAGGTGTTATCATCGGATAAGATGGATAGCAAGTAGTATTAATGATAAACACCATTGTCAAACATTACTTTTTTATTAGTATCTCTTTCATCTTAATCTTACTTTCATTTAATATAAACTACTCTAATCACTAGTCTACGGTCATCTATAAACTTTGGAATTTATTCTATTTGTGCAAATAGTAGAGCTCACTCTATAGTATATTATAAGAAATCAAATAATCACAAATTTCATTATATCTCTCATTTAAAAATCTGTACGCCATAAGCGGAAGTTGAAGTGTGATTTCCGGTGACGTCAAATTGATTTGATTGGAAAATAAAGGAAATTACATCCAAATGGAAGACTCTTTTGAATACATTTGATATTTCTCTAAAAAATGAATAGAAATTAGTTTACATAATATGTAAATGAAAGACTGAGAAAGGATATAGAATTGCAAGGAGCCATATTACAAGTAAAATAATAAAATAGTTTATCCAAGTATGTGGAATATTGTATTGATGAAATAAATTTAAACGTGTGTCCGTTTTCTTTACTATAAAAATGCAAATGAAAATTGTTTAAAGAACCCGTAAAATCAAAATTTTCAGTCTATAATTTGAAAGTCTATAAAACAACAGACTTAATAAAGATAGCTTCAGAAAAATAGTTCAGGTTGTAATCAAGTCTATTACAAGTAAAGGCCTGCTAGCATGCCGTGTGAATCATTGACTGAAGATGTTCATCTGTTGACCTAAAATTCCTACAGCTACCGAGGAAGATTTTAGAAAAGGATTTGTTAATGGTATTCAATAATTTGCTAATTAGCAGCCATTACAAGGAATCAATTATTATTTGTTATTGATCAGAAAGCAGAGTAGAAATATCCCTGCAGAAATCAATCAAGAATAATAATAATAATAATAATAATAATAATAATAATAGTAGGAAAAAGTTAAGGGTCTACTATGGTTTTAATCAAAATGATTTCATCAGGACCCTACCCTTCGCTTAACTAAGTCGATGTAATTCCTTAGTTAAACTCAGGTATATTTTGGATAATAACGGTTGAACGCTACGTTATTTTTCTCTCAGTTTTTTGCGTTATATATCTTATATATATTTAGCACTTTTGAATTATTTACTGATGCCATTGCAACGGAAAAGTTAAAGCGACAATTGGATACTATATATATATATATATATATATATATATATATATATAATATATATATATATATATATATATATATATATATTATTTAATTATTTATTTAATATTTACAATACATTTAATAGTCCGTTTTAGTCGTCATCAGTTTCTGATGACGACTAATCCCCTAAAGGTGATGCTTCGAAACCATTGGTAAAACGGACTTTTAAATGTATTGTAAATATTAAATAAATAAATACAGCTCTTACAGAAGTGATTGAGCA
The DNA here is from genome assembly GCA_023376005.1 of Doryteuthis pealeii. Lineage (NCBI taxonomy): Eukaryota > Metazoa > Mollusca > Cephalopoda > Myopsida > Loliginidae > Doryteuthis > Doryteuthis pealeii. The sequence goes on along the minus strand of CM042174.1, from coordinate 29,604,607 downwards.
CTTTATTATCATTTCTTCAATACTAACAAGGGATTAACTCTCTCTCTCTCTCTCTCTCTCTCTCTCTCTATATATATATATAATATATATATATATATATATATATATATATATATATATATATATATATATAAACGAATGTAATTGCGTTGATTGGGCAAGGCTATACATACATAAATGCAAACATACACCCTGGCACCAAAAAGAAACAGATAGCAAAGGGTTTTGTTTGGTAAAAAAAAATTCTTGTCAAATCCTTGTTAAATTGTTAATTATTAAATTCTTGTTAAAATTTTTTTTCGTTGCACAGTATTTCAACGGGTCTTGCTAGTGTATAATTATTCTATGAAGCTATTAGTTTTTTCGTTTCTTTTTATCTTTCAATACTGGAATGATTTTCTTTTCGGATTTTAATTACATTTTGAAAATGTCAACATGGGGGATATTCTCTCCTTTTTTAGGGAAATGAAATTATACCATAGAATATAGACATGAAACTAATCAATACCATACAGCATTATCCCCAATAATGCTAACACATTGTTAAAACTAATTACTAAAAAGTATAAATATAAATACATGATATGCATTTGAATCATATTTGAGTTTTGTAGAGAGCCTAATAAATACCTTATTTCAATTTATTCAAGCTCTTAGGTTGTAAACTTATAAAACTTTTAGAAAAAAAGAAATGTTTAACACTTTCGAAATACGTACGTAAAGAAATGGGAATTTTTTTATTAAAAAGAATCTACATCAAGAGTTATCTCCCTTTGTCAGAGAAATTGGACTTTTATCAAGGTCAGCTTAAATGATGACTTTACTATAATCTTATTAAGTTGCAAATCGGAACAGACATTACCGTATTTTAATATATTTGATATATTAATCAAAAAATTCTCGATTCAATGTACCGTTTTTGTTATGTTATAGTAAAAAAAAAAAAATTGGATCATTGAAATATAATGAAATCATCTTTTAAAAGAAATTTTAAATAATTAAATGCACTAGTTTTTTTTTAATTAATTGAATATAGACGATTAAATGTGGTTTTATTTATCAGCTATTATTAAAACTATCATATTAATCATAGAAATAGCCGGATTATTCATTAGTATTCATTAGTATTTAATATAGATGGGGCCGGGTTAGCTCAGTCGGTAGAACGTT
>CM042174.1:29553437-29600937 GCA_023376005.1 Doryteuthis pealeii | reverse complement strand
GAACATCCACACAGTGATTTGTTTATAGTGGTGAAGGCTTGTGTTGGACCATCCACACTTTTTGGCACAGTCGATAGGAAAGAATTGGTGCATCAAGGGTTGCCACAAACCCAATCAACGACCGACCTCAGGAATTTTGAATTCAGAGTTATCCCTCTCCTAGACTGGTTACCTACCCAGGCTACTATTTAACCCATAGCTGGAGGGAATTTTGAAATCAGAGTTATCCCTCTCCTACACGGGTTACCTATATATATATATATATATATATATATATATATATATATATATAATATATATATTATATATTCTTTCTATACCTTTTAGAATTATTATTGTCTCCAATATCAGTAGTATTCGTATAGTTAATGCATTTTTTCACTACTATTATGAGGAGTGTTCCGAAAGTTATGCCTCCTATATATATTTGCACGGAAACTACAAAAGACATAGGCACATTGAATAGAATACATTTTCAGTGACAAAATATAAATTTCCATCTAAAAACAGCACTATTGGCCTATGCAATTTCGCCAGCGATGAACAAGAGTATTCATTAGTATTATCTACGTTATTCGGACTATTGTCCTCATCTTCATTGTTATCTGTATAATTATATACTATTTCTCAGAATGTTTGATATGAGGCTTGATGATTAGTATTATCTACGTTATTTGGACTATTGTCCTCATCTTCATTATTATCTGTATGATTATATACTATTTCTCTGAATGTTTGAGATGAGGCTTGATGATTACTATTATCTTCGTTATTTGGACTATTGTCCTTATCTTCATTGTTATCTGTATAATTATATACTATTTCTCAGAATGTTTGAGATGAGGCTTGATGATTAGTATTATCTGCGTTATTCGGACTATTGTCCTCATCTTCATTGTTATCTGTATAATTATATACTATTTCTCAGAATGTTTGAGATGAGGCTTGAAGATTAGTATTATCTGCGTTATTCGGACTATTGTCCTCATCTTCATTGTTATCTGTATGATTATACTATTTCTCTGAATGTTTGAGATGAGGCTTGATGATTAGTATCGTCTGTCCTCATCTTCATTGTTATCTGTATCAAACATCAAAAGGAAGAGTATTCATGCCGGGCACATAAAAATAAGCACCAGCGAAGGCGACTCACCTTCAGAGCAGTCCATGTAATCCATTTTTCATCAACCTAATCGCTTGGATGACTCTTCATTTCGTAGAGTGACAGCTGTGTCTAACGTGGATTCTCACCCACTTCGCCGTTGGCACTGTTAAAATGCGTTACCCATCATCTAACCGTGCTTGAAAATCGATCTCCGTAATAATTTGTTTCATGTCTATTACCTTGCTGATGAGACCCAATAGGTCGAAATGTACATTCAGGGATTGACATTTTCTCGATTTGTTTAGCCTTACATTTGAACATATATGTCCGCCTAAATTCCTTAATTATTAACTAATTAACTTTCAAAATTAGGTATGACTTCAATTAAGCACATATCCTCCAAATATATATATATATATATTGGCATTCCTCTGTCTACTAAAAGATGCCAACACACACACCACACACACACACACACACACACACACACACACACACACACACACAAATGCCTCCTATTTATTTGCAAGGTAGCTACATCACATACAGAGAACACATTGTATGTATATATATATTATATATATATATATATATATTATATGTGTGTGTGTGTGTGTGTGGTGTGTGTGTGTGTGTGTGTGTGTGTGTGTTGTGTCTGTGTCTGTGTCTGTGTGTGTGTGTGTGAATTCAGTTGTAGGTTCAATTTTGGCATGATATTTTGTAATCTAGTTTCATATCGATATAACAATGATGTGTTGGTGTGTCAGTGTGTACGTGTGAGCGTTAAGATGAATTTGAAGGAGACATAAAGACAGTAATAGATTTGTTCTTACAAATGAATATTTGAATATGCATAAAAGGTTTACGATTTTTTTTAACAAAAGAAGATACATAAATTGTGGAAAGATTCGTTCGGGAGTGGGTGATAGGTGATGCATTCGCCCGTGCATTCATAGCTTTTTGTTTGACATGAGGCGCCTGCAGCTAATATGAAAATAAACAAAAATCCATTGCTCAACAAATAAACACATCAAATTTAAATAAATAAATAAGGATATAAACAAGCTCTTTTTTTAACACTAAAGAATTTGAAATATGCGATATTAAAAAAAAAAAAAAAAGAAAGAAAAATATGCTTTTGAATAAATCGAGGTGTAACATCTATAATATAGTATCGCATTACGAATATGCCTCATTTAAAACTCTTGAAAGCACTGACAAATTCAAAGCGGTTTTTAAAACAAGATATATAGGCCCCAATTTTGGTCGAAATAAATTTATTATGGAATTACGGTGTTGAGTTTTTCCTTCCTTTCTAAGATAAATATTTCTCTGTATATAATCTAAAAAGTTTATTATACATTGAGCTCTCTTTAATGATTTAATTAAATCTAGTATCGCATTTAAAACTCTTGAAAGCATTGACAAATTTAAACGGTTTTTAAAACAAGATATATAGGCCCAATTTTGGTCGAAATAAATTTATTATGGAATTACGGTGTTGAGTTTTCCTTCCTTTCTAAGATAAATATTTCTCTGATATAATCTAAAAAGTTTATTATACATTGAGCTCTCTTTAATGATTTAATTAAATCTAGTATCGCATTACGAATATGCCTCATTTAAAACTCTTGAAAGCACTGACAAATTTAAAGCGGTTTTTAAAACAAGATATATAGGCCCCAATTTTGGTCGAAATAAATTTATTATGGAATTACGGTGTTGAGTTTTTCCTTCCTTTCTAAGATAAATATTTAGAATGCAAAGAATGCGTACATTTGGGAAAATACGTAAGACTTTACCTGAGAGGCGAGAAAACCCCCAAGAAATAACCACCTAAACCCCAAAATTAACCATACTACTCCTAATAAAAGAGGCCGGGCTAGCTCAGTCGGTAGGGCGTTCGGCTAGAAACCACAAGGTTCCTAGTTCGATACCGGCCCTCGCCAACCTCGCCAAATGATTAGCACAGGGATCTGTGCGATAAAGTAAGGAGCTGCTGGTAGGTGTGGCGCTCCATCTCAGACGAAAAAACAATCTCCTTAGTCTAGCGCTATTGAAACGGGGATAGACTCCCTCGCTGATTGGCTGATACCGACTTTAGGCTACCACGACTTTACTTTACTTACTCCTAATAAAGATAATAAATACAAGCGAGAAGAAACATTAAAAATTAAACGTGGGTAATCATGGGTATGACCCTAATCTTTGTGTTCTATAACACAAAGATTATGCTGGGTGGTTGATTGATTTTAATGGCATATCAACCCGTCTGGGGTTATGTCATGCCTAGTGGTTAGGAAGTAATATATTTTGTGATCAGAGCTCTTCTGAAAGTTTTCAAGTGCTGGTGGTTTTGGTTTGGTTTGTTTTGTTTTACGGCATATCAACCTCAGTGGGTCATTTAATGCCAATAAAGTTTTGAAATAAATCAATTCTTAATGGATAATACAATTTTTTTATAAATACATTTTTCTATTTAACCCATAGATGGGACCCTAACAGGTACTACCGCTCCGGGTCAGAGTAGACCAGAGAGCAATGGTGATGAAGGGGTGCTCCACATTCCCCAAACCTCCAAAACAGGAACCTCACCATCAGATAGAGTTTAACGTCATTCCTAGGACATGTAGACCCGCAGCCACCGCCTTCTAGCACCCATATGATAAAAAGGGGTTGGGGCTTGCCATAAAGGCAATAGGGTTGGGAAAATCATATAGGTGCTAGGGCTTGCTGGTGGTTTGATTCTCTTTAGCTTGTTGGTCTAAGGATTATAACTTATAGTAGTTATTTACTTAACTTTGTTTCGTCTAGTACAGAAGCCCCAGATTGCTCACAAACCTAACCCTGCTATTATTCCTAAGTGATCAACCATCTCATTTCTGCTTAACTTCGCATATCTGACGGGAACACATGCTTCCAGATTTCAAGGGGTAACCCACTACCCTTAAAACACCTCAACCAGTTTGGGTCAGTATGGGCAATATTGTTTCATTTAATGGATTCTTCGAGCAACTTCAGTGTCTTTGAGACCCAGTTTAAAATAATGCTGCAAAATTATCAGAATCTCAATATCTTATTATAATGGAGATTGTGGGTTTGTCTGTTTGTAACCGAAACTATATTACTATACAAGTCACTATTCCGTTTGTTATTTACGTCACATTCTACATGATTTTATTTATATTTAAACCTGAATTATTAATAAAATTGTTTTACATCATATGTTGACCATATCTACGTGCTAATAACATGCAATTGTATTTATATATACAACAAAATAGTGGTTTACAGTGTGAATGAGAAGGCTAATTTGCATATTGATTTTTAAAATTTGATTTTAATAAATATATGCTTAGTATTATTGATTTCTAATTGTTTGATTTTATCTTATTGAATATGAGCAAAAATCTCGGGGATAAATCTTAAAAGAAATCCCTTAACAAGAAGAAATATCTGTAATTTTATTCTTTACTTCCTATTTTAACTAAATAGTTAAATTATGAAAATTTACCAATGAAAGACGGGAGTAATGGAAAATGATGGAAGAGTTAGTTTCAAAGTTGTTCTATTTTTCAATCATACCCCCTATGTTCCAAATCTTTTTATCTGCATTCTTATTCAGTTTCATTAGCCTTTCTAATTTAATATAATATTTTATTATAATAAAACTTAAATACTTGCACCCGGAGGGTGCATATATTTGCTAGTATATATAACATCAAAAACGAAATAGACCACTGAATTTTACTGATAATAATATATGATTAGAATGGCCGCCATTGCTCAGTCGGTAGAGTGTTCGGCTAGGAATCACAAGGTTCTTGGTTCGATACCGGCTATCGCTAACTCAGCGTATGAGTAGCACAGGGAGCTGTTCGGTAAAGTGAGGAGCTGATGGTAGGTGTGGCGCTCTACCTCAGATGCTAAAATAATCTCCTTGGTCTAGCGCTATTGAAAAGGAGATAGACTGTCTGGTTGATACCGACATTAGGCCGCCCTGACGACTCTTTTTATATATGATAATATTAATTGAAAAAGTCTGAGAAAAACAATGAATCAAGATAGTAAAACTCGAGGAATAAAATAGAAGTAATAAAAATAATAAATTATTTTATTAAAATATAGCAAGTTCAAAATAGTTAAAATAGTTAATAAAATTAAAAGTCGTTAAAAAATTAAAGTAATTATTAATTCTAAAAAAAAATGATAAAATAGAAATTTAAATAATAGAATGTAAATAATAGAAATTTAAAAAAAATGATGATAATAATAATGAAATAAGAAAATAAGATATTAAAACAAATAATCAAAATAACGCAAAAAATAAGCAATATATCTTATTATAATGGAGATTGTGTGTTTTTCTGTCTGTAACCGAAACTATATTACTACTCAACTCACAATCCCCTTAGTTATTGACATCACATTCTCAATGATTTATTTTTATTTAAACCTCAATTATTAATAAAATTGTCTCACATTATTAATACTGTTGACCATATCTGATATTTTCCACGTACCCCACTTGTACGGGTCAGGCACAAAGGCCCTATTTATGTGGGACCACCCACAAGCCGAGACTCATGGGGTGGCAGGTGAAAAATTGCGTCGATCCCCCCTCAAGGGGGGCGCCTCAGGCACTGGGCAATAAACCCAGCCCTGCCCCTTTAAATCAAGGGGGCAGGTGTTGCCTGGGGGGATGGTCCCCTGGGATCGACGCTGTTAATTATAGCAATGGTCCAGAGGCCGAAGCCACTGTTGACCATATCTACATACTAATAGCATGCAATTGTATTTATATATACAACAAAATAGAGGTTTACAGTGTGAATGGGAAGGCTAATTTGCATATTGATGTCATAAATTTGATTTTAATAAATATGAGCTTAGTATTATTGATTTCTAACTGTTTGGTTTCATTTTAATGAATATAAGCAAAAATCTCTTCAATGAATCTTAAATGAAATCCATTAACAAGAAAAAATAACTGTCATTTTATTCTTTACTTCCTCTTTTAACTAAATATTTAAATTAGAAAAAAATAAGAATGAAAGACGAGAGTGATGGAAGAGTAAGTTTCAGTTGTTCTATTTTTCGATTATACCCCCTTCTGTTTCAAATCTTTTTAAGTGCATTCTTATTTAGTTTCATTTGCCTTTCTAATTTAATATAATATTTTATTATATTAAAACTTAAATACTTGCACCCGGAGGGTGCATATATTTGCTAGTTATAATAAAATAACAAAATATAAAATCAAATAAAAGAAATAAAAAAGTTGAAATTGTTAATATCAAAAAAATAAAATCAGGAATTGATGAATTAATAAATTGAAATTATTAATTATAAAAAAAGAATATGTTAATGCAAATATCTTAATCTTCTGTTAATTTTTTTTTTTTTTGCTAAAAAAATCATTGATTTGATTGATTTTTCGATTAAACAGATATATATATTTCAAAACTCTGTAAACAAACTGATCAACAAAAATTATCACAGTCTCCTTATTATTCTGTGATAAATTTTACTTTTTCTTATATAAAAAAAAAAGTCCTGAAGAAGATCTACTAAACAGATTGAAACACTGCAGAGTTGGCTGAATAAATATCACTCATTTTATTTGAATCTGTGTTTTTTCAAAATGTTTTCACTATTTTACACACACACACACACACACACACACACACACACACACACACACACACATATATATATATATATGTGTGAAGTAGATACACAAGCGATGTGTTTAGGATATGGCTTTTTTTTGCCGACAATTTTTGGGAGAATATGTGCTTAATCGAAGTCGTACCTAATTTTTGAAAGTTAATTAATTAGTAATTAATTAATTAATTAATTAATTAGGCGGGCATACCTATTAAATGTAAGGCTAAACAAATCGAGAAAAATCAATCTCTATATGTACATTTCAGCCTATTAGACCTAATCAGCAGAGCTATAGATAGGAAGACCGCCTTGTGCGTGATTCGAAATCCAAGTGTCAGGCTGACAGCCGAGCATCTTAACCCTTACATTTAATAGGTATGTCCGCTTAATTAATTAATTAATTAATTATTAATTAATTAACTTTCAAAAATTAGGTACGACTTCAATTAAGCACATATTCTCCCAAATATATATATATATATATATATATATATATATATATATATATAATATATAAATCTTAGCTAATTCTGGCACAAAACCACACTAGTCGTATACCTAATGAGGATCGAACTTACAACCCAGCACTTCCTTTAATAAAACTAGCAAATTTATGCACCCTCCGGGTGCAAGTATTCAAGTTTTAATGTAATAAAATATTATATTAAATTAGAAAGGCTAATAAAACTAAATAAGAATACAGATAAAAAAATTTGAAACAGAGCGAGTATAATAAAAGATTTGAAACAGAGGGAGTATAATAAAAAATGGAACAACTGAAACGTACTCTTCCATCACTCTCGCCTTTCCTTGTTATTTTTTCTAATTTAAGTATTTAGTTAAAAGAGGAAGTAAAGAATAAAATGACACTTATTTCTTCTTGTTAATGGATTTCATTTAAGATTCATTGAAGAGATTTTTGCTTATATTCATTAAAATAAAACCAAACAGTTAGAAATCAATAATACTAAGCACACACTTATTAAATTCGATTTTTTAATATTAATATGCAAATTAGCCTTCCCGTTCACACTGTAAACTGCTATTTTGTTGTATATATCAATATAATTGCATGTTTTTCGTATGTAGATATGGTCAATGTAAAACAATTTTATTAATAATTGAGGTTAAAATTAAAATAAAATCATTGAGAATGTGATGTCAATAACTAAGGGAATTGTAACTTGAGTAGTAATATAGTTTCGGTTACAGACAGACAAACACACAATCTCCATTATAATAAGATATGTATCGACCGAGATTGATGGAGTAATCAAATTATAGGAATAATGAAGTCTATCAACACAGAGTGGTGTGAAATAAAAAAAATGAAGGTTCATTACTTTTTAGAAACAGCTGCTCACAAGTTCAAATCAATGTCTAAAAACATTACTCTCTCTCCCTCGTTTATGTCCACACGCATATACCTGTGAAAACGCGTCAGTTCGCATTAAAATTCGTGTATGGTCCTGTCAAACGAAAAAAAAAATGGGCACATATAAAAGATAAAACCCTGACTGTTTTATAACGTGCATCCCACAAGTTCGCGGAATTAGAGCAGATTGATTAATCTATTCATCTGTTACTTAAAGTTTCCCGTGTCTCGCCGAAAATTTCAGACTTTTCCCGAAATCACTCCCCCAAGAAATGGATAATTCAATTTTCTATCCAGTTTGTTTTTCTTTTTGGGGCCTTTTTTATAAGCCCTTACAATTTTGGAAAGAACACTATAGTCATATAACAAAGATAGGTATAAGGCCAGAGCTATAGTGTACCCAGTGATAATCGAAGTCATTAACAATGGAATAGCACTCAGGATTAACTCTTTAGTGTTCTAAACTTGTTAATGGTGTATGAACACTTGTGGGTTACTTAATGCCAACTTTTGTTTTTTTATATACATATGATTTATTTAAGAAATACTTTTCATTAACTTTATATGTGTTAATGAATCGACACTCCACAGTTTATGGGTCTTTTTAAAAACGTAAACTTTTCTATTTAAATAATTGATCATTATTAAATAGATACCAAACGAACATAATCTAAAATGGGAATTTCAATCATGTGCGAAACAAAAAATAAAATTTCATAAAAACTTTTCTTTTTTGACAACCGAAAATAAAGTTTGAATGAATTAGATGTTAAAGAAAATCAAATAAAAAAAAATAAAAATGAGAAGGAGAAGAAACGTCGGGTACGTTACATTGAAAATAAAACGAAAGTGAAAACTGAGTTTATATACATATTTAATTATATTTAGCTGTAAGAAATACTTTAAAAAATAATGAAGATGAAAGGCTTCATACATCTATTGAAAAGAAAAAAGTGGGTTAAATTTTTTTTTTTGCGGGTGGGGGGACTAACGTCGATGTGACTCGGACTAGATTTTATTTCAAAGAACATTCTTCATTTTGTTCGGAACGACAACACCAATAATCAGTGATGCTGAGTAGCTTTTTTAAATTTAGACTTCCTGGATTTTCCATATATTTTGAATTGGGGGGAAATTTGTAAACTAGTCCATGCGAGATATTTAGTCCCAACTAAAGTTTCTAATAAATCATAGACCTAGCGTTTTCTATATATCATGTAACACTAAAGCGTGAACCCTACGTTATACACATAGACTGTATCTTTCCAAGAAAATATTGAAATGTATTCACAGTTAGTTGGAATTGTTGGAAAAAAAAAAACACTGGAATGCATATGGATACTAATTTTTCTGCGTATCCTTTAGATTTTTATGCATCATTGACGCAGGACGTGTGTACTATCAAGCATCTGATAGTGCCAAAAATTTTTTTTTTAAAAACCCCTTTGAGCAATTTACATTTAGAATTCTTATTAATAAACGTTTATTCCTATCCTTGTATCAAATATATTCCAAATTAATTCGAATTAATCCATTCAGATGTGAAATAATATGTATACCATTAAGTACAATGTGTTACACATGCAATGCGCGGGTAGTGTGAGTGTTCGTGTTAGTGTGTGCAGGATGCATTGAAAATCCGTAGAGTAACATAATGATTAAAAAAAAAAGGCATTATTTAACACAAAAGTTATTCTTTTTTCATAATCTTCCTTTCATATTATAATATATATATATATGATATATATAATATAATATATATATTATATTATGATGAAGGAAAAAATTATTTGAGAAGAAAATATTTTCAGTATGCAATTCAAATTATCCTGATCTACCATCTGATGAACGAAATTTTGGGGAGCTAATTAATCTACTTAGACCCCCAATTTGTCGAAATTAAATTTATATGAATAACGGTGTGAGTTTTTCCTTCCTTCAAAGATATATATATATATATATATATATATATATATAATGTGTGGTGTGTGTGCTGTGTGTGTTGTGTGTGATATATAATTATTATATAATAAATATAATGATATTTACTTTTAATACCACTTTCACTAGTGCTTTCATCACACATGCAAGCACATAACATACACACACTGAAGAACAACAAACACACACACAGAATATACACACACTACTGCACATACACATAGTACATAAACGTAATGTGTGTATTATGTGTTTGTGTTTAAGTAGTATTAAAATGTATCAATACAAAGATATACTAAAAAACAAGTACAAATAACAATAAATGTATTCCTAAAACATAAACAATAATGTTCATGCGAGAGAGATAGAGAGATCAGAGATAGATAGATAGATAGATAATAGATAGAGATGAGAGAGGAGAGACGAGAGAAGAAAGAGAGAAAAACGAACTGTAACATTAGTATACATCCACTTTTATATTGTAAAAAATTGTAAGTTAATTAGTTGAAATATGTATATATGAAATAAATCATACTACTCAACACAACACACACACACACACACGCACACCACACCACACCACCACACATATAATATATAATATTTAACTAGATACTCATCCATTACTACTCACAACCACCACACATTATATATATATATATTAACTAAGAATATCATCAATACTATCGACACAACACACACACACACCGTCATACACACAAACACACACCACTACACACACACACACACACATATATATAACTCATATATATATTATATATATATATATATATATATATATATTTAACTATGAATACTCTTCTCCTGTCTTCATTTCCATGTTTTGAGTTAAAAACGTATTCATTTATATGCAAATATTCAGATACACAAATATGTTAAATATTATAAACATTAGTTTGAAAGACTTTCTGTTGTCTTTTAATACTTTGAAAGTAAAAAAAAATTCTTCCTGCTAAAAAAAAAACCTAAATTAAAACAACCTGCTACGCAGGTTTCGCAGAATACACGCTAAAAGAAAAAGGAACACATATATTACAAAGGAATTCTCGAGTGAAGCTACGAAATTCGCTTAGTTGAATTGTACATCGGTATGTGAATTCTATATTACTTTGAGATGAATTCTAAAAAGCGGAACAAAGAGAATAATTTAGTACGACGAAATCTAACTGATCTTCCTTAAAAAAAAAAACAACTTGAACAATAGCTCGATGGGTACTACACAACACAATAGAGATTCATCAATCTATCATCATGGTCGACGCAGGCAGCACAACTATCCCATGACAATCTCTCCCCAACCCTTCCTCCCACTACATTCATTCAATTCGACGTCTCCCAGGAGTTCTTTCCTCTCTGCAAGCCCCAAGCATCTCTTACATAAGCGGTCAATGTAGGTCCTTATGGCGGCCACACTGGCATGTCCGTGTGGGCCTTCCACAGAGAACATCGCTTATTGAGTTCGTCCTCTGCTTCTCCAGCAGTGCCCCGCATGCCTGTCCGTCTCACTCGATGGTCTGTGAATAGGGGCAGGTGACCATACACGCTGCTCCCCTTGTGGGTGCTGATCTCTACGACTTGTTTCAATACTGCTCGCCCAGCATTCTTGTGAGCCCCATCTAGCTTATTCTCGAGGCGCCTCGATTAGGTCCATCGTGCGTCATACAGCAGACTAATATACTTACAGCCTGAAGAGATGCGCTTTCGAGAGACATTTATTTATATTTATTAACTTCGAGGGGGAAAAATAATTTAAACAGAGCATAAGAATTGCTTATCCGTATCTTTAAATCTATAATTCTATAAATCATTTGATATTAAAAAATTAAAGCAAAGTAACATCTTGGCAATTGTTCTTGCTACTAAAGTAAAGTCGTCGGGGGCTAAAGACGGTATCAGCCGACAGCGAGGAAGTCTTCTCCCCCGTTTCACTAGTGCTTAGACAAGGAATACGTTTTGGCATCTGAGGGGAGCGCCAAACCTACCATCAGCCTCCTCACTTTACCACATAGATCCCTGTCTATTTCATACGCAGAGTTGCCAGGTTCGGTATTCGAACCTGAACCTTAGTGATTCCGAGGCGACGCTCTACCGACTGAACTAAACCGGCTGTGATTAACAGCATATATGTGGGAAATACTAAACTAACAATATTCATGTTTCATTCATCAGCCAAATAATTTTAGTTCAGTATTAATCTGCGTTATCGGACTATTGTCCCCATCTTCATAGTTAATTTGTCAACGTTTCGCCGAATCCCTCCGTCTTCTTCAGTATTCTTGCGACTCGAGGACCTTCTCAGACGCGGGAACCTTCTTTTCGAAACTCGGACTTCCTGTCTTATCTGAGCCCAGCGCGGAACTTTGAACCTAAATGGCTCCCGATATACGAAAGAAAGATCCGATGCTCGAAAAAGAAGGCCCGAGTCCGATCAAGTTCCCGAGTCGACAAAGACAATACCTGAAGAAGGCCGGCAGTGATATCGCCGAAACGTTGTAACCAAAATAAACACATGAAGCGATGGCACAATATCCGAATAACGCAATAATACTATCTTCAAGCCTTCATCTCAAACATTCAGAGAAATAAGTTCCTATTCAATTCTTTATTTACTCGGCACATATACGCACAATTCAACATAACTTTTATTCATTCTGGATTTGCCTAAACTAATTCATTCACTCCATAAATAAATCTTCAATTCATGCCAAACTAATGTTATTTTATCAAAAACTTTTTATTATCTTTTCAGGTCAGTTAACTTTGAAGCACGAATTTTGAAGAATCTGTGTTTAACGCCTCAACAGATACTGTTCAAGTTAAACGACCCTGAAAAATATAAAGTTTTAAATAAAATTAAATGGTGCGTTATATCTTTTTTCATTAAATATCACCACTGAACATTTCATAAATACGGTTAATTCCCTGATTTGGGGTTATTTTTTCTTCGGTCGGGATGGAATTTTAGGTCCGTTAGTTCGATTAACAAAATCTTACACACAATAGTCGCTAACCCACCATTTGTCGTGCAAAGCACGCAAATCATATAAGAAACAACTTTGTAGGAAGTGCGTGGGTTGTAATTGTTAAAATCTATGAAATGGACTCGTCGCACGAGTTAAAATCTTGGACTGTTAATTCATTCCTTAGCGTCTAATATCCCTGGGAAGGTATGAATCCCTATCTCCCTCCAGCTATGGGTAAAAAGCAGGCAGACTGGATTCTATTAACCATGGCTAGGTACCAGTCTGGGAGAAGAAAACTCTGATTCAAAACCTGTAAACTCCGCTTAAGAAATTGACCTTGGTCGTATCCTGCTCGTGCGGGATTGGTAAAATTTATATATTTAAAAAAAAAACGTTTTTGAATGTATTACTCTAAAGTATAAGTGAAAAGTATCGAAATATGAGATTGGAAATTTTCGAATGCCAGAATGACCAAATAACAAATATTATGAAAGGAATATTTATTATGAAGGGAGATGTCAAAAATTTTACGAACCCATCCTTGGCCTCGCTCGGACCGACAAGATAACCGCTGAATACCCCTCTTAATATGCCCTAAGCAACGGCTGGCAATATTCAACACCATATATTCTCCGGACATAGCTTGCAAAACTTATATGGAAGTGAATATCAATCCCCCAGTAAGAGCCAAACTCAAGTAATTCATTAACTAAGAACTACTTTTCCCTATCCATACGCTTAAATAGCTTAAGGACAAGTTTGATTGCCCGAACTGAGCACCATCTCCGAAAGGAAATAATTAATTTTTTTTGCGGAAGGGCAACTTCATTTTAAACCTACCCAGTCACATTCCAGCAGCTATGGATGAGGTAAATAAGACGCTTGTTCGGCTTTACAGATAGATTAAATATGGTATCTGTTGGAAGAAAAATAATTATAAATAAAAAGTATATGTTCTGCGCAAAAGATTTCATCTTTTTTTATGAGGTTAGGGTGAAAAAGATAGAAAGAAAATGCAGAGTAGATGTCTAAGAGGCATAACAAATAAATGAATATATTACTGCGTTTTTCGGACTATTGTCCTCTCTCGATGTATCTGTATGATTATATACTATTTCTCTGAATGTTTGAAGATAGCTTGATGATTAGTATTATCTGCCGTTCATTCGACTGATTTTCCTCATTTTTCTTGTTATCTGCTACAAACGTTTCGGCCGATGTCCCATTCGGCCATCATTCAGTATTCTGTCGGACTTGCGGAATTTTTTTCGACTCTAATACGGAACCTTCTTGTCGTAATCGGGAACCATTCACGAACTTCTGAACCTAACCCTTTAGCAGTTCCACAAGGTATCCTTTCTCATTCCGTACGATAGCTGGGTAAGAGCGCATTTAAGCTGTGTTAACTATTATTTCTATGATTACTGCCACCTGACCAGGGACTTGAACCGCCAGTCCAGAATAACTGTTTAACCCTTTGTCCACTTACCAGTGTCCAAGTTGGACATCCAGTGTACTTTATGGGAAATAGATAAGAGTTGATTATCGAAACTCACCTCACAGCACAATGGGTTATGAGAAAACTCACGGTTAAGTCAAACACCGGATTCTGCGTAGCATGACCGAAATTAAGCCAACGGTTCAGCCGGGTGAGTACTTTAGTGGGTACCACTTTAGAACAGCAGATTACTGTAAGTAAACTTGAAGCATGTGTTCTAGACAAGTAAATTAGTAATGAGAAAAAGAAAATAAGTTAAGCAACCATGATGCAGTTCAGTATGTAGATCGGGTAAACCTCGATTAGAGCATGGTACTCTTAGGTACGCCTCTGAACGCGCTGTCCAACTAAGTCAAAGCTTAGTAAATGAGCAAAAGAAGGAAGAAGATAACAGCAACAATGAGCCGTTCAAACACTTAGATGGGTGACACATTGTATAAAAGCAACCTGGTCTGTATTCCAGTATTAGCAAAGTTGTAAATAACACAATAGATCACCGGACCAAGTCACCAACAGCCCACCCCAGCCAGATCAGTTTTAAAGGAACTGAATTTTGCTTCACGTTTCAGTCAAACAAAATCAACAACCGTTAAAACGAAAGAAACACGTATTATACTAACGATAGTTTATTGATTTTATAACCTACCCTATTCAGAATTTTAGACTATTTAAATAAAATTTGATAGTGAATCTTTTTTATTAACCTAGTCCGTAGAGGCACATGGAAAATAATAAACCATGTCTTTCTTTTTTTTGTTCTTTGATTTCATTTTCCTAAATAACAATATACGTTATCTTTAGTTCCAAAACACTAATTTTTTCTACCAATTCCCAACACACAACAACCATACGAAATAACATAAATTTTCTAATTACAACCAAAACTTAGTTTATACCATATCATACACACCAACGCTGCCTCTCTCGGCCTATTCTGATTTGTCTACTGAACAACCAGTGCATAAATCGATAATTCCAGTTCGCTTAAGCCTTTCAACAAACTGGGTGCCTTTGGATGACCTTGGTCCGCGATGAACCTGCATAACACTTGCACTCTACAGCAAAGCGCAGAACATGACAACATCCGTGATGACTTATGTTTACCAGTAATCAGTAATTACTTTAAAGATTTGCTTATGCTGAGACTATAGTTAATTTGTGGCTCTTCGTCCTGGAAGTTCGCATCTCCTTACAAAACTTGAAGTTTGCAAAATCGACATACCAACAACGGAGTTTGTTTGTGATAATTTCTTGCAATTCCAGATTTCTTTTATCTGACAACCGATGATAAGGAAACTTACTCTCTGCGAATCTGAACTTTTAAAGGATCTTTGTAATCTGTTTGTAGTCCTCACACGAATTCTTCTTCTTTGTACACTATCTTCCTTGTTTTTTTTCTTTCTTCTTCCTGTTCTTCTTTCTTTTATCCTGTTGTTCCTCTTTCTCACTTTTCACTTTCCCTCCCAATTTCTGCTAGTTCAGACCGAGCAGTGGTCAAGAAGCAGCAATCTAAATCACTGTGACGAATAAATGATTAAAACTGTAACTTAACTCTACAGATAGATACGTTTCTAATCAATCCACCCTTCTGCTATATCCTTTCCTATTCCTTTAACTTTCTCTGTTTGTTCTCCTGTCTACGTATTTTCTCTCTTTTCTTGCACTTATTCTTCTTTCTGATTTGCTCCTCTTTTTCTTTTCTTCTTTTCTGTCACCCTTCTTCAAATGCTTTCTCTCTTCTATCCCATTTGGTTTTTCTTGTTTTTGTTTGTTTGGTTTTCTTCATTTTTAATCTTAATCATTTCTCTTCCTAACATAATCATTTCATTCACTTCACTCATTTATTTTTCTATCTTTTACATCATTTCCCTTTAATTTTGTTTCATAGCTTCTTCGTCAGATTACCAGTCTTCTCTCCTTTCTCTTCTTCTGTGGTGTATGTATGTAATTTCATCCACAGAACACCATTTAACCTATCAGGCTCTTCAGTGAGCTCGACATTTCAGCCGGATAATAAACTTTATATATATATATAATATTAGATATATTACTATAATTTATTATATATGTATTATATATTATATTTATATTTATATATATAATATTATCACATATTTATATATATATATATTCAGTATTATACTATATTATATATAATATATTATATTATATATTTATATATATATTCATATATATATATATAAATATATAATAAACTATATTATATATATATCTATATTATATATTTAATATATATTTAATTATTAATCATATTCTATATTATATATTCATTACATATATTCTATATATTATGTATTCTTAATTGTATCTATTACTACCTCTTTTTACTTTTTTTAAAATAATGTTTATTTATATATTATATAGTACTATATTGTATCTATAATATTTATATATATATGTACTTATATATTTATATTATCTACTATTTATAATATATTACTAAATACTATATATATTTAATATATAATATTTATCTAAATTCTACATATATATCATATACTATATATATCTTATATATAGTATATATATATATATATAATATATATATTTAATAGTAATATATATTATATTATAATTTAATATACTAACTATATACTTATATACTATAATACTTATATCATATATTTAACTATTATTATTATTATATTAGTACTATCATAATATATATATATTATACATATAAATACATATTATATTATATTATATAATTATAATAAAAATATACTACTATATAATTATATTATATATATATATATATATATATATATATTAAAATATATAATATATTATATAAATATATATATACTATATATATATATATTTTATATAATATATATAAGAGAGATAGAGAGAGAGAGAGAGAGACTCTCGTTCTTTTATTCTTAGAATTTCGAATACAACCCGCCTGTCTACGTGACTGAGTAAATTCCCTATTTCTAACGATGCCGAGCGTCGATTTCAAAATTCTCCTTCTATTTCTGATTGTTTTCAATAAAAAATATTCCCACTAGAAACGCTGACGAACACACTCATCCTACTTGCCTAGCCACCATGTAGATAATTTCATGGCGTACTCTCGAATAATATTCTTTTGATAGGCAGTTCCTTCTACTACAAGAAAGAATATTGCAAACACAATCTTACTACCCCTTTGTCCAGACAAATCTATTTCAGTGCCGTTATAGATGCGCCTACCTTTTTGATTCTGTTTATAGTATGCGCCTACCCACTTGAAAGTGTCCCTACCTTCATAAGATATATGCATCGATAAAGTGTAGGCATTTCATTGAAACTAATTATTTTTAACATAATATTCAATTTCAAGAAATGCAATCAGTCATAAGCTGTATATAGTGATTAAGAATAATTAAAAAAAGTTATTCATAATTGACAAGAATCTATTTAATTCTAAATATTCTAAAATTCTTAAAATAGGGTAGGTTAGGGTTAGGTTAGGTGTAGCAGTTATTATTATAACATTATATATGTTTTGATGTAAGCCACATTACATATAGAGAAACATGATTTTGTAGTAGCCCACATATTATATGTACCGATATTTATTGTATTGATACGAAAAACATTTTCTTCAAGATAACAGACTCTCTCCACTGGAAAAAACTGGTGCAAAACAAAATCTTCTACTTTCTTTATACCAGACGAAGTATATTATTTCGTATATCGAAATAATAATTTTTCAAAATAACAGATCCTCCCAGTATAAACAATGACGCAATATAATCTCCTAATTCTATTTTCCCTAAGCAAAAAATACATCATTATTGCAGTATTTCGAATAAATGAAATTCCAAAACGACAAGCTGTTTGCCTTGGAATCACTGCTGCAACACAATCTTCCTACATCCCTTTTATTAAAACAAAACTATTGTCATCGTAGTTATTACTGAAAAATTGTTTTGTTTTGATTTTAAGACGAACCCCCCTCCCATCTTTGGAACAGTGCGCAACATACATCTTCCAATTTCCCTTGTACCAGACTCTAAACTACGCTTATATAACTTGACTATAATTTCCCACTCTCAAACCTTGCAGCATCATTAACACTCATTTACTAAATAATAATCCGTCTCCTGCCTGCTGCTCTCTCTCTCTTCTCTCTCTTCTCTCTCTCTCTCTCTCTCCTCTCTCTCTCTCTCTCTCCTCTCTCTCTCTACCCTCCCCCACTACGCAATTTTCCTTATTCCAGCCAGCCACCACATTCCATTCCCTCTATCCTTCTTATCTCATTCCCTGGTGCACACATCTCTTCGTTGTTACCACTCTAACAAGGAGAAGCACGATCGACGGCTGCGAAAGCTGCCTTTCCCTTTCCTTATTCCTTCAGCGCGCCTTTTTTTTTACTTTTTTTTATTTTTTACGGGGAAAAGAGACGGGAGAGAAATTCATTCCTACTTTCCTGCCGCCATTTCTCCCCCCCCTGCACACCCCCTCCCGCCCAGTGACACGAACTACCTTCAACCAATCCGGCTCTGAAGGCTACCTTTCCCTACCTTCCCTTTTCCATCAAGTTTTCCATATTCGCACCACTCCTCCGTATGAACTGCGATCCCGTCAGTCTCCCGACAGGCTTCCTTCTTTCACCATCCTATATCGCTGTGCACCCACCCCAAACCAACGACTTTCAATCCTCCATTTTTGATTCTCTACTTCTTTTTTCAACTGATTCAATCCTATCCCTTCTACTCCTATGCACACAAATTCAGAGTTTTGCTTTTTCCATGTCTGTTGTTGTATTATGTGTTTACTGTCGTGTAGTGTGTACAGTGCGGGGCGGATGTTACGCAGGGTGTTGTGGAGGTGGAAGGGGTTCTACAGGCTAGGAAGTTGACGTGGTTGACCGTGAGTTTCTTTGGTCTAAAAGAGATTCCTCTCCGCTGGCGTAAACACGAACGAGGGAAAACGTGTTCTCGCATTCGGCGTCCAGGTCTGTGTGTCTGTCTGTCAAGGAGACAGAGAATAAGAGAAGAAGAGAGGAAATATGTGGGCAGTGGGGGGCATTGCAGTAGGCAGGGATTGTGCACGCACTTTAAAGAGTGTGAATTGCTTTTTACACATTTGTACAAATGGGTTCCCTGCTCACACATATTCTATATTGATCTATTGTTATATTATTATTATTATTATTCTATTCATAAATGTTTTTCACACGATGCACACATTTTCTGAGTGCCAATTAGATTGGTGAACTTTGCTTAGGCTGGCACAAAACACATGCACGCAGCACCCCAGTACAGATGAAGTCAGCAGTTGTATAATGGTTCTGCAACGACGAGGGTTTAGCTTACCTTGGAACAAGCCACAGCGTGTGGAGCATCCCACTTTCAAGATCAAGGCAAGTTTTTTTATTGTAATGCCCTCCCCCCCCTCTCTCTCTTCTCATCTTCTCTTCTCTCTATAATATATATATATATATATATATATATATATATACTATATATATTATATATTTATATATTGGCATTCCAGCTGGGAAAAACTATAGTTTTTTGGCCCCTGAAGTTACAGCACTCCTGTGACTGTGAAGTCAAATGTTTCGAACCACAATGTCGCACTGCGAAGCTGTCCTGAAATGTTGATGTTGGCTGGTGCTTTGTTGCCACGGCTTTTCTTCTGGACCTTTGCTTATGTGTTGCGCCATGGTTATTATATATAAAATATATATACTATATATATAATATATAATATATATATATATTAAGATAGAGGAATGAAAAAAAAATGAGAAAAGTTATTGGCATGAAAATGTGTCAATGCTAATAAAGCAGAGCAGTTTATAATCAATTGTAATATTATGATTATTACACTCATAACTTGAAGTTGCCATGGTAATCCAATTCATCAGATGAGTCCAATGATTGAGGTCTAAAAACATTTTAAAATCGCTAAAAAATACTGGTTTTTTAAAATCTCAACCATTTCCACGACTGGTCTTTAGACCCAACCAGTGGACCATCTGATGATTGGATTACATGAAGACTTCAAGTTATGTCAGGTAAATCCATTAATATTACATTAAACTAATATATATATATATATTATAATATATAATATATATTATGACGGAGAAAGAAAAACTATGAATTAAAACCTTAGGAGTGTTTTTCGCACAATCTGTGGCACATTTGTGCAAATTCTTCTGCAATCCATTTTTCTTCATTAAGGTTTGACTGTTCTACACAGAAACTTCTCCTTGGTAAACACAGATCATCGAATGAACCAATGGTTCACATCATGAACGTTAAAGTTTCACAGCCAGAGATCACACACATCACACACACACACATCATACACACACACAGCTACAACACACACACACACACGCACACACACACAACATATATATAATATATATATATATATTAGAGAGAGAGAGAGAGAGAGAGAAGATAGTGGAGATGGTCACTGTCAGCATTTTTTGGCTCGAATGGTTGTACCAAAGCCAGATTAAAGTAGGTTGCTCAATATAAATTTGAAAACATCTTCACCTGATGATTGCCATCGCATAAACCAATTGTTGCCGAAATGTTCCTTTGTCACCTAATAAATAGAATATGTAAAAAACCCTGTATAATTTATTTATTTATATTATTATATATATATATATATATAATATATAATATATTTATATATTGCCCCTGGTTGGAAGTAGCGCTAATGTCTAGCCACACTGATGAATTGGGAAACGTTGAAACACAGTGTCGTGCGATGACTTATTATATGCTCCAAAACCCGCAAGAACTTCCTCTAGGACGACTTCAATTAACTTTGACTGCAAGCCATAAAGTAATGATCGTCTTTGTTACAGAGTTGATTCTCTCCGGTGATCGTAAAATATTATAAAACCAATTAGTATTTAATAGTTTAAACACAACTCCCTTAATTGGCAGCTCCAAATGGCTGAGAAGTTACGAACGGCTGATGAAAAGTCAGAGGAGTTCGCTCCCCATGGTCTGGAGCAGATTGGCGTGTCTCTTGCCACACTGAGAGACGTAAACGTTGATAACACTGGTTCTGTGTCATAACACACACGCATCACATACCAATGATTTATTCTGATGTTATTATTTAAAATTAATTAATATATTAGAGAAACATTAAGCTATGGATAAATCTCTACCGAAACACGTGTCAGAAAAATTAAAGAATCAAATAAAATTTAATCCTATTTTACTTCATTCAACTATTTTCTCCTTTATTTTTCATTCACTATATATATATATATTATATATATATATAATAATATATATATATATACTATATATATGAGGTTAAGTAAACAAAACAAAATGTGTTTAGTTTTATAGGCTTCAAGCGACAATTTTGGCAGATATGTGCTTAAGTGAAGTCTAATTTGAAAATGTTGATTAGTTAATAATTAATGGATTTAGGCGGCATATATGTTACAAATGTAAGCTAAACCTTTGACATTTTCTCACTTTTTAGCCTTAAATTCGATCATATATGGCCCGCTAAAATTCATTAAAAAACCTATTAATTTTCAAAATTAGGTATGACTTCAATTAAGCACATATCCTCAAAAAAAAAAGATATAGATATATTATATATATTATATATATATAATATATATTATAATATATTATACAGAGAGGAGGGAATCTCAAAGCAATCCGTGGCATTATTATTACACGCCTTTGCTGACAATGAACTTAGCAGATATTTTATCTAACGCGATTTTCAAGCAAACAAATACACACGATATTAATTAAATAAAACTTTCAATGATTAAGCCTACTTAAAATTTATTCAACCAGTCTCTCTTCTTTGTATGTTTTCTCTTTCTAATTCCCTCTTCATACGTGGATTGTAAAGGTCTGCCTTATGTATCGACTCAGAAAGCCGAAATAATTGCGCAGTAGATTTCCAGTCGAGTATTATATTGGAGAAGACAGGAATCGAACTTTTCCCTTCCATACTCTACCATCGAACAGTCATCTCAGCTATGAAATTTGTCATGAAGACACACCACAATTCTAGATATGTATCAGCAGTTCAGGAATTCATTTGCCTATTTATAATCTAAAAAAGACATGGGTTGTTTCTGAAAAAAGAAACTTCATAAAGACATATATATAACATAGGTTGGGGATTTAAATAGAAATAAAATTAAATCAAAATTAAATAATAATAAAAAAGTTCTGAGCTCGGACTCTGGCGTCCAGAGTTAACGGTCTGATTCAATGTAATAGTCTCCATCTATTACTCGAGCAGTGATGTCCTTTTATTTCTCCTCTCACTTCAGTCATACTTCCCTATATGGTTTCACTTATTTATGTTACGCTTTCTATCATCATATTTTAATTTTTGAGAATTTAATTAAACAATTATAGCGAAGTGTTACTGTTAATATACATCTGTTCGTTGTGAGTCAGCTGGTTCTCACAAGATCTTCCTATTGTAGTATCCTTGTGTAATATAAAAAGTAAGTCGACGGGGCGGCTAAAAGTCGTTATCAGCCAGTCAGCCTAGGGTGTCTATCCCTTTTTCAATAGTGCCTAGAACCAAGAATTGTTTAGCATCTGAGGTGGAGCACCACACCTACCATCAGCTCCATTACTTTACCGCACAGATCCTGTGCTACTCATAACGCCTGCAGTTGGCGGACCCAGATCGAACTAGAAACCTTGTTGATTCTAGCCGAACGCCTCTGACGACTGAGCTAACCCGGCCCCATTATATTATGTGCTAATATAACTGTTAGTAAATATCTATTGTAGTGGTCGTTTTAAAATGAACCAAATGCAGCCTAGTTCGCGCCTCAAGTGTTAATAATATTACAAGCAAGGGATACATCAATGAGTTTGTTCCACTGGATGCCTCATACTTTTACCCTTGTGCCAAATAAACTAGTATATGTTAATAAGAAAGCAGGTCTCTCAGAACATTACTACAGTATGCAGTGTCGACTCGCTTTTGGTATCCTACACATTACTACAGATGGTTCGACTCTGTTTGGTATCCTTACCACATTACTTACAGTAGAGTTCGACTTCTCGTTTGGTATCCTACACATACTACATATGTAGTTTCGACTTCTCGTTTGGTATCCTACACATTACCTACCAGTATGAAGTTCGACCTCTCGTTTGTATCCTACACATTACATACTATGAGTTCACATTCTCGTTGGTATCCTATACATTACTACAGTATGAGTTCGACTCTCGTTTGGTCATTCCTACACACTTACTACAGTATGAGTTCGACTCTCGTTTTGGTATCCTATACATGTACTACAGTATGAAGTCGACTCTCGTTGGATATCCTACACAATTACTACAGTATGAGTTCGACTCTGGTTTGGGTATCCTACCACATATAAGATGAGTTCGATCTCTTTGTATCCTATTACCATTACTACAGTATGAGTTCACTCTCGTTTATCCTACACATACTACAGTATTGAGTTCGACTCTCGTTTGATCCTACACATTACTACAGTATGAGTTCGACTCCTCGTTTGTATCCAATACATTACTACGTAGAGTCGACTCTCGTTTGTATCCTATACATTACTCAGTATTGAGTTCGACTCTCGTGGATCCTATACATTAACTACAGTATGAGTTCGACTCTCGTTTGGTATCCTATACATTACTACAGTATGAGTCGACTCCGTTTGGTAATCCTTAACATACTACAGTAATGAGTTCAGACTTCTCGTTTGTTTTATCCTACACAATTACTACAGTATGAGTTCGACGTCTTGCGTTTGGTATCCTACACATTACCACAGTATGAGAGTCGACTCTCGTTGGTATCCTACACAATACTTACAGTATGAGTTCGACTCTCGTTTGTATCCTACACTTACTACAGTATGAGTTCGGACTCTCGTTTGGTATCCTACCATCATTACTACAGTATTGAGTTCGACTTCTCAGTTATTGGTATCCTACACATTACTACAGTATGAGTTCGACTCTCGTTTGGTATCCCTACACATTACTACAGTCATGAGTTCGACTCTCGTTTGTATCCTCACATTACTAGCAGTATGAGTCGACTCTCGTTGGTAATCCTATACATATACTACAGTATGAGTTCGACTCTCGTTTGGATCCTACCACATTACTACGAGTATGAGTTCGACTCTGTTGTATCCTACACATTACACAGTTATGAGTTCGACTCTCGCTTTGATATCCGACACATTACTACAGTATGAGTTCGGACTCTCGTTTGGTATCATCATACATTCTGACCTTATGCCACCTGAGAAGCTTATAAAGAAGTAAATAAACTGATTAAACCCGTTACCATTAGTATTAAGTTCAATTCTTAACCTTGGGCTCTTTGTGAGGCTAAGTAATTTCAGAGTGCTTGTCGTGATAAATGTGTAGCAAGCTCAATTCTGAAATGAATAAAATTTAAAAACATTGCCTTAAAAAACACCAATAAAAAATGAATTAAGCATACAAAATATATAATATATATATATATATAATATATATTATTAGTTTTTTTTTTTCCGTAGTTAGGACTTTCCATGTGTGGTTTTAACCAACTGATGCAGAGTAGACCATAAGGAGAGCTCAATGCTACCTAATACCAGTGAAGAAAACAGGACAGAGCAAGATATTTAGTAAATGAAGAAAAACTTAGTCATAGTTCTTGTGATACCTAAGATTGCCGTATTTAATACGTTGAAAAAATTATTGTAAGAAGCAAGGTAGAGTTTTTCTTCATTACTATATATATATATATATATAATCCATTCATTTTGCTACGATATCGGAAATTTGATAGTAGAAAAATTTCTGTGAGTTGAATATTCAAATTCATTTATACAGCTATGCTTATAGGTTATCGAGTAGTTTTTTATCTTTACCATCCCTACTTCTATACTGTATTCTAATTATATATAATATATATATATTATATTTATATATATATATATATATATATATATATAATATATACGTGTGTGATGTAGTATGGTGGGTGGATAGTTGTGGGTGTGTGTGTGTGTAGAAAAATACGAAAAAAACAACAAAGCATTCCCAACAAGGATTAATTATATATAGATCCAAATTGACCGTTGGGCCCCGTTTTCAGTTTTTATAGACCATTGCATCTGGACATTTAGACGAAAAAGTGTTGTCTAAACATGAAAGATGTTGATTAAAACTAGAACACGTTCTAACGTTGACTTCACAATCAAATCATTTTATCTTTAGAAATACTTTTTTCGTTCATTTTCCATTTTCGACCGATATATATATATATATATATATAGATATTATATATATAATATAATATATATATATATATTTTTGAAATAAAAAAGGCCTTAAATACATGAGTATCTGGTGATGGACCATTTCCCACTCGTGGGTATACAGTGTATACGAGTGAAATGGTTCACCATAACCACGATACCCATGCTTTTTAAGCTTTTGATTCCCAAATAACTTCTCTGTATTACAATAATTAACATTGAGCTCCATACGAACCTAACTCTACCAACAAACTACTGTAGAAATAGACCAGCCTAGAATCACCTAAACTATACAAGAACTTGGTACCACACCAAAGTATAAATATACTATATATAATATATAGATATATATATAATATATATATATATATATATATATATATATAATGAGAAAAACATCAACTTCAAATGCCACCGTAACGTTAGCCCCCCACTTCAAACTGCTGCTGACGTTGATAGAAGCTTTTAATGGCGATATATTGGCGATGTTGTCGGGAGCAGTTCTAATCCCTTAATTATTTGCGTCTTAATGAAATTTTCGGGATTATCTTCTTTTGGAAGTGGTAAATTTAAGTATATTGGTTATAATCAATTTAAGTAAGACCAAAACTTACCAGCATTACTTATTCATAATGGAATTGTTGTTTTTCTGTCTGAACCGAACACTAATTCCTACTCAAGTCCACATTCTCTAGTATTTGACATACTTCTCCATGATCTTTTTTTAATCTAAACCTCAATTATAATAAATATGTTTTTTACAATATTAATACTGTTAACTATTTACGATCATACATGCAATAATTCTATACATACAACAAAATAGCGGTTTACAGGTGGAACGGGAAGCTAATTTGATTATAATATAAAAATCGAATTTAATAAATAGTGCCTTATTTATTATTCATTTCTACGTTTTGGTTTATTTTAATGAATATAAGTAAAAATCTCTTCAAGAATCTTAAATGAATCCATTAACAAGAAAAAAACTCATTTATTATTTACTTCTCCTTTTAACTAAATACTTAAAATTAGAAAAAATAACAATGAAAGATGAAAGTGATGAAGAGTAGTTCAGTTGTTCCATTTTATTATACTCCCTCTGTTTTAAATATTATTATTATACTCCCTCTGTTTCAAATCTTTTATCTGTATTCTATTTAGTTCATTAGCCTTCTAATTTTAATACAATCATTTTATTATATTAAAACTTAAATACTTGCACCCGGAGGGTGCATATATTTGCATAGTAATATAATTGATAACAATAACAATAATTTTTTGTATGATTGTTAAAAATATTTGATTTTTAATAGTTTACATATATATACTAGCAGCGGCTACCCGGTGTCGCGCCTGGCTAGAGGGACATTTTTTAAAGTAGTCCGCAGATCCAATTATTACTGGATCGTGAGTTGGGACAGCACATGAGATTCACCTTACATTAAATCCCTATGTAAAAATAAAAAAAAAAAATAGACCTTGCATTGATCCAGCTACTCTGAAAAGAAATGTTAATGTCTACTTACCAAAATATCAAATGAAAAAAAAAAAGTCCATGCTTCATCATTTTAAATTTTATTTTTTAATTATCTCAAGAATATAAATCAAATCCATTATTTGAGCTCAAAAATCAATTCCTGTGACATTTAATGTGTATATATATTTACTTTGTGTTAATTGTTTTATTTCGAAGTTCCTCCGGACATACACATTACACACAACTGCCCTTATATATGTATAGATTGATAAATAGATATAGTCTATCAGCAGGTATATAAGAATTTCGGACAAACTTTTCAAAACTTATATATATCTCCGAGTTAGAATGGGCCATCTGTTATGGTCGGGGATGCAGCGATTATCATGTAAAAAATCAAAAAAGAAATCAGAATCGTTGTGTTTATATCCATAATTTGTTCATATAACAAACCTTATAAATTTCTGTTTATCAGTAGTTTCTTTACACAAATTATGGTCCCGACGATGTTTGGTAAACAAACCGAAACCGCTGTGCGTCGCTAGATAAATATCACCTTTCTAGCAACTTTTTTTTTTTTTCAGAGGTTGTGGCACATTTTTTTTTATGACGCTCCAACACGCCGAATCAACGAAAGGTCTTTTTTTTTTAAAACTCATGATTCAGTAATAATAGATCTACGAACACTCTGTCCTTATATCCAGGCGATGCCGGGAAGGCGCCTTCTAGTGTAATGTATAAGTTAAATGTATGGAATTAGCACATTTTGTTAATTTCGTGTCATTAAAAATAGTGTTTTAGATTCAAAATAGTTAAAATAAATTTATCAAAAAGACAGTCTCATCTCTTTTTAACATCTTTTCGTATACAAATTCACCACAAAACTTCAATTGAAAAGTTTGAAAAATTCACCTATTTTCTGAAATAAATTTTTACTGCTCGTGATTTTAGCCATTTAAAAACACTTCACTTGAGACATACTATTTTTCAAACACCGTAAATTTCGGCTCAGGGGTACCACCAACGAATGATGAGAAATTTAAACGAAACACGAGTGACCCCTGGCAGTGAAGTTTGAACATGTTTTGTGCACGATTTTTTGCTGTGATTCAAAACAGGTTCCAACGAGTTAAGGGCTGAACCCCTTAACTCGTTGGAACCTGGTTAAGTTTAACCAGATTCTGCGGGGTAACACTTAAAATAGTCTTAACTCTTTGCCACCCACCACTCCAAGAAAGGGTACTTACCTCTCATCCCACTATGAACGCTGGACACAGGTCTCGTTTCATGTGGGCGCATCTAAAAATTGCTCGATCCGTCTGCATCCCCTCAAGGAGGCGCCTCATGCGCTGGGCAACAACACCAGCTCTGCCCTTTAAATCGAGGGGCAGGTATTGTCTGGGGGACAGCCCCTGGATCAGAGCTACATAATTTACTTACCGGTCCAGCGGGCCCGAAGCTCACTGGACCCCCAAGTGAGGGCAAGGAAGTACAAAAACTGAATGGTTAGTTTATTATAATTGAGCAAAATTCAGATTACAGTATAGAATTTATTTGAATAGAATGATTCTGAGGTGAATTAGATAAACTTTGAAATATCCATCATACAGGTAAAAATACCAAAGAAAATTTGATACCACCGTGAGTGTGAAATTTATAGAAGACAAAGAAATTTTTAAAAAATCCTAAATAAGAGTTGACTAAAAAAAAGAGATCTTAATCGTTTTTAATGAAACCCGTTAGCAATTAACGTGATACAAAGGAACCAAATTCATTTATAGACTGCTTGTCGTTGCTTAAACGCTTGAAATTCTGCTTGAACAAAAATTCTTGAATTTTGGAATCAGGGTCTAACACACGTGGCATGCCGAGCCAATTAATCAAAGTCGGACAGTGGAAAAATGATTTGTGCGGTCTAGAAATTATGGATCTACAAATATACATGGGATCAAGAAATGGTGAGAGGGTTTTTTTTCACAAAAGATTTAAAAATTCAACTAAAATGGTCCAGAATGATATCCAGATTACCAGCATGAACATTGATTACCAAAAAGAAACCGTTATTCCTATAAGTATAACATGATCACTCTGACTGATTAAATTATTTATTATTTTCACATTAAACTAACCCTAAACCCTAACCCTAAACCCTAACTCACTCTAAGCCCTAACCCTAACCCTAACCCCGTCTTCTTTTTTCCTAGTAGATCAATAAATGAATAAATAATTTATCAGTCAAGAGTAGCGTTCCTTTTGTTTATGTTAGACTATATAGTAATTAACCAAGAAACCTTTTTGAAGAGTGCTCGTGTAGATGGTGGGCTCTTGATTTTGGATTCGCATAATATGAGACGACGGCACTTAAGTCAATATAGACGTTAAACACAGCAGATACGTAGATCTATGCTAAGAAATGAGAATATGATAACTGAAACGTGTACAATCGGTTGCCACAGCTTATAATCTAAGAAAGTTCAGAGTTACACATGATTTATTCATAAACAAGGTATACTTTTGGTCTGTGCAGACAACAGCCCGGATATTGACATCATTGAAAAGGTAAAGGGTGTGATTGACAAGTAAGTTTTTGAGGTAAAAGGCAATTTAATACATTACAGGAACTCAAATACTGCCACATAGAATGAAGCTTGGAATGAAGGTCCTGGCGAACTCTTCTATCATTTGTTCAGAATAGCCAGATCAGATTTCCAAGAAATTAGCAGTTCTGGTTGGGTTGTTGATGGTTGTCTTTTACGGCATATCAACCTCAGTGGTCATTTTAATGCCGATAAAGTTTTGAAATAAATCAATTCATTAATGGATAATACCATTTTTATAAATACATGTTTTTCTATTTAACCCATAGATGAACCCTAACAAGTACACCACTCCGGTCAGAGTGGGACCAGCGACAATGGTGATGAAGGGCTGCTCCACTTCCCCAGACTCCAGAACTGGAACCTCATCATCAGATAAGTTAACGTCATGTCCAGGACCATAAGACCCACAGCCACGCTTCTAGCACCCCATGATAAAAAAGGATTGGTACTTGCCATAAGGCAATAGGTTGGAAAATCATAATAGGTGCTATGCGCTTGACGTGACCAGTCGATTGATCGAGATGGGGCCTCTCCGACCGCCCGATCGGCCAAATGGATATTGCCATGTCATGAACTGCTCATCCACCTGGGCTTGTCCTTAAGCATCACGGATCGCCACCGACGCCACAGTGCCCCCAATTGGAGGAGTCTTATTCCTCTGCAGAGTGCAGCGTGCATTCTAACGCCCAGCCTACAGGGCGTAGTAGTAGTGTGTCTTTGAGAATTAGCTACTAATCCTTACACCACGATGGGACGCTTAGGATTAGTATCTTATTATAATGGAGATGTGTGTTTTTCTGTCTGTAACCGAAACTATATTATACTATATGTCTTAGTTATGACATCACATTCTCCATGATTTTATTTTATTTAAACCTCAATTATTAATAAAATTGTCTTACATTATTAATACTGTAACTATGTCTACATTACTAACTACTGCAATATATTTATATACAACAAAATAGTGTTTACTGTGGAACGGGAAGCTTTGCATATTAATTATTAAAAAATCGAATTTTAATAAATATGTGCTTAGTATATTGTTTCTAACTGTTTGGTTTTTTTTAATGAATATAAGTAAAAAATCTCTCAATGAAATCTTAAATGAAATCCATTAACAAGATAAAATAACTGTCATTTTTATTCTTTACTTCCTCTTTAACTAAATACTTAAATTAGAAAAAAATAACAATGAAAGACGAGAGTGATGGAAGAGTAAGTATTCAGTAGTTCCATTTTTTATCTATAACTCCCTTGTTTCAAATTTATTATATCCTCTGTTCAAATCTTTTTTATTGTTTATTTAGTTTCATTAGCCTTTCTAAATTAATACAATTATTTATTACATTAAAACTTAAATACTTGCACCCGGAGGGTGCATATTATTTGCTAGTATAATTAATTACTATTGCCTAGTTTTTGTAAATTACTTTCACCTTGCTATGTGTAGTGGATATATTAACAATTACCTCGATATTCAATTAGATTCGCTTACTAATTCCATATATCGTTAAATCGAACCTTAACGGACCTAAATTCCACCATCGTATGTCACCCTCCGGAAGGTCAGTTAACTTTGAACCACGTATTCTTGGAATATGTGTTACGCTTCAAAGATACGTGGTTCAAAGTTAACTGCCTGAAAAAATGTAACGTTTTAAATAAAAATAACGTGGTTCATTATATATATTATCATTAATATATCAACACTGAAAATTCATTAAATTCGGTTAATTCCCTGATTTTGGTATTTTTTCTTTCGCGGGATGAAATTACGTTGTGAATTAGGACCGTTAATTCTATTTAACCCATATATCTATTTGTTTCTGGTGACATAAGCGACAAACAAAGAAGTATACACAAAAGTTCTCACTGCGTCATTATTATTTATGATGGCTTGTATTGTGTTTGCAGACAAAGATCTGAAAAATCTTTCCACCTTTCGCGCAGGCAAACTGGCTGAGAAACCATACTTAAAAGTTATTCTTGTCACGGCGGCTGCAAGGGAAATTTTTTTTCTTTTTTTTTTTTTTTTCTAGAGAGAGAAGGAAGATGGATATCTCGTGAGAAATGGATTTTACTGTTCGGTCTCTCATCTCGGCGCTGTGTCTGTGGTTTTTCTATAAAATAAATAAATAAATTAAATAATAATTATAATAATAATAATAATCCTGTTATGCGTAATTATCATGCACGCATGAACTCTCTCCAAACTATAAATAGCAGCATACTGCTCTTAAGCGAGAGTCACATATTCCACGGTATGCTCGGTAGTTGCTAGACCGCCTTGTAATTTACTTCTATTTGTATATGTTGTGTACTACTGTACTAATGTATTGTATAACTCATTTCCTCTATTGTGTCTTTATTCTGATCCCTAACCACGCACTAGTTCCAGCAGATCACAGGGTGAAGCTAAAGGAAAATGAAAAAATGGACAAAATATCTGTACCTTGCCAGAGAACTGAAAAGTTATGGAACATGAAAGTGAAAGTGATACCGATTGTGGTTGTGCACTTGGAACAGTCCCAAAAGGATTAGAAATGGTTTGGAAAGTTTTGATATCAAAGGAAGGATTGAAACCATTCAGAACACTGCACTGCTGCAATCTGCCAGAATACTCAGAAGAGTCCTGGAGACCTGAGGAGACTTGCTGTCACTCAGACTCCAGTGAAATACCATCAGCTACACTGGTATGAAAACTCAAAAGGAGTGAATTATAAGGAGTGCCTAAACACTGTTTACCAATACTCTTTTCCATTCAGAGGTTACGTTGTTGTCCACTGGCGATTGTCGATTGACAGAAGATGAAGGTCTTCTTTAACAAGCCTGTAACCTCGTCACGCGCCTTTTTATCTCGCCCCGCCAGTGCAAACAATTCCATCCACTCACGTGACCTATCTAAAGTCGGTGTAGCTTGGAGGGTTTGCAGCCTCTATCGTTTACTACAAATTGCAACGACCGCACCAATTTGTCAACGAGGTTTGGTCTAATGTATACATGTAGATTGTTGAAGACAAGAATTTAAAAAAAAATCCTTAATCTGTCAAAATTCCCCAACTTCGAGCAGTATCTCATAGCCTCGCCTTATATTTTCCCTCATTGTCTACGTCTTCAAATTGTAGTTTGTTATTCATTACTGATGAAGTGTTCTAAACACGAAATCTTAAGTTTTACCATGAATTAAATCGATTGTTTGTGTTGGTTTATCTACTTTACTATATAATATATATATATATATGTGGGGGGGTGTAAAAATGGAAGGGAATTGAATCCGACAATATGAGTAAAATGAGTAAAGAAAGAAATGTAGATGGATAAAAATTAATCTAATCGATATCACTTTAATCGATATCACTTACACATGTGTTTCGATAAACTGACCGAAACACATGTGTAAGTGATATCATTAAAGTGAATCGATTAAATTCATTTTTATCCATCTACATTTCTTTCTTTACTCATTTTCTCATATATATTATATATAATATATATAAATATATATATAGTGTGAGATGGTCACTATTTCAGCTTTTGCTGGAACGTGTGCCAAAGGCAGTATTATTGTAGAGTGCTTCATATAAAATAGAGCTGTTATATAATATAATAAGATAAATATATAAAGGTTTTACATATCTATTTATTAGGTGACCAAAGGAACAATCACAACCATATTGGTTTCATGCGATGCAATCATCAGGTGAAGATGTTCAAATGTCTCTCTCTCTCTCTCTCTCTCTCTCTCTCTATATATATATATATATATATATATATATATATATATTATAAGATAGAAGGTCCGTAAAATTATAATGTTTAAAAAAAACTTTTTTTTAAAATAAGATATTTAATTTACTCCTGTTGGACCCATAACAACACTTTATATATATATAATATTATATATATTATATATATAATATATATATAGTTCAATGAAGTAACAAATAAAGTTTTTGCTTTTATTCATTTATTCGGAACGATATTACAACCAGCGGTTTCTTGCTGAAAGCATTCATCAGTAAACGAAACGGTTCCTTTGAATAGTATATATATATATATATATATAATATATATATATATATATATATATATTCGAAAATGCTGTTAATTACCTTCAGCAAGGATAAAAACGAGAACCATGGGTCAGGCATGGTTAAATGCCTGGAATATTGTTACCACTAATCCCATCCTATATTTCACAATATTACATAACTAGGAGTGCCAGACGCTCTGCAGATGCAACCTGTGCTGATGTTGGGCCTCTTATAATATTTCCTCTTTCTAACAATCCTATTTCAAATATGCTGAGTCTCTATGGCGATAAAAACGCGACATCTGACACCGATAAAATATACTGGTCATCTATCCATCATATACATAAACAAGGGCAG
The DNA here is from genome assembly GCA_023376005.1 of Doryteuthis pealeii. NCBI lineage: Eukaryota > Metazoa > Mollusca > Cephalopoda > Myopsida > Loliginidae > Doryteuthis > Doryteuthis pealeii. The sequence goes on along the minus strand of CM042174.1, from coordinate 29,566,609 downwards.
TTGTGAATATGTATACATGTCGGAGAAAACTACGAAAATAAAACAATTAACGACAAAGTAAATATATGTACACATTCACTATCACCAGAGCTTGCTTTTTGAGCAAAAATAATGAATATTTTATTTATATTCGTGTAGATAGATATTAAAAATAAAATTAGATAGTAACTGCATGGATTTTTTTTTGTTTTGTTTGCTTTTAATATTTAATAGGAGACATGATTTTTCGGTAATTTATGAGGAAGTGCGTCCCGCTCCTGCCTCAAAAATTGCTACCCGGTGACTATTGAAATAACGACCCATCTCAGTCTATTCAAAACTATCCATCTTCATATCTATCTATCTATCTCAATTTGTTCATATTTATCTATATTACTTTAAATACTAAGATTTTTTTTATTCATGTTGTTTAATGTCTTGTTTTAGTTTAAATAAACAAGAATTACGACAAAAAAAGATGCGACCGCCCCCCCAATACATTACTTGTCGAAAATATCTATCTATCTCCATTTGTTCATATCTATCTTATATTATTTTGTTTGTTATATCTATCTATCTATCTCAGTCTATTCCAAACTATATATCCATTTCATATCTAAAACAAGAATTCGACAAATTACGAATAATAAACAAGAATTACGACGAGCTGGGGTTGTTATTTTATAGTCACGGGTAGCAATTTTGAGGCATGAGACCGGAAGTACTTCCTTATAAATTACGATTTTTCTTTCATAGTTCTGTGCACTTTTTTTTTTTTTAGACACCCCACTAGGCCGAATCAATGCAAGATATTTTTGGGTAAGGATTTAATGGGGCATCCTGAGAAATCCAACTCACGATTCAGTAATAATGGATCTGCGAAACTAACTTTCCCACTTATACCCAGGCGACGCGGGTAGCCGCTTCTAATATCTTTCTATATATATTACCAACCCCTCCCACGAGTAGGATGTGACACAAGGTCAATTTCTTAAGCGAGAGTTCAACAGGTTTGAATTCAGAGTTTCCTTCTCCTAGACCGGTTGCCTAACCAAGATTAAAAAACCCAGATCTGCCCCACTATTTATCCATAGCTGGGAGGGAGAGTAGGATTCATACTTTTCCCAAGGGTATTAGCGCTAAGTGAAATGCAGTTACCACATCCAGGATTTGAACTCGGGGCGACGAGTCCATTTCCCATGACTTTAACCAATTACACCACGCGCTTCCTAATATCTTATATAGTGCCTTTCGCAGATCTCCATTCTTTAAACAGCTAAAAGTTGAAGTGCAAAGTCGACATTTTTCTTAAAAGAAAAAAAAATCATGAATTAAGTTTTTTTCTTTCAATAAACTGATCAGTGACACACTGTAATTCGCTATTTTATTGTATACTAGCAAATATATGCACCCTCCGGGTGCAAGTATTTAAGTTTTAATATAATAAAATATCATATTAAATTAGAAAGCTAATGAAAACTGAATAAGAATTCAGATAAAAAAATTTTGGAACAGAGGGGGTATGATTGAAAAATAGAACAACTTTTGAAAATAACTCTTCCATCATTTTCCCTTACTCCCGTCTTTCATTGGTACATTTTCTTAATTTAACTATTTAGTTAAAATAGGAAGTAAAAGCATAATATTACAGTTATTTCTTCTTCTGTTGATGGACTTCTTTTAACATTTATCCCGAGATTTTTGCTCATATTCATATACATAAAACCAAACAAATTAGAAATCAATAATACTAAGATATATTATTTAAAATCAAATTTTAAAGATCAATATGCAAATAAGCCTTCCAATTCACACTGTAAACGCTATTTTCTTGTATATTAAATACAATTGCATGTTAATAGTATCTATTATGGTCAACAGTCTTATTATGTAAAACCATTTTATTAATAATTGAGGTTTAAATAAAATAATAAAATACTGGAGAATGTTGATGTAAATAGCAAAGGTCAATAGTGACTTGAATAGTAATATAGTTTCGGTTACAGACCGAAAAAACACACAATCTCCGTTATATAAGATATAAATACAATGCATGTTATAGGATGTAGATAAGTCCAACAGTATTAATAATGTTAAACAATTTTATTATAATTGAGGTTTAAATAAAAATAAAATCATGGAGAATGTGACGTAAATAACTATAGGAATTATGACTGAGTAGTAAAATAATTTTGGTTACAGACAGAACAACACACAATCTCCATTATAATAAGATGCAGTATTAGTATTTCTTTATCAATCAAATTTTCACACGTTGAATAATAATTCAATATACTTAAAATATAGTACAAACTGATATCTTCACCAGATGTTTTTTAGACAGATTACCAGTCCGACAGACATCGTCTTGCCTCATTATTACAAAACTGTTTTCACTAACTCATTAACTCATGCTTTCCTGTTACCCCCCCCCGGTGAGCTCTAACTCGTTTGTATTGATCTGTCCATCAAATCCATACCCGTACTTTAATGTTTCAAATCTTAGCCATGGAAATACTTGTTATTTTTCAACTCAACATTCGTATCCTTCTTTACAAACAACAATACTTAACGACGTCAATTCAAACTGGTGCCACTTCAGAATTTTACACTAGTTGGTTTGTTTTGGTTTATTTACGGCATATCAACCTCAGTGGGTCATCAATGCCGATAAAGTTTTGAAATAACATCAATTTAATGGATAATACAATTTTTTATAAATACATTTTTCTATTTAACCCATAGATGGGACCCTAACAGGTACTACCACTCCGGGTCAGAGTGGACCAGGAGCAATGGTGATGAAGGGGTGCTCCACATTCCCCAAACCTCCAAAACTGGAAACTCACCATCAGATAGAGTTTAACGTCATTCCAGGACATTAGACCCGCAGCCACCGCTTCTAGCACCCATATGATAAAAAGGGATGAGGCTTGCCATAAAGGCAATAGGGTTGAAAAATCATTATAGGTGCTAGGCTTGACGTGACAGCTGATTTGGTCGGAGGGGGCCTCTCCGACCACCGTCCTAGCCCAAGATAGGGTCAAAATGGATATTGCATGTCATGAACTGCTCATCCACCTGGCTCTATCCTTAAGCATCACGGGTAGCCACCCGCGGCAAACAGTGGCACCATTGGGTGAGTCTTACCCCTCTGCAGAGGTGCAGTCGGTGCATTCTACGCCCCCGGCGACAGGCGTTCTCACATTAGTGTCACACTTAGATAAACAGAAACTGAGATCTTTAAAGTTCTGACTATTCCCGTCCAACCTTGTAACCCCAATAATTCACCCACAACAATCTTAACCTAGTTTGGCTCTAGAACATCAAGTGTCGTTACTAACAGACGCGTAAATTCGGCACTAAAACTATTCCAGAANAACTAGTTAGTACCTGTTAGGTCCATCTATGGGTTAATAGAAAAATGTATTTATAAAAAAATTGTATTATCCATAAGAATTGATTTATTTCAAAACTTTTATCGGCATGAATGACCACTGAGGTTGATATGCCGTAAAATAAACCAAAACAACCAACTAGTGTAAGAATTCTGAAGTGGCACCAGTTTGAATGACGTCGTTAAGTATTGTTGTTTGTAAAAAGATACGAATGTTGAGTTGAAAGAATAACCAAGTATTACCATGGCTAAGATTTGAAACATTCAAAGTACGGTATGGATTTGATGGACAGATCAATACAAACGAGTTAGAGCTCACCGGGGGGGGGTACACAGGAAAGCATGAGTTAATGAGTTAGTGAAAACAGTTTTGTAAAATAATGAGGCAGACGATGTCTGTCGGGACTGGTAACTGTCTAAAAAAACATCTGGTGAAGATATCAGTTTGTACTATATTTTAAGTATATTGAATTATTATTCAACGTGTGAAAATTTGATTGATAATAGAAATACTAATACTGCATCTTATTATAATGGAGATTGTGTGTTTTCTGTCTGTAACCAAAATTATTTTTACTACTCAAGTCATAATTCCTTAGTTATTTACGTCACATTCTCCATGATTTTATTTTTATTAAACCTCAATATTAATAAAATTGTTTAACATTATTAATACTGTTGGACTTATCACATCCTAATAACATGCAATGTATTTATATCTTATTTAACGGAGATTGTGTGTTTTTCGGTCTGTAACCGAAACTATATACTATTCAAGTCACTATTACCTTTGCTATTTACATCACATTCTCCATGATTTTATTTTTATTTAAACCTCAATTATTAATAAAATGGTTTTACATAATTAAGACTGTTGACCATATATAGATACTATTAACATGCAATTGTATTTATATATACAAGAAAATAGCGGTTTACAGTGTGAATTGGAAGGCTTATTTGCATATTGATCTTTAAAATTTGATTTTAATAAATATATGCTTAGTATTATTGATTTCTAATGTTTGTTTTATAGTAATGAATATGAGCAAAAATCTCGGGATAAATGTTAAAAGAAGTCCATCAACAAAGAAGAAATAACTGTAATATTATTCTTTACTTCCTATTTTAACTAAATAGTTAAATTAAGAAAATGTACCAATGAAAGACGGGAGTAAGGGAAAATGATGGAAGAGTTAGTTTCAAAGTTGTTCTATTTTTCAATCATACCCCCTCTGTTCCAAATATTTTTTATCTGAATTCTTATTCAGTTTCATTAGCCTTTCTAATTTAATATGATATTTTATTATATTAAAACTTAAATACTTGCACCCGGAGGGTGCATATATTTGCTAGTATACAATAAAATAGCGAATTACAGTGTGTCACCTGATCAGTTTATTGAAAGAAAAAAAACTTAATGTCAATGATTTTTTTTTCTTTTAAGAAAAATGTCGACTTTGCACTTCAACTTTTAGCTGTTAAAGAATGGAGATCTGCGAAAGCACTATATAAGATATTAGGAAGCGCGTGGTGTAATGGTTAAAGTCATGGGAAATGGACTCGTCGCCCCGAGTTCAAATCCTGGATGTGGTAACTGCATTTCACTTAGCGCTAATACCCTTGGGAAAAGTATGAATCCTACTCTCCCTCCAGCTATGGATAAATAGTGGGGCAGATCTGGGCTTTTTAATCTTGGTTAGGCAACCGGTCTAGGAGAAGGAAACTCTGAATTCAAACCTGTTGAACTCCGCTTAAGAAATTGACCTTGTGTCACATCCTACTCGTGCGGAGGGGTTGGTAAATATATATAAAAGATATTAGAAGCGGCTACCCGGCGTCGCCTGGGTATAAGTGGGGAAAGTTAGTTTCGCAGATCCATTATTACTGAATCGTGAGTTGGATCTTCTCAGGATGCCCCATTAAAATCCTTACCCAAAAAATATCTTGCATTGATTCGGCCTAGTGGGGTGTCTAAAAAAAAAAAAAGTGCACAGACACTATGAAAAGAAAATCGGTAATTTATAAGGAAGTACTTCCGGTCTCATGCCTCAAAAATTGCTACCCGATGACTATCAAAATAACAACCCCAGCTCGTCGTAATTCTGTTTATTATCGTAATTTGTCGTAATTCTTGTTTAGATATGAAATGGATATATAGTTGGAATAACTGAGATAGATAGATAAATAACAAACAAAATAATATAGATAGATATAACAAATGGAGATAGATAGATATTTTCGACAAGTAAATATTGGGGGGGCGTCGCATCTTTTTTGTCGTAATTCTTGTTTATTTAAACTAAAAACAAGACATTAAACAAACATGAATAAAAAAATCTTAGTATTTAAAGTAATATAGATAAATATGAACAAATTGAGATAGATAATAGATATGAAGATGGATAGTTTTGAATAGACTGAGATGGGTCGTTATTTCAATAGTCACCGGGTAGCAATTTTTGAGGCAGGAGACCGGGACGCACTTCCTCATAAATTACCGAAAAATCAGTGTCTCCTATTTAAAATATTAAAAGCAAAACAAAACAAAAAAAATCCATGCAGTTACTATCTAAATTTTATTTTTTAATCATCTACACGAATATAAATAAAATATTCATTATTTTTGCTCAAAAAGCAAGCTCTGGTGATAGTGAATGTGTACATATATTTACTTTGTCGTTAATTGTTTTATTTTCGTAGTTTTCTCCGGACATGTATACATATTCACAACTGCCCTTTGTTTATGTATAGATGGATAGATGACCAGTATATTTCTTATCGGTGTCAGATGTCGCGTTTTTATCGCCATAGAGACCTCAGCATATTTGAAATAGGATTGTTAGAAAAGAGGAAATATATTAAGAGGCCCCAACATCAGGCACAGGTTGCATCTGCAGCGATCTGGCACTCCTAGTTATGTAATATTGTGAAATATGATGGGATTAGTGGTAACAATATTCCAGGCATTTAAACCATGCCTGACCCCATGGTTCTCGTTTTATTCCTTGCTGAAGGGTTAATTAACAGCATTTTCGAATATATATATATATATATATATATATATATTATATATATATATATATATATATTCAAAGGAACCGTTTCGTTTACCTGATGAATGCTTTCAGCAAGAAACCGCTGGTTGTAATATCGTTCCGAAATAAATGAATAAAAGCAAAAACTTTTATTTGTTACTTCATTGAACTATATATATATATATAATATATATAAATATATATATTATATATATATATATAAAGTGTTGTTATGGTCCAACAGGAGTAAATTAAATATCTTATTTAAAAAAAAAGTTTTTTTTAAACATTATCAAATTTACGGACCTTCTATCTTATAATATATATAATATATATATATATATATATATATATATAGAGAGAGAGAGAGAGAGAGAGAGAGAGACATTGAAACATCTTCACCTGATGATTGCATCGCATGAAACCAATATGGTTGTGATTGTTCCTTTGTCACCTAATAAATAGATATGTAAAACCTTTATATATTTATCTTATTATATTATATAACAGCTCTATTTTATATTGAGCACTCTACCAATAATACTGCCTTTGGCACACCGTTCCAGCAAAAGCTGAAATAGTGACCATCTCACACTATATATATATATATATATATATATATATATATATATATGAGGAAAAATGAGTAAAGAAAAGAAATGTAGATGGATAAAAATGAATTTAATCGATATCACTTTAATCGATATCACTTACACATGTGTTTCGGTCAGTTTATCGAAACACATGTGTAAGTGATATCGATTAAAGTGATATCGATTAGATTAATTTTTATCCATCTACATTTCTTTTCTTTACTCATTTTTACTCATATTGTCGGATTCAATTCCCTTTCCATTTTTACACCCCCCCCCACATATATATATATATATATATATATGTAAAAGGTAGATAAACCAACACAAACAATCGATTTAATTCATGGGTAAAACTTAAGATTTCGTCTTTAGAACACTTCATCAGTAATGAATAAACAAACTACAAATTTGAAGACGTAGACAATGAGGAAAATATAAGGCGAGGCTATGAGATACTGCTCGAAAGTTGGGGAATTTTGAACAGATTAAGGATTTTTTTTTAAATTCTTGTCTTCACAAATCCATACATGTATACATTAGACCAAAACCTCGTTGACAAATTTGGTGCGGTTCGTTGCAATTTGTATGTAAACGATAGAGGCTGCAAACCCCTCACCAAGCTACACCGACTTTAGATAGGTCACGTGACGTGGATGGAATTGTTTGCACTGGCGGGCGAGATAAAAAGGCGCCGTGACGAGTTACAAGGACTTGTTAAAGAAGACCTTCATCTTCTGTCAATCGACAATCGCCAGTGGACAACAACGTAACCATCTGATAGGAAAAGATATTGGTAAACAGTGTTTAGGCCACCTCCTTATTATTCACTCCTTTTGAGTTTTCATACCAGTGTTAGCTGATGGTATTTCACTGGAGTCTGAGTGACAGCAAGTCTCCTCAGGTCTCCAGGACTCTTCTGAGTATTCTGGCAGATTGCAGCAGTGCAGTGTTCTGAATGGTTTCAATCCTTCCTTTGATATCAAAACTTTCCAAACCCATTTCTAATCCTTTTGGGACTGTTCCAAGTGCACCAACCACAATCGGTATCACTTTCACTTTCATGTTCCATAACTTTTTCAGTTCTCTGGCAAGGTACAGATATTTGTCCATTTTTTCATTTTCCTTTAGCTTCACCCTGTGATCTGCTGGAACTAGTGCGTGGTTAGGGATCAGAATAAAGACACAATAGAGGAAATGAGTTATACAAATACATTAGTACAGTAGTACAAACATATACAAATAAGAAGTAACTTACAAGGCGGTCTAGCAACTATCCGAGCATACCGCTGGAATATTGACTCTCGCTTAAGAGCAGTACCTGCTGCTATTTATAGTTGGAAGAGTTCATGCGTGCATGATAAATTACCATAACAAGGATTATTATTATTATTATTATTATTATTTTTATTTATTTATTTATTTTATAGAAAAACCACAGACACAGCGCCGAGAAGGAGAGACCGAACAGTAAAATCCATTTCTCACGAGATATCCATCTTCCTTCTCTCTCTAAAAAAAAAAAAAAAAGAAAAAAAAAATTTCCCTTGCAGCCGCCGTGACAAGAAATAACTTTTAAGTATTGGCTTTCTCAGCCGCCAGTTTGCCTGCGCCGAAAGGTGGAAAGATTTTTCAGATCTTTGTCTGCAAACACAATAACAAGCCATCATAAATAATAATGACCAGTGAGAACTTTTGTGTATACTTCTTTGTTTGTCGCTTATGTCACCCAGAAACAAATAGATATATGGGTTAAATAGAACTTAACGGTCCTAAATTCCACCAACGTATTTCATCCCGCCGAAAGAAAAAAAAATACCAAAAATCAGGGAATTAACCGAATTTAATGAAATTTTCAGTGTTGATATATTAATGAATAATATATATAATGCACCAGTTATTTTATTTAAAAACGTTTACATTTTTTCAGGCCAGTTAACTTTGAACCACGTATCTTTGAAGCGTAACACATATTCCCAAAGATACGTGGTTCAAAGTTAACTGACCTTCCGGAGGGGTGACATACGATGGTGGAATTTAGGTCCGTTAAGTTCGATTTAACCGATATATGGAATTAGTAAGCGAATCTAATTCGAATATCGAGGTAATCGTTAATATATCCACTACACATAGCAAGGTGAAAGTTAATTTACAAAAACTAAGGCAATATACATTAATTATTACTAGCAAATATATGCACCCTCCGGGTGCAAGTATTTAAGTTTTAATGTAATAAAATATTGTATTAAATTAGAAAGGCTAATGAAACTAAATAAGAATACAGATAAAAAGATTTGAAACAGAGGGAGTATAATAAAAGTTTGAAACAGAGGGAGTATAATAAAAAATGGAACTACTGAAACTTACTCTTCCATCACTCTCGTCTTTCATTGTTATTTTTCTAATTTAAGTATTTAGTTAAAAAGAGGAAGTAAAGAATAAAATGACAGTTATTTTATCTTGTTAATGGATTTCATTTAAGATTCATTGAAGAGATTTTTACTTATATTCATTAAAACAAAACCAAACAGTTAGAAATCAATAATACTAAGCACATATTTATTAAATTCGATTTTTTAATATTAATATGCAAATTAGCCTTCCCGTTCACACAGTAAACCACTATTTTGTTGTATATATAAATATAATTGCAGGTAGTTAGTATGTAGACATAGTTAACAGTATTAATAATGTAAGACAATTTTATTAATAATTGAGGTTTAAATAAAAATAAAATCATGGAGAATGTGATGTCAATAACTAAGACATATAGTATAATATAGTTTCGGTTACAGACAGAAAAACACACAATCTCCATTATAATAAGATACTAATCCTAAGCGTCCCATCGTGGTGTAAGGATTAGTAGCTAATCTCAAAGACACACTACTACTACCGCCCTGTCGGCTGGGGCGTTAGAATGCACCGACTGCACCTCTGCAGAGGGATAAGACTCCTCCAATGGGGCCACCTGTTGGCCGTCGGTGGCGATCCGTGATGCTTAAGGACAAAGCCCAGGTGGATGAGCAGTTCATGACATGCAATACTCCACTTTGGCCCGATCGGGCGGTCGGAGAGGCCCCCTCCGATCAATCGGCTGGTCACGTCAAGCCATAGCACCTATATGATTTTCCCAACCCTATTGCCCTTATGGCAAGTACCAATCCCTTTTTATCATATGGGTGCTAGAAGGCGGTGGCTGCGGGTCTATATGTCCTGGGAATGACGTTAAACTCTATCTGATGGTGAGGTTCCAGTTCTGGAGGTCTGGGGAATGTGGAGCACCCCTTCATCACCATTGCTCCCTGGTCCACTCTGACCCGGAGTGGTAGTACCTGTTAGGGTTCCATCTATGGGTTAAATAGAAAAACATGTATTTATAAAAAAATGGTATTATCCATTAAGAATTGATTTATTTCAAAACTTTATCGGCATTAAATGACCCACTGAGGTTGATATGCCGTAAAACAACCAATCAACCAACCAACCAGAACTGCTAATTTCTTGGAAAATCTGATCTGGCCTATTCTGAACCAAATGATAGAAGAGTTCGCCAGGCACTTCATTCCAAGCTTCATTCTATGTGGCAGTTTTGAGTTCCTGTAATGTATTAAATTGCCTTTTATCCTCAAAAACCTTACTTGTCAATCAACACCCTTTACCTTTTCAATGATGTCAATATCCGGGCTGTTGTCTGCACAGACCAAAAAGTATACCTTGTTTATGAATAAATCATTGTGTAACTCTGAACTTTCTTAGATATAAGCTGTGGGCCACCGATCTGTACACTTTCAGTTATCATATTCTCATTTCTTAGCATATCTACGTATCCTGCTGTGTTTAACCGTCTATCAATGAACTTAAGTGCCGTCGTCTCATATTATGCAGAATCCAAAATCAAGAGCCCACCATCTACACGAGCACTCTTCAAAAAGGTTTCTTGGTTAATTACTATAAGTCTAACATAAACAAAAGGGAACCACTCTTGACTGATAAATTATTTATTCATTTATTGATCTACTAGGAAAAAAAAGAAGACGGGGTTAGGGTTAGGGTTAGGGCTTAGAGTTAGAGTTAGGGTTTAGGGTTAGGGTTTAGGGTTAGTTTAATGTGAAAATAAATAAATAATTTATCAGTCAAGAGTGATCATGTTATACTTATAGGAAATAACCGGTTTCTTTTGGTAATCAATGTTCATGCTGGTAATACTGGATATCATCTGGACCATTTTAGTTGAATTTTTAAATCTTTTGTGAAAAAAAAACCCTCCACCATTCTTGATCCCATGTATATTTGTAGATCCATAACTTTCTAGACCGCACAAAATCATTTTTCACAACTGTCCGACTTTGATTAATTCGCTCGGCCATGCCACGTTGTGTTAGACCCTGATTCCAAAATTCAAGAATTTTGTTCACAGAATTTCACAGCGTTTTAAGCAACGACAGAAATCTATAAATTGAATTTTGGTTCCTTTGTATCACGTTAATTGCTAACGGGTTTCATTAAAAACGATTAAATCTCTATTTTTTAGTCAACTCTTATTAGGATTTTTTAAAAATTTCTTTGTCTTCTATAAATTTCACTCACGGTGGTATCAAATTTTCTTGGTATTTTTACCTGTATGATAGGATATTTCAAAGTTTTATCTAATTCACCTCAGAACTCATTCTATTCAAATAAATTCCTATAACTGTAATCTGAATTTTGCTCAATTATAATAAACTAACCATCAGTTTTTGTACTTCCCTTGCCCACTTGGGGGTCCAGTGAGCTTCGGCCGCTGGACCGGTAAAGTAAATTAATAGCGTCGATCCCAGGGGACTGTCCCCCCAGACAATACCTGCCCCTCGATTTAAAGGGGCAGAGCTGGGTTTGTTGCCCAGCGCATGAGGCGCCTCCTTGAGGGGGAATGCCGACGGGATCGACGCAATTTTTATGCGCCCACATGAAAACGAGACCTTGTGTCCAGCGTTCATAAGTGGGATGAGAGGTAAGTACCCTTTCCTTGGCAGTGGTGGGTGGCAAAGAGTTAAGACTATTTTAAATGTTTACCCGCAGAATCTGTTAAAACTTAACCAGGTTCCAACGAGTTAAGGGGTTCACCCTTAACTCGTTGGAACCTGTATTTGAATCACACAAAAAAATCGTGCACAAACATGTTCAAACTTCACTGCCAGGGGTCACTCGTGTTTCGTTTAAATTTCTCATCATTCGTTGGTGGTACCCCTCGAGCCGAAATTTACGGTGTATAGAAAAATAGTACTGTCTCAATAGGACAGTGTTTTTAAAATGGCTAAAATCACGAGCAGTAAAAATTTATTTCAGAAAAATAGTGAAATTTTTCAAACTTTTCAATTGAAAGTTTTGTGGTGAATTTGTATACGAAAAGTGTTAAAAAGAGATGAGACTGTCTTTTTGATACAATTTATTTTACTATTTTGAATCTAAAACCTATTTTTAATGACACAAATTACAAAAATGTGCTAATTACATACATCTTAACTTATACATTACACTAGAAGCGCCTTCCCGGCATCGCCTGGATATAAGGACAAAAAGTTAGTTTCGTAGATCTATTATTACTGAATCATGAGTTTTAAAAAAAAAGACCTTTCGTTGATTCGGCGTGTTGGAGCGTCAATAAAAAAAAATGTGCACAGACACTCTGAAAAAAAAAAAAAAGTTGCTTAGAAAGGTGATATTTATCTAGCCGACGCAACAGCGTTTCGGTTTGTTTACCAAACCATCGTCGGGACCATAATTTGTGTAAAAAGAAACTACTGATAAACAGAAATTTATAAGCCTTTGTTATATGAACAAATATGGATATAAACACAACGATTCTGATTTCTTTTTTTGATTTTTTACTATGACTAATCGCTGCATCCACGACCAATAACACCAATGGCCCCATTCTAACTCGGAGATATATAACAGTTTTGAAAAAGTTTGTCCCGAAAATTCTTATCATACCCTCTGATAGACTATATCTATATCTATCAATCTATACATATATAAAGGGCAGTTGTGTGTATGTGTATGTCCGGAGGAAACTTCGAAAATAAAACAATTAACAACAAAGTAAATATATATACACATTAAATGTCACCAGGAATTGATTTTTGAGCTCAAATAATAGAGATTTGATTTATATTCTTGAAG
>CM042174.1:29538437-29545937 GCA_023376005.1 Doryteuthis pealeii | reverse complement strand
TTCACACTCTTTAAGTGCGTGCACAATCCCTGCCCTACCTGCACGCACCATATTTCTCTCTTCCTTCTCTCTATTTCTCTGTCTCCCATTGACAGACAGACACACAGACATGGACGCCGAATGCGAGAACACGTTCCCTCGTTCGTGTACGCACACGCGGAGAGAGAATCTCTTTTAGACAAAGAAACTCACGGTCAACCCACGTCCAACTTCCTCGCCTGTAGAACCCCCCCTTCCCCCTCCACCAACACCCTGCGTAACATCCGCCCCCGCACGTACACACACTTACACACACGTACACATATACAACAACAGACATAGCGACAAAAGCAAAACTCTGAATTTGTGTGCATAGGAGTAGAAGGGCATAGGATTGAATGACAGTGAAAAAAGAAGTAGAGAATCAAAATGGAGGATGAAGTCGTTGGTTGGGTGGGTGCAGGCGATATAGGGATGGGTGGAAAGAAGGAAGCTGTCGGGAGACTGACGGGCGATCGGCATTCCATACGGAGGAGTGTGCGAATGGAAAAACTTGATGAAAAGGGAAGGAGGGAAAGGTAGCCTTCAGAGCCGGATGGTTGAAGGTAGTTCGTGTCACTGGGGCGGCGAGGGCGGGTGTGCAGGGGGGGGGAAATGGCGGCAGGAAAGTAGGAATGAATTTCTTCCTCCTCGTCCTCTTTTCCCGCTAAAAAAAAAAAAGTAAAAAAAAAGGCGCGCTAAGGAATAAGGAAAGGAGAGGCCGCCTTTCGCAGCCTCGATCGCTGCTTCTCCTTGTTAGAGTGGTAAACAACGGAGAGATGTGTGCACCAGGGAATGAGATAAGAAGGATAGAGGGAATGGGAATGTGGTGGCTGGCTGGAATAGGAGAAATTGAGTAGTGGGAAGGGTAGAGAGAGAGAGAGAGAGAGAGAGAGAGAGAGAGAGAGAGAGAGAGAGAGAGAGAGAGAGAGAGAGAGAGAGGCAAGCAGGCAGGCAGACAGGATTATATTTATAAATGAGTGTTAATGAGCTGCAAGGTTTTAGAGTGGGAATAGTAGAAGTTATATAAGCGTAGTTTAGAGTCTGGTACAAGGAAAATTGGAAGATTATGTTGCGCCACTGTTCCAAGATGGGAGGGGGGTTCGTCTTAAAAAAAAAAAAAAAACATTTTCAGTAATACTACGATGAAAATAGTTTTGTTTTAATAAAAGGGAAGTAGGAAGATTGTGTTGCACCAGTGTTCCAAGGGCAAACAGCTTGTCCGTTTTGAATTTCATTATTCGAAATACTGCAATAATGATAGTTTTGCTTAGGAAAATAGAATTAGGAAGATTATATTGCGTCATTGTTTATACTGGGAAGGATCTGTTTATTTTGAAAATTATTATTCGATATACGACAATAATATACTTCGTCTGGTATAAGAAAGTAGAAAGATTTTGTTGCACCAGTTTTCCAAGTGGAGAGAGTCTGTCTCTTGAAAAATGTTTTTCGTATCACTACAATAAAAATATCGGTACCATTATAATATGTGGCCTACTACAAAATCATGTTTCTCTTATAGTATGTGGCCTACCATAAAAACCATATTATAATGTTATAATAATAACTGCTAACCCTAACACTAACCCTAACCCTAACCCTATTTTAGAATTTTAGAATATTTTAGAATTAAATAGATTCTTGTAAATTATGGATAAATTCTTTTTTAATTATTCTTAATCACTATATACAGCTTATGACTGAATTGCATTTCTTGACATTGAATATATGTAAAAAAATAATTAGTTTCAATAAATTGCCTACTACTTATATCGATGCATATACTCTTACTGAGGTAGGACACATTCAAAGTGGGTAGGCCGCATACTATAACAGAATCAAAAAGGTAGGCCGCATACTATAACGGCACTGAAATAGATTTGTCTGGTACAAGGGAGTAGTAAGATTGTGTTGTGCCAATATTCTTTCTTGTAGTAGAGGACCTGCCTATCAAAAAGAATATTATTCGAAGTACGCCACTGAAATTATCTACATGTGGCCCTAGGCAAGTAGGATGAGTGTGTTGCGTCAGCGTTTCTAGTGGGAATATTTTTATATTGAAAACCAATCGAAATAGAAGGAGAATTTGAACATCGACCACCGGCATCGTTTAGAAATAGGGAATTTACTCAGTCACTAGACAGGCGGGTTGTATCAGAAATTCTAAGAATAAAAGACTGAGAGTCTCTCTCTCTCTCTCTCTCTCTCTCTCTCTATATATATATATATATATATATATATATATATATATATATATATATATATATATATATATATATATATATATATATATATATATATATATATATATATATATATATATATATATATATATATATATATATATATATATATATATATATATATATATATATATATATATATATATATATATATATATATATATATATATATATATATATATATATATATATATATATATATATATATATATATATAATATATATATATATATATATATATATATATATATATATATATATATATATATATATATATAATATATATAATATATATATATATATATATATATAAATATATATAAATATATATATATATATATATATAATATATATATATATATATATATATATATATATATATATATATATATATATATATATATATATATAATATATATATATATAAATATATAATATATATATATATATATATATATATATATATATATATATATATATATATATATATATATATATATAATATATATATATATATATATATATATAGATATATATATATATATATATATATATATATATATATATATATATATATATCCCGCCTGAAAATGTCGAGCCACACTGAAGAGACGTGATAGGTCGTAACATGGTGTCTGTGGATGAATTACATACATACACACACAAAGAAAGAAAGGAGAGAAGACTGTAAATCTGACGAAGAAAGCTATGAAACAAAAATTAAAGGAAATATGTAAATGAAATAGAAAAATAAATGAGTGAAGGAATGAATGATTATGTTGAGAAGAGAAATGTAAGATAAAAATGAGAGAAAAAAACAAACAAACAAAAAAAGAAAACCAAAATGGATAAAGAAAGAAAGAATTTGAAAGAAAGGTGGACAGAAAAAAAAAGAAAAGAAAAAGAGGAGCAAATGCAGAAAGAAATAAGTGAAAAGAAAGAGAGAAAATACGTAGACAGGAGAACAAACAGAAAAGAAAGGATAGCAAAGATATAAGAATTGATTGATAGAAACCGACTCATCTCTAAGGTGATAAGTTCGTTTATCTTTATTCGTCACATGCTTCTTACCACTCTCGTTGAATAGCAGAAATTGGGAGGGAAAGAAAAAGAGAAAGAGGACAACAGGATAAAAGAAAGAAAGAAAGGAAGAAAGAAAGAAAAAAAAACCAAGGAAGTAGTTACAAAGAAGAATTCAGTGTGAGGGACTACAAACAATTACAAGAATCCTTTAAAGTTCAGATTCAGGAAGTGTTTCCTTCTCTGTCCAATAAAAAATCTAATTGCAAGAAAATTATCACAAACAAACTCCTGTTTGTTTAATGTCGATGGCAAACATCAGTTTTGTAAGGAGCATCACCTTCCCAGGACGAAACAACAAATAACTATCTCTCAGCACAAGCAAATCTTTAAGTAATTACTGATTACCTAAAACAATAAATCATAACGATCGTTGTCATCTCCTCGCTTGCTGTAGAGCAATGTTTAGCAGGTTCATCGGACCAAGTCATCCACAGGCACCCCAGTTTTGAAAGGAACTGAATTTCGATTTTCACTGGTTGTCAGTAAACAAAATCAATAGCCGAAAGGCACGTTTTTATATTAAAACAGTTTTTGATTTTAATTAAAAATTATTTATTTCATGTTGTTGTTGTTAGCATGTGTGAAAAAATTAATTTTGAACTAAAGATAAACTAATATTGTTATTTAAAAAAAACAAACAAAAAAAACGAAAGACAGGTTTATTTATTTTCCATGTGCCTCTACGGATAGTTAATAAAAAAGATTTCACTATCAAATTTTAATTCTAAAATATTCTAAAATTCTGAAATAGGGTTAGGGTTAAAAATCAAAAACTATCTTAGTATAATAACGTGTCTTTCGTTTTTATCGGCTGTTGATTTTGTTTACTGACAACCGGTGAAAAGCAAAATTCAGTTCCTTTTAAAACTGATCTGGGCTGGGGTGCCTGTTGGTGACTTGGTCCGGTGCATCTATTGTTGTTATTTACCAACTTTTGCTTAATCTGGAATACAGACCCCAGGTTGCTTTTACTAAATGGTCACCCATCTAAGTGCTGAACTGGCTCATTGTTGCTTAACTTCTTCCTTTCTTTTCTCATTTACTAAGCTTTACTTAGTCTGGCACACGAGCCTCAGGAGGCGTACACTAGAGTACCTGCTGTTCCTAAATGGTTACCCATCTACATACTGAACTGGCTCATGGTTGCTTAACTTATTTTCCTTTTCTCATTTACTAAGCTTTACTTAGTCTAGAACACATGCCTCAAGTTACTTACAGTATCTGCTGTTCTAAAGTGGTTACCCACTAAAGTACTCACCAGGCTGACCGTTGCTTAATTTCGGTCATCTAGCAGAAACCGGTGTTTTGACTTAACCGTGAGTTTTCTCATAACCCATTGTTGCTGTGAGGTGAGTTCGATAATCACTCTTATCTATTTCCCAAAAGTCACACTGGATTGTCCAATTGGACACATGGCCTAGTGGACAAAGGAGTTAAAACAGTTATCTCTGGACTGCAGGTTCAATCCTGGTCAAGGGTGGCAGTAACATAGAATAATAATTAACACAGCTTAACGCCTCTACCCCAGCTATCGTTACCGGAATGAGAACAGGATACCCTTGTGGACTGAATAAAGGGTTAGGTTCAAAGTTCCGTGATGGTTCCCGATTACGACAAGAAGGTTCCCGAGTCCGAAAAAAAAGTTCCCAAGTCCGACAAGAAATACCTGAAGAAGGCCGAAGGGCACATCGGCCGAAACGTTGTACAGATAACAATGAAAATGAGGAAAATAGTCCGAATAACGCAGATAATACTAATCATCAAGCCTCATCTCAAACATTCAGAGAAATAGTATATAATCATACAGATAACAATGACGATGAGGACAATAGTCCGAATAACGCAGATAATACTATTCATTTATTTGTTATGCCTCCTTAGACATCTGCCATTTCTTTCTATCTTTTCACCTCAACCTCATAAAAAAAGAGAATCTTTGCGCAGAACATATACATTTTTATTTAAAATTATTTTTCTTCAACAGATACCATACTTTAATCCTATCTGTAAAGCCGAACAGAGCGGTCTTATTTTACCTCCATCCATAGTGCTGGAATGTGACTGGGTAGGTTTAAAATGAGTTGCTCCGCAAAAAAATATTCCTTTCGGGAGATGGTGCTCAGTTCCGGGCAATCAAACCTGTCCTTAGCTCATTTAAGCGTATGGATAGGGAAAAGTAGTCTTAGTTAATGCAATACTGAGTTTGCTCTTACTGGGGGATTGATATTCACTTCCATATAAGTTAGCAAGCTCATGTCGGAAATAATTGAGTGTTGGAATATTGCAGCCGTTTGCTTAGGGCATATATAAGAGGGGTATTCAGCCGTTATATCTGTCCGGTCCGAGCGAGCCAAGGATGGGTTCGTAAATTTTTGACATCTCCTCAATAATAAATATCTCCTTTCATAAAATATATTGTTATCTGGTCATTCTGGCATTCGAAAATTTACCAATGCTCATATTTCGATAACTTTTTCACTTATACCTTTAGAGTCATACATTCAAAAACGTTTTTTTTTAAATATATATATTTACCAACTTCCCCGCACGAGCAGGATACGACACAAGGTCAATTTCTTAAGCGGAGTTCAACAGGTTTGAATTCAGAGTTTTCCTTCTCCCAGACTGGTTACCTAGCCATGGTTAAAGAACCCAGTCTGCCCTGCTATTTACCCATAGCTGGAGGGAGAGTAGGATTCATACCTTTCCCAGGGATATTAGCGCTAAGTGAAATGCAATTACCACGTCCAAGATTTAAACTCGTGGCGACGAGTCCATTTCCCATGATTTTAACAATTACACCACGCGCTTCCTACAAAGTTTTTCTTATATAGATTTGGTGCTTTGCACGACAAAATGGTGGGTGAGCAGACTATTGTGTGTAAGATTTTGGTTAAATCGAACTTAACGGACCTAAATTCCATCCCGCCGAAAGAAAAAAATAACCCCAAAATCAGGGAATTAACCGTATTTAATGAAATGTTCAGTGTTGATATATTAATGAAAAAAGATATAACGCACCAGTTATTTTATTTAAAAACTTTTATATTTTTTTCAGGTCAGTTAACTTTGAACCACGTATCTGTGAGGCGTAACACAGATTCTCAAAATTACGTGCTTCAAAGTTAACTGACCTGAAAAAATATAAAAGTTTTTGAATAAAATAACATTAGTTTGCATGAATTGAAGAAATTTATTTATGGAGTGAATGAAATTAGTTTAGCAAATACAGAATGAATAAAATTATTTGAACTGGTGACGTATATGTGCCGAGTAAATAAAGATTGAATAAAATTATTTCTCTGAATGTTTGAGATGAGGCTTGAAGATTAGTATTATCTGCGTTATTCGGACTATTGTCCCCATCTTCATTGTTATTTGTACAACGTTTCGGCCGATATACACTCCGGCCTTCTTCAGGTATTTCTTGTCGGACTCGGGAACCTTATCGGACTCGGGAACCTTCTTTTCGAACTCGGGATCTTTCTTGTCGTAATCGGGAGCCATTTAGGTTCAAAGTTCCGCGATGGCTCCAGATTACGACAGGAAAGCTCCCGAGTTCGAAAAGAAGGTTCCCGCGTCCGAGAAGGTTCCCGAGTCCGACAAGAAATACCTGAAGAAGACCGGAGGGCATATCGGCCGAAACGTTGTACAAATAACTATGAAGATGGGGACAATAGTCCGAATAACGCAGATAATACTGAATAAAATTATTTTGGCGATGAATGAAACATGAATATTGTTGAGTTAGTATTTCCCCACATATATGCTGTTAATCACAGCCGGTTTAGTTCAGTCGGTAGAGCGTCCGCCTCGGAATCACAAGGTTCCAGGTTCGATACCGGACCTGGCCAACTCTGCGTATGAATAGCACAGGGATCTATGTGGTAAAGTGAGGAGCTGATGGTAGGTTTGGCGCTCCACCTCAGATGCCAAAAACAGTATTCTTGGTCTAGCACTAGTGAAACGGGGATAGACTTCCTCGCTGTCTGGCTGATACCGTCTTTAAGCCACCCCGACGACTTTACTTATACAAGAACAAAATTGCCAAGACTTTTGCTTTAATTCTTTTTATATCAAAATATTTATAGAATTATAGATTTTAAAGATACCGGATAATAGAATTCTTAGCTCTGGTTTAAAATTATTTTCC
>CM042174.1:29523437-29533437 GCA_023376005.1 Doryteuthis pealeii | reverse complement strand
TGGTGGATTTTGCAGTGCCAGCAGATCACAGGGTGAAGCTAAAGGAAAATGAAAAAATAGATAAATATCTGGACCTTGCCAGAGAACTAAAAAAGTTATGGAATATGAAAGTGAAGGTGATACCAATTGTAGTTGGTGCACTTGGAACAGTCCCAAAAGGATTAGAAAAGGGATTGGAAAGTTTGGATATCAGAGGAAGGATTGAAACCATTCAGAACACTGCACTGCTGCAATCTGCCAGAATACTCAGAAGAGTCCTGGAGACTTGAGGAGACTTGCTGTCACTCAGACTCCAGTGTAAGACCATCAGCTAATGCTGATGTGAAAACTCAAAAGGAGTAAATAATAATAATAATAATAATAATAATAATAATAAAAAAGAAAGTAATGATAATAAGATATTTGCCAAGAATGAAAACTATCTAGAAGCCCTTATCCAAACTATTAGAATCTACAGTCAAGATATAGGAATTTAATTTGGCATAGAAAAATGCGCCATGCTAATAATAAAAAAAGGAAAAAAGAAAAGAAACAACTGAAGGAAGAGAATTGCTTAATCAGGAAAGCACCAAAACTCTTGGAGATAAATAAAACTATAAATACCTTGGAATATAAACATACGGAAAGGAAATAACAAGTAAGAAAGTAGGGTTATTTCCTAGTTGAGTAACATGAGTGACCCAGAAAAAACAGAACCCAAATTATCTATTTATTTTCACATTAAACTAACTCTAAATCCCAACCCTAACCCTAACCCTAAACCCTGTTGGACTTAAACTTAAAAAAAAAATTAAAATTAAAATGAACAGCTTTATTACACAATTTGTGGGTTCTGTTTTTTCTGGGTCACCCTGTAATATTATGTTGCTCAACTAGGAGGGGTTAAGGTTTAGGGTTAGGGTTAGGGTTAGTTTAATGGGAAAATAAATAATTTGGGTTCTGTTTTTTTTTCTGTGTTACCCTGTAATATCATGTTACTCAACTAGGAAATAACCGAAAGTATTAGCTCTGAAGATTTGATTTGATTTGTTCTTGTTTTACGGCATCTCAACCTCAATGGGTCATTTAATGCCGACTACGTTTTTGAGATGAATTGGTAGCTCTGAAGAACAAGGAAACTTCTTGAAAGTAAACTATGCCGCATACATTCAATAAAAAGAATAAATACCTGGGCTGTCTACCTTGTAATATACTCTGGACCGTTCTGAGCGTCCCATCATGGTGTAATGTTCAGCAACCTAGTTTCATAGATCTATTACTACTGAATAGCGAGTTCAAGCCTCACTGGATGCCCCATATTTGTGACCTTATGTCATATCCTACCCGTGACGAACAGGTTGGGTAAATATCTACGCTTGACCATTCTTAAAATAAACAAGAGTGGACCATAGAACAAAGAAATTGATCACGATCCACAAAGCCTTGCATTCGAGAAAGATGACATAGACAGATTCTGTGTGTCAAAAAAAAAGGAGGAAGAGGACCTGCCAGCCTTGAAGATTGCGTGGATATCAAAATTTATGGATTCGAAGAATATACAAAATAAATAAATAAATAAATAAAATAAATAGATAAATAAAGCAAAGAAAGATTTATTACAACAGGCAGTAACAGCAACACCAACAGAAATAATTAAAGACAAACAGGATAACAACAATAAAAAAAATCTTGAAAAAAAAATGGGAAGAAAAATAATCGTATGGATACATCAAGCAACAAACTAAGTAAGTTGCACATGAAATGACCGGGATATGAAGGGGAAACCTGAAGAGAGAAACTGGATCTCTTTTAATAGAAGCAAAAATCAAGGCCTTTAGGAATGATAGTATTTAAGCATAAATTAATAATACGCTGTTGTATTGAAGCCTAAATTGATAATACGCTGTTGTATTGAAGCATAAATTGATAATACGCTGTTGTATTTAAGCCTAAATTGATAATACGCTGTAGTTGTATTTAAACCTAAATTGATAATACGCTGTTGTATTTAAGCCTAAATTGATAATACGCTGTTGTATTGAAGCATAAATTGATAATACGCTGTAGTTGTATTTAAACCTAAATTGATAATACGCTGTTGTATTTAAGCCTAAATTGATAATACGCTGTAGTTGTATTTAAACCATTGAAATACGCTGTATTTAAGCCTAAATTGATAATACGCTGTAGTTGTATTTAAGCCTAAATTGATAATACGCTGTTGTATTGAAGCATAAATTGATAATACGCTGTAGTTGTATTTAAACCTCAATTGATAATACGCTGTTGTATTTAAGCCTAAATTGATAATACGCTGTAGTTGTATTTAAACCTAAATTAATACGCTGTTGTATTTAAGCCTAAATTGATAGTACGCTGTAGTTATATTTAAACCTAAATTGATAATACGCTAATACGCTGTTGTATTTAAGCCTAAATTGATAATACGCTGTAGTTGTATTTAATAAATTGATAATACGCTGTTGTATTGAAGCATAAATTGATAATACGCTGTTGTATTGAAGCAAATTGATAATACCTGTAGTTGTATTTAATCATGAATTGAAAATACGCTTTTTGTATTTAAGCCTAAATTGATAATACGCTGTTGTTGTATTTAAGCCTAAATTGATAATACGCTGTTGTTGTATTTAAGCATAAATTGAAAATACGCTGTTGAACAGCAAGTGTATGTGATGATATCGATGGAATTGTTAATCACAAAATAAGCGAATGCAACAAACTTGCACAAAAGGAATACAAGAGAAAGCATAATTGGACAGATGATCTACTAGAAATTATGCAAGAGACTAATGTTTGGCCATGCTGACAATTGGTATATATATATATATTTACCAACCCCTCCGCACGAGCAGGATGTGACACAAGGTCAATTTCTTAAGCGGAGTTTAACAGGTTTGAATTCAGAGTTTTCCTTCTCCTAGACCGGTTACCTAACCAAGGTTAAAGAGCCCAGTCTGCCCTCATATTTACCCATAGCTGGAGGGTATTAGCGCTAAGTGAAATGCAATTACCACGTCCAGTATTTGAACTCGGGCGACGAGTCCATTTCCCATGACTTTAACCACGCGCATCCTACAAATTCAATTGGTATATATATAAACCAGAAATTATCTTAGGAAACGAGACGCATAAATTTATTCAGGACATTAAAATACAATCAGACCTTCCAATCCCGACCAGAAGACTAGCCCTAATATTAATTGACAAAATTTTGCCTTTCCAGCGGATCAGAGAATGAGAATAAAAGGAATCGAAAAGATAAACAAATACTTTGATCAAAGGTCAAAGGTCATAAAGGAGTACTTCCCAAAGTCAAAGAAAGTACTTGAAACTAAACTCAATCAAAGGGATAAATACCTGCGAAGCCTTCTTGGCAAGATACTCCTGACCCTTCTTAAACTGGACAAGAGAGGAGCTCAGAAACTTCCTCCATACAGCGAAATAGATAATGATAATCATTTACAAGGCCTTACACTTTAGAGATTATTTGAACAGACTATCCTATTCGATATCGGCCGTCGCCAACTCAGCGTATGAGTAGCACAGGGACCTGTGCGGTAAAGTAAGGAGCTGATGGTAGGTGTTGCGCTCCACCTCAGATGCTAAAATAATCTCCTTGGTCTAGCGCTAGTGAAAAGGGGATAGATTCCCTCGCTGTCTGGTTGATACCGACATTAGGCCACCCCGACGACTTTTTTATATGCTACTAAAAAAGAGAGGACTCGCGACTATTGAAGATTGAGTTACTGAGACAATTCAAAGACTCGAAAATATACAAAAAGAGACTACCGTATTTGACGGAATATAGGACGCACTTTTTTCCCCTAAATGTTGGCTTAAAAAATTGCCCCGCGTCTTATACATCGTAGGTGAAGTTTGAGACCTCCCGTAGGCCTAGGCTAATTTTCTCTATGATGCTCACTAACCCAACTTATGCTCAGTACTTTTATCTGCCCTAAACTCCATGCATCCTTATTTTATTGCTGGTATTATTATAATAAAGGTTAACAGCTAGATTGTTTTCAACAATACATGCTTAAATACACTAAAAAAAATTTTTCCTGAATCTAACCTGCTGAAATGGGGGTGCGTCTTATATGCCCGTGCGTCTTATATGCCGTCAAATATGGTAATTACAGCAGCCAATAACTGCAACAAGTAAAATAACACACTGAAAAACACAAAAATAGGAATTATCAAACTTATAAAACAAAAATAGGAAGAAAACCAATTACTTCAGAAGACTGGGCTCTTTAACCATGGCTAATTAACCAGTCTATGAGAAGGAAAACTCTGAATTCAAACCTGTTAAACTCCGCTTAAGAAATTGACATTGTGTCACATTCTGCTTGTGCAGAGGGGTTGGTAAATATATATATGGAACTTTGAGACAAAAAGATCATCAAATCTCGGCCAGAAGACCAGACCTAATGTTAATGGACAACAAGAAAAGAATTTGTTATATCGTAGATTTTTCAGTGCCAACAGACCACAGATGAAAAGTGAAGAAGAAGAAAATTTGGACAAATACCTGGACCTTGACAGAGAGTTGGAAAACTATGGAATGTAAAGATAACAGTTATACCAATCACGGTTGGGACAGTCACCAAGAATCTGAAAAAGAGGCTTGGTGATATGGAGATTAAAGTACTAATTGAAACCATCCAGACCACAGCATTACTAAAATAGGCTAGGATACTAAGAAGTGTCCAGAAGAGCTAAGGAGAATTACTGTCACCCAGACTCCTGTGGAAAATCATCTGTTAGCGCCAGTATGTAAAACATGCGATGAGTTAAATAATAATAATAATAATAATAATAATAATAATATTGACAAATATCTGGACCTTGCCAGAGAACTGAAAAAGTTATGGAATATGAAAGTGAAAGTTATACCAATTGTAGTTGGTGCACTTGGAACAGTCCCAAAAGCATTAGAAAAGGGTTTGGAAAGTTTGGATATCAGAGGAAGGATTGAAACCATTCAGAACACTGCACTGCTGCAATCTGCCAGAATACTCAGAAGAGTCCTGGAGACCTGAGGAGACTTGCTGTCACTCAGACTCCAGTGAAAGACCATCAGCTAACACTGATGTGAAAACTCAAAAGGAGTAAATAATAATTATAACAATAATAATAATAATCACAGAGTGAAAATGAAGGAAAGCAAAAAGATAGACAAATACTTGGACCTTGCCAGAGATTTGGCAACTATGGAATGTAAAGATAACAGTGATACCAATCACAGTTGGGACAGTCACCAAGAACCTGAAAAAGAGGCTTGGTGATATGGAGATTAGAGTACTAATTGAAACCATCCAGACCACAGCCCGCCCTGTCGGCTGGGGCGTTAGAATGCGCCGACCGCACCCCTGCAGAGGGGTAAGACTGCCCCAATGGGGCCACCTGTTGGCCGTGGGTGGCGACCCGTGATGCTTAAGTATAGAACCCAGATGGATGGGCAGTTCATGACTTGCAATACTCCACTTTGGCCCTATCTTGGGCTAGACGGGTGGTCGGAGAGACCCCCTCCGATCAATAAGCTGGTCACGTCAAGCCCTAGCACCTATATGATTTTCCTAAGCATATTGCCCTTATGGCAAGCCCCAACCCGTTTTATCATATGAGTGCTAGAAGGCGGTGACTGAGAGTCTTCTTGTCCTGGGAATGACGTTAAACTCTATCTGATGGTGAGGTTCCAGTTTTGGAGGTTTGGGGAATGTGGAGCACCCCTTCATCACCATTGCTCCCTGGTCCACTCTGACCCGGAGTGGTAGTACCTGTTAGGGTCCCATCTATGGGTTAAATAGAAAAATGTATTTATAAAAAAATTGTATTATCCATTAAGAATTGATTTATTTCAAAACTTTATCGGCATTAAATGACCCACTGAGGTTGATATGCCGTAAAACAAAACAAAACAAAACAAACTGAGCCAGTTGACCACGGGATACAAGTGAAAGTGACCAATAACAAGCTTTTATCCGGAAGCAAAAAAATGTGTGAAACGTCAATGCTACGGTTGTGCTGATAATAACTGACGCACTTGGAACAGTGCCAGACACTAAAAGCAAGATTAAATGAATAAGGAGTTCGAAGAAGGGTTGACACTGTCCAAACCACAGCGTTTCTGGTGATTGTTATTATACTGAGAAAGATGATGGAGATTTGAAGAAACTTCCCTCACTCAATCTAGAAAGATAACCTCCAAACATCTGGCTTGAATATGTAAATGCATGAAATAGAAGTGACAGTATTGTTAAGAAGAGTCCCAGAGAACCAGTGGAGACTTGCTTTCCCTCAGACTTCAATGAAAGCCACCGGATAAAGCTGGTAGGAAAAACTATTATTATTATTATTATTATTATTATTATTATTAATAATAATAATAATAATAATAATAATAATAACCAGACCTAGTGTTGAGAAACAAAAAAGAAAAAACTTGTCAACTGGTGGATTTTGCAGTTCCAGCAGATCACAAGGTGAAGCCAAAGGAAAATGAAAAAATGGACAAATATCTGTACCTTGCCAGAGAACTGAAAAACTTATGGAATATGAAAGTCAAAGTGATACCAATTGTAGTTGGTGCACTTGGAACGGTCCCAAAAGGATTGGAAAAGGGTTTGGAAAATCTGGAAATCAGAGGAAGAATTGAAACCATTCAGAACACTGCACTGCTGCAATCTGCCAGAATACTCAGAAGAGTCCTGGAGATCCGAGGAGACTTGCTGTCACTCAGACTCCAGTGAAAGACCATCAGCTAACGCTGATGTGAAAACTCAAAAGGAGTAAATAATAATTGGACCTTATCAGAGAACTGCACACAACTATGGAACATGAGGGGGAGGGGGATACGAATTGTAGATGGAGCACTTGTATCGGTCCCCAAATGTTTGGGGAAAAAAGATTGGCTGAATTGGAAATCAAATGAAGAATCGAGACCATCCAAACAGTAGCATTGTTAAGATCGGCTAGAATTTTCAGAAGAGCCAGAGGAGACCTGAGGATCCCTGCTGTTATTCAGACTCCGGTAAAAGTCTACCAGATGACGTTGATGTGAAAAACTCGGAAGAAGTGAAATAATAATACTAATGTCATATACTCCTCACTCATATTGCGGGTATATAAAGAGTTCTTTAACAGAGAAAGAGAGGGGAGAGAGATAGACAGTAGACAGAGAGATGATATGCATATTTGCATTACTTACTTCTTCGTCTGTTTCTTCGTCTGGCCATCTAATCACCGAGCTTTGACTTCTATTTTGCTGGTTGTGCGTCTTCGATTCATTTATTCTTCTTGGTCAGTCTTTTTTTGCCAAGACATGCATCAACTAACAACATATACTGTTCTTTTTACATCTTTTTTTAAATTCTTAACTAAGTTTTCATTTCTTACTAACTACAGTACGCGTGCAGGTGAGTCCAACTAACTAAGCAAGAAGCGTCTTTCTTGCTTAGGATCCTCGTTTGGAACTGGTTAACTAATTCAAAATCACGTGACGTGCAGGACTTCCAGTGTTCACTTGTAATATTCCATGGAAAGGGCCGCCCGTGATATGAAAAAAGGACCATCCCTGCAGAACTAGAAAGTGTTGCCAGTAATCTATGCCACCACATATATTATGCAACACAATGTAGAGATCGTCTTCCGCGCTTAAGGATATTATTATTACAATATTTATAACTAGAATTAACAAGCATGATTTATTATCCCAGATGTTCAAATAGGTTCAAATCGTCTGACCGTTCATGTGATGTCTAGCTTCTTTCTATTTCGTTGGTTGTTCGTCTTTGATTAATTTTCTTTTTCTTGGTCAGTCTTTTTACCAAGACATGCATCAACCAACAACACCATGTTATTTCTTTAAGACTTTTTATTCTTAACTAAGTTTTCATTTCTTACTAACTACAGTACGCGTGCAGGTGAGTCCAACTAACTAAGTAAGAAACGTCTTTCTTGCTTAGGATCCTCGTTGGAACTGACGAGTTAACTAGCTCTCACGTGACTTCAGGTGATTCGCGGGCTTTCTGTAATATTTCCATGGAAAGTGCCGCCCGTGATATGAAAAAGGACCATCCCTGTAGAACTACTGGGTGTTGCCAATAATCTATGCCGCCACGTAGATTATGCAATAATAATGATAATAATGATAAATTTAGGTTTTGTTTTGTTTTACGGCATATCAACCTCAGTGGGTCATTTAATGCCGATAAAGTTTTGAAATAAATCAATTCTTAATGGATAATACAATTTTTTTATAAATACATTTTTCTATTTAACCCATAGATGGGACCCTAACAGGTACTACCACTCCGGGTCAGAGTGGACCAGGGAGCAATGGTGATGAAGGGGTGCTCCACATTCCCCAAACCTCCAAAACTGGAATCTCACCATCAGATAGAGTTTAACGTCATTCCCAGGACATGTAGACCCGCAGCCACCGCCTTCAGGCACCCATATGATAATATTTAGGGATGGAGTTCGGCATCGACAAGTGCGCCATGTTAGTGATGAAGAAAGGAAAAACTGAAACGGCGAATGGAATAGAACTACCGAATCGAGAAGAAATTAGTACTCTTAGAGAAAAAGAGAACTATAAATACCTGGGAATGTTAGAAACAAACGCCATCAAACCAATAGGAATGAAAGAAAAAGTGAGAAAGGAATACTTCAGAAGAACAGGAAAGTTCTTAGAAGCTATGTAGCAGAAACCTTATCAAGGGAATAAACACATGGGTTGTCCCTCTTGTAAGATACTCGGGACAATTCTTAAAATGGACAAGAGAGGAGCTCCGACAGAAATGGAAAGAAAAACAACTACATAGGTACTTTAAACGCCAAACTCGAGAGATATCACATCAGAAGACATGGGAATGGCTAAGAAAAGGAAACCCCAAAAGAGAAACCTTATAATCGCAGCACAAGACAATGCCATTTGAACAAACTATATAAAAGCAAAAATAGATAAGACGCAGCAGAATAGCCAGTGCAGAATGTATGGAGATAGAGACGAAACGGTCAACCATATAATAAGCGAATGCAGCAAACTAGCACAAAGAGAGTACAAGACTAGGCACGGCTCTGTGGGAAAGGTGATCCACTGGGAATTGTGCAAGAAATTTAATTTTCACCATACAACCAAATGGTATATGCACAAACATAAACTTCTCCTAGAGAACGAGACGCACAAAATTCTCTGGGATTTCGCAGAACAGACGGATCACCTAATCCTGGCCAGGAGACTGGACCTAGTATTGGTTGACAAAAAAAATAGGACCTGTCCTCTCGTGGATTTTGATGTTCCAGCCGACCATCGAATGAAAATGAAAGAAAGCGAAAAGATAGACAAATACTTAGACCTTGCCAGAGAACTGAAGAAGCTGTGGAACATGAAGATAAAGGTCGTATCAATTATAATTGGTACCCTTGGAACAATCCCCAAAGCTCTGGAAAAGAATTTGGGTGAACTGGAAATCAGAGAAAGAATCGAGACCATCCAAACTACAACACTGTTGGGATCGGCTAAAATACTGAGAATAGTCCTGGAAACCTGAGGAGACTTGCTGTCACTCAGTCTCCGGTGAACAACCAGCTACGGCAGGTATGAAAAACAAAATAATAATAATACACGACATGCATGAAATTATAAAATTCTCTGGGATTTTGAAATACAAACAGATCACCGAATCCCGGCTAGAAGACCAGAACTCTTTTTGATTATCAAGAAAAAGAACTTGTCATCTAGTAGATTTACAGCATTTCTGTTGCGAGTTACTGAAGGAACTGAGGACTCTTTACCAGAAGAACCAAAAGAATTCATTATCAGAGGACTACCAAGGATCCAATTCCACTGGACAAGCGCTCTGGCTTAAGGCCTACATGATGGCCCAACAGACTGTAACAGTTTCTTTGTTTAATGGTATATCAAACTTCATAGGTTATTTAATGCCAAAGTTGGAAAAAACAGTAGTAGTACTATCTAACCCATAGGTGG
>CM042174.1:29470529-29518337 GCA_023376005.1 Doryteuthis pealeii | reverse complement strand
CTTGTATTCTGAAAAAAATAACGCCTTCCATTTGATTTTTTGGTCTTTGTCCTTTTTTGTTTTCAGAATACAAGGTTTGCGTCATAAAAGTGCCAAGTTTAAAGTACCAAGATAGAAAATGAGAAGATGGAATGGAACGTTGTTGTATTTTTTTGTTTTTTGGTTTTATTTCTTGTTTTTTTCAGAAATTACAAAGTGTGTCAAAATGTACCAAAAATCTTCTATATTATTTTGAGACAATTTGTATATCTGAATTTATATTATTTATTGCGATTCTATCACAGGTCATATGAGAAGTGGAGTTAGCCAGCTGCACAATGATTCTCATTAGTGTTCTTATCGCGACTTCTACTTCGCCGCTTATATCTTTTCCTAAGTGTTATGAACGACTTTTCGTTCTGACGTAATCTTTAACTCCTTCTGGCCCATAGAATAACAAAACACCGTGGGTAAGGTTAGTTTCTTTATTTCTTCAATTTCTTCTTTTAGAGTTTTCATCCCAGACTAACTGAATATCACTTTTTGGCAGCTGTTATTTATCCAAGGTTGTATCCGACTAAATAATTGTGCCATGGTTGACAGTACCCAGTACAATGCTTAACAGCTATGCACCTGGTCTAGGAAAAGGAAAACCAAAGGGGGATGGCTCCGTGTGCGTAGTAGCTAACGTGCTGAACTGCGACATCCTAGTAGGAGAGAAGAAGAAAACTCAATACATTTGTAGGGGATTATCTTCCTTTTGCCGGAAGAGTTATCTTCTCGCTGCGTTGCTGTTTGTTCCACTGAAGAGACCTCTGGTAGTTAAGCACGTTCATTACAACTTGTCTTCCTCTTTTAGCTGGATCTTCTCAACGAACTGCTATGCTAGAGTCTATCTACCCCCCTTCTCGGGTGTTTTGCCCCCCCCCTTACATTTACTGTTAAGACCTTCATACAGCATGGACTATCCTTTAGTTCCATGTCTGTGACATTTATATGTTAGTTACATTGGGTATCTTGTTTATACCTAAATATTGTATATGTATTTACATGTTCTATTCTCCTGTACATTATGTATCTTATCGTTTCCATGTGCTGTTATATATATTAAATGTTTTGTCTCACAACGTGTCGGAATTGTATATTCATTAAATTACCTTTGAATCCTACACATAGTATGTATTTTAGCCAACCCCTCCGCCACGAGCAGGATGTGACACAAGGTCAATCTTTAAGCGGGGTACAACTGGTTTGAATTCAGAGTTTTCCTTCTCATAGACCGGTTGCCGTACCAAGGCTAAAAAGCACAGCCTGCCGTGCTATTTACTTATAGCTAGGTGGGAGGAGGTAAAATATGCATTACTTTAATTTTCCCTTCTAACCTGTTTGTTAGGAAATAATACTTATTTTTGAATAACTACATATTGATATTCTTATGACGTGTTTTCAATAGAGTAGACATTGGTAATAAATACCGTCTAATAATATCCGTTTTGATTGAATAATTTATACAAGAAATACTGGTATCTTTTGTTTAGAAGAAAAGACATTTAGGAATATAGTTACTTTTGTTTGATGCACAAGAGAGAGAGAGAGAGAGAGAGAGAGGAGGAGAGAGAGAGAGAGAGAGAGAGCGAGAGAGAGAGAGAGAGAGGGAGAGAGAGAGTACCTACAAAGTTAATTCGTGATATCTTTTTAAGCGATTGGTACAATTTTTACTAAACAATTTCTGTCTGAGTTTTCCTGAAAATTCTTTTCGGTGAAAACCTGGGTAGTTAACTTCCTTCTCTCTTTGTGTGTGGGTTGTGGGTGGGGGTACACCGACGCACAAATACACACAGAGACAGATATACATATATATCTATATATATAGGACAAAAACGCGAAGTGAAACGCAAACAGCCCGATCCTGGATTTGATGTCGGGTCACTGTTTCATTTCATACGACGATAATCGACGATGATAATCGACACGCCACAAACATGTCATGTAGCGTGTAACCCTACGGTGGAAACCCTTGTAAGGGATTATCTTCGCTTTGCCCGGAAGAGTTATCTTCTCGCTGTGCGTTGCCGTTTGTTCCCACTAGGGGACCTCTGGTATTTAAGCGCCTGATTTGAACTTGTCTTCCTCTTTAGCTGGATCTTCTAACGAACTGCATGGGCTAGAGTCTATCTACCCCCTTCTCGGTGGGGCTTTTGCCCCCCCCCCCTTACATTACTGTAAGTCCTTTATACAGCATGACTATCCTTTAGTTCCATGTCTGTAACATTTATATGTTAGTTACATTTGGTATCTTGTTTATACCTAAATATTGTATATGTATTACATGTTCTATTCTCCTGTACTTTATGTATCAAATCGTTTCCATGTGCTGTTATATATTAAATGTTTTGTCTCACACGTGTCGGTATTGTATGTTCATTAATTAAACCTTGAATCTTACACCCTTATTTGTAAAAGAAGAAAAACCACAAATCCATAATAAAGGGTTACTAATGAGGATCGAACCCACTAATAAGGATTTACAAGATTAATTTGTCCACTATCGCTCCCCCAGAAGGTCTCCATGTACTAATTCTTTACAGGCTGAAATAAATAAATAAATGGACGAACTGAATCATCGCTTCATAGACATCTTTTAGTTAGTTTTTTTTCTCTTCTTGTTTTCTCCCCTTCCCCCCCTCTCTCTCTCTCTCTCTCTCTCTCTCTCTTGAATAGAAATCATAAACACGAAAACCTCAATACCGTTCTATTGTATCTGCAGGATACAATTCCGATCGGATGTCTTACTGCTATCGATCAACGTAGCACAACATATCGCTTACATCTCGTCGTTGATATAAATGCATCCAATCGTGAATAAAGAGGAATTCAGTTCAGCCAACCAGAAATTCTTTCTGCCAAGATAGACAAAGAATGGCGGGGACAGAATAAAATGCCGAGAAACTGAAGGTCTAGATTGAAGCTGTTATTATAAAGGAAAGGGACGGTTTAGCTCAGTCAGTAGAGCATCCGCTTTGGCAATCGCAAGGTTCCGGGTTCAATAACGGTCCTCGTCAACTTAGTGCATGAGTAGAAGTTTGGCTAATCTGATCTTTAGATAAAGCATTAGGGACCTGAAGATAAATTTGATGTCCCACGCCAGCAAAAAAAAAAAAAAAAAAAGAATCTCCCTGGTCTAGCGAAATGGAGATTTTTTTTGGAAAGGTTATTAAACCAGAAGAACCATGTACCAAGTGAGTAGCTCAGTCGGTAGAGCGTTCGGCTAGAGATCACAAGGTTCCTAGTTCGATACCGGCCCTCACCAACTCAACGTATGAGTAGCACAGGATCTGTGCGGTTAAGTAAGGAGCTGATGGTAGGTGTGGTACAGTATAATAGCATAGGGCTGGTTAGCTCAGTCGGTAGAGCGTTCGGCTAGAAACCACAAGGTTCCTAGTTCGATACCGGCCCTCGCCAACTCAGCGTATGAGTAGCACAGGGATCTGTGCGGTAAAGTAAGGAGCTGTTCGACTGATACCACCTTTTGCTGTTCATCTGATCCGACAATATGTCACTCTCCCGACTATATTTCTTCTGAAAAGTTCTCGATCCAACCATGAAGGTAATGCCTAACAGCCATGAAGCATACATACTATTATATATAGAGTAAAGTCGTCGGGGTGGCCTAATGTCGGTATAGCCATAATGTCAGTGATGCATGACGCCTACCTATCAGCATTTCTGCACGTGTGAAGATGTGAAGAGAGATTATTGTGAAGTTATTTCTTGGTAGATTCAAAGAGAAAATCACGAATGTAGATATGTAATTGTAATGTATAAAAGTTTAAAAATAAATTAAAATATGATAGAAATAAGTAAAGTCGTCGTCGGGGTGGCCTAAAGTCGGTATCAGCCAATCAGCGAGGGAGTCTATCCCCTTTTCACTAGCGCTAGACCAAGGAGATTGTTTTTGCGTCTGAGGTGGGGCGCCACACCAACCATCAACTCCTTAGTTTACCGCACAGATCCCTGTAGCTACTCATACGCTGAGTTTGGCGAGGGTCGGTATCGAACTAGGAACCTTGGTGATCTCTAGCCGAAACGCTCTACCGACTGAGCTACTCACTTGGTACATGGTTCTTCTGGTTTTAATAACCTTTAAAAAAATCCAACAAAATATTTTTTAACCATTTCCTTCTTGGTTGGGCCGAAAACTTTTCGACTCGTCCTTATAATATTCAGTTACTTAAAAATCTCGTCCAGTATATTAATTAAAAAAAAGCATATTTCATTTTAGACATTAACTTTATTGATAAAATATATTTACCATTTATTTTCGACTAGTATGTTCTTTCATTTTACTTATTTGTTGCACTCCCATCTTGCAAATTACTCGGACTATCAATCTACGACACGAAGAAAGGAACGTTCTCGTGTGTTTACACCAGGCTTCCTCCGATTTAAAGGCGACGTGCACTCTAATCACACCGAGAACGTATCCTTTCTTCGTGTCGTAGATTGATAGTCCGAGTAATTTGCAAGATGGGAGTGCAACAAATAAGTAAAATGAAAGAACATACTAGTCGAAATAAATGGTAAATATATTTTATCAATAAAGTTAATGTCTAAAATGAAATATGCCTTTTATTTTTAATTAATATACTGGACGAGATTTTTAAGTAACTGAATATTATAAGGACGAGTCGAAAAGTTTTCGGCCCAACCAAGAAGGAAATGGTTAAAAAATATTTTGTTGGATTTTTTTTAAAGGTTATTAAAACCAGAAGAACCATGTACCAAGTGAGTAGCTCAGTCGGTAGAGCGTTCGGCTAGAGATCACAAGGTTCCTAGTTCGATACCGACCCTCGCCAACTCAGCGTATGAGTAGCTACAGGGATCTGTGCGGTAAACTAAGGAGTTGATGGTTGGTGTGGCGCCCCACCTCAGACGCAAAAACAATCTCCTTGGTCTAGCGCTAGTGAAAAGGGGATAGACTCCCTCGCTGATTGGCTGATACCGACTTTAGGCCACCCCGACGACTTTACTTATTTCTATCATATTTTAATTTTATTTTTAAACTTTTATACATTACAATTACATATCTACATTCGTGATTTTCTCTTTGAATCTACCAAGAAATAACTTCACAATAATCTCTCTTCACATCTTCACACGTGCAGAAATGCTGATAGGTAGGCGTCATGCATCACTGACATTATGGCTCATACCGACATTAGGCCACCCCGACGACTTTACTCTATATATAATAGTATGTATGCTTCATGGCTGTTAGGCATTACCTTCATGGTTGGATCGAGAACTTTTCAGCAAAAGAAATATAGTCGGGAGAGTGACATATTGTCGGTATCAGATGAACAGCAAAAGGTCGGTATCAGTCGAACAGCTCCTTACTTTACCGCACAGATCCCTGTGCTACTCATACGCTGAGTTGGCGAGGGCCGGTATCGAACTAGGAACCTTGTGGTTTCTAGCCGAACGCTCTACCGACTGAGCTAACCCAGCCCTATGCTATTATACTGTACCACACCTACCATCAGCTCCTTACTTAACCGCACAGATCCCTGTGCTACTCATACGTTGAGTTGGTGAGGGCCGGTATCGAACTAGGAACCTTGTGATCTCTAGCCGAACGCTCTACGACTGAGCTACTCACTTGGTACATGGTTCTTCTGGTTTTAATAACCTTTCCAAAAAAAATCCTCCATTTCGCTAGACCAGGGAGATTCTTTTTTTTTTTTTTTTTGCTGGCGTGGGACATCAAATTTATCTTCAGGTCCCTAATGCTTTATCCTAAAGATCAGATTAGCCAAACTTCTACTCATGCACTAAGTTGACGAGGACCGTTATTGAACCCGGAACCTTGCGATTCCAAAGCGGATGCTCTACTGACTGAGCTAAACCGTCCCCTTCCTTTATAATAACAGCTTCAATCTAGACCTTCAGTTTCTCGGCATTTTATTCTGTCCCCGCCATTCTTTGTCTATCTTGGCAGAAAGAATTTCTGGTTGGCTGAACTGAATTCCTCTTTATTCACGATTGGATGCATTTATATCAACGACGAGATGTAAGCGATATGTTGTGCTACGTTGATCGATAGCAGTAAGACATCCGATCGGAATTGTATCCTGCAGATACAATAGAACGGTATTGAGGTTTTCGTGTTTATGATTTCTATTCAAGAGAGAGAGAGAGAGAGAGAGAGAGAGAGAGGGGGGGAAGGGGAGAAAACAAGAAGAGAAAAAAAACTAACTAAAAGATGTCTATGAAGCGATGATTCAGTTCGTCCCATTTATTTATTTATTTCAGCCTGTAAAGAATTAGTACATGGAGACCTTCTGGGGGAGCGATAGTGGACAAATTAATCTTGTAAATCCTTATTAGTGGGTTCGATCCTCATTAGTAACCCTTTATTATGGATTTGTGGTTTTTCTTCTTTTACAAATAAGGGTGTAAGATTCAAGGTTAATTAATGAACATACAATACCGACACGTTGTGAGACAAAACATTTAATATATATAACAGCACATGGAAACGATTGATACATAAAGTACAGGAGAATAGAACATGTAAATACATATACAATATTTAGGTATAAACAAGATACCCAAATGTAACTAACATATAAATGTTACAGACATGGAACTAAAGGATAGTCCATGCTGTATAAAGGACTTACAGTAATGTAAGGGGGGGGGGCAAAAGCCCCACGAGAAGGGGTAGATAGACTCTAGCCCATAGCAGTTCGTTTAGAAGATCCAGCTAAAAGAGAAGACAAGTTCAAATCAGGCGCTTAAATACCAGAGGTCCCCCTAGTGGGAACAAACGGCAACGCAGCGAGAAGATAACTCTTCCGGGCAAAGCGAAGATAATCCTTACAAGGGTTTCCACCGTAGGGTTACACGCTACATGACATGTTTGTGGCGTGTCGATTATCATCGTCGATTATCGTCGTATGAAATGAAAACAGTGACCGACATCAAATCCAGGATCGGGCTGTTTGCGTTTCACTTCGCGTTTTGTCCTATATATATAGATATATATGTATATCTGTCTCTGTGTGTATTTGTGCGTCGGTGTACCCCCACCCCACACCACACACAAAGAGAGAAGGAAGTTAACTACCCAGGTTTTCACCGAAAAGAATTTTCAGGAAAACTCAGACAGAAATTGTTTAGTAAAATTGTACCAATCGCTTAAAAGATATCACGAATTAACTTGTAGGTACTCTCTCTCTCTCTCTCTCTCTCTCTCTCTCTCTCTCTCTCTCTCTCTCCTCTCTCTCTCTCTCTCTCTCTCTTCGTGCATCAAACAAAAGTAACTATATTCCTAAATGTCTTTTCTTCTAAACAAAGATACCAGTATTTCTTGTATAAATTATTCAATCAAAACGGATATTATTAGACGGTATTTATTACCAATGTCTACTCTATTGAAAACACGTCATAAAAATACCAATATGTAGTTATTCAAAAATAAGTATTATTTCCTAACAAACAGGTTAGAAGGGAAAATTAAAGTAATGCACGTCAGGCTGTGCTTTTTAGCCTTGGTACGGCAACCGGTCTATGAGAAGGAAAACTCTGAATTCAAACCAGTTGTACCCCGCTTAAAGATTGACCTTGTGTCACATCCTGCTCGTGGCGGAGGGGTTGGCTAAAATACATACTATGTGTAGGATTCAAAGGTAATTTAATGAATATACAATTCCGACACGTTGTGAGACAAAACATTAAATATATATAACAGCACATGGAAACGATAAGATACATAATGTACAGGAGAATAGAACATGTAAATACATATACAATATTTAGGTATAAACAAGATACCCAAATGTAACTAACATATAAATGTCACAGACATGGAACTAAAGGATAGTCCATGCTGTATGAAGGTCTTACAGTAATGTAAGGGGGGGGGCAAAAAACCCACCGAGAAGGGGGGTAGATAGACTCTAGCCCATAGCAGTTCGTTGAGAAGATCCAGCTAAAAAGAGGAAGACAAGTTGTAATGAACGTGCTTAACTACCAGAGGTCTCTTCAGTGGGAACAAACAGCAACGCAGCGAGAAGATAACTCTTCCGGCAAAAGGAAGATAATCCCCTACAAATGTATTGAGTTTTCTCTTCTCTTCCTACTAGGATGTCGCAGTTCAGCACGTTAGCTACTACGCACACGGAGCCATCCCCTATTGAGTTTTCCTTTTCCTAGACCAGGTGCATAGCTGTTAAGCATTGTACTGGGTACTGTCAACCATGGCACAATTATTTAGTCGGATACAACCTTGGATAAATAACAGCTGCCAAAAAGTGATATTCCAGTTAGTCTGGGGATGAAAACTCTAAAGAAGAAATTGAAAGAAATAAAGAGACTACCTTACCCACGGTGTTTGTTATTCTATGCCAGAAGGAGTTAGACTACGTCAGACGAAAAGTCGTTCATACACTTAGGAAAAGATATAAGCGGCGAAGTAGAAGTCGCGATAAGAACACTAATGAGATCATTGTGCAGTGGCTAACTCCACTTCTCATATGCCTGTGATAGATCGCAATAAATAATATAAATTCAGATATACAATTGTCTCAAAAATATAGAGATTTTTGGTACATTTTGACACACTTTGTATTCTGAAAAAAACAAAAAAAACCAAAAAACAAAAAAATACAACAACGTTCCATTCATTTCTCATTTCTATCTTGGTACTTTAAACTTGGCACTTTTATGACAAACCTTGTATTCTGAAAAACAAAAAAACAAAAAAATCAATGGAACGTTATTTTTTTTCAGAATACAAGGTGTGTCAAAAAGTACAAAAAATCTCTATACTATTTTAAGACAACTTGTATATCTGAATTTATATTATTTAGATTTTTCGGACTGTTATCCTCATCGTTATTGTTATATACAGAACGTTTCGGCCGATGTACTTTCCGGCCTTCATTAGATATTTCTAGTCGAACTCGGGAACCTTTCGTCGAAATTGGAAACCTTTTGTCGAATTTGGGAGTATTCATGTCGTAAGCAGGAGCCATCATGTCGTAAATGTTGCGCCATGTGTCCAGTTGGACACACGACACAACGAATATAAGGGTTAAGTTAATACAGTTCTTAGTGACAATCATCTGTAGGTTGCTGGTTCAGTCCTGACTACGGGCGATAATAACATAGACTACTTAACATAGATCATTGTGCAGTGGCTAACTCCACTTCTCATATACCTGTGATAGATCGCAATGGTAAAAAAAACAAAAAACAATAAACAAACAAAAAAAAAAAAACAGACCTCAATACCTGAACAAACTAATTTAGCATTTGTAAAATACCTAAAATCGGGCCATTAATGTGGCATATGACAGTATAAAAACTATAGAGGCAAATCAAATTATCGGTCTACTGTCTTGTTGGCAGGTAGCACCGGTTTACAGGCTCATCGACCCAACATGATTTTGTCCGGCATCTCAGCGGCACAAGATGTCCATTTTTACGAGGGACATTGATCGACATCCATAAGAATCCAACCAAACAATTGTATCCTGCGGTCAGTGAATACAGATAAAAGCATAGCC
Organism: Doryteuthis pealeii; assembly: GCA_023376005.1. NCBI lineage: Eukaryota > Metazoa > Mollusca > Cephalopoda > Myopsida > Loliginidae > Doryteuthis > Doryteuthis pealeii. Next base: position 29,508,786 of record CM042174.1, on the reverse strand, counting down.
AGTCCAGTTTACATATCACAGAAAAGATTAATATTTAAGAGCCGGGTTAGCTCAGTCGGTAGAGCGTTCGGCTAGGACACACGAGACAACGAATATAAGGGTTAAGTTAATACAGTTCTTAGTGACAATCATCTGTAGGTTTCTGGTTCAGTCCTGACTACGGGCGATAATAACATAGACTACTTAACATAGCTTAACACTTGTACCCGGTCATGGTTAACGAAATGAAAACAATCTACTCCAATGAATTAAATAAAGGATTCGATTCGAAGTTCGTGAAGACTTCCGATTATGAAATGAAGGTTCCCGCGTTCGACAAGAAGATTCCAAAGTTTGACCAGAAACACCTGAAGAAGGCCAATGGGCACATCGGCCGAAACGTTGTATATATCTTATTATAATGGAGATTGTGTGCTTTTTTATCTGTAACCGAAACTATATCACTACTCAAATTACAAGTCCCTTAGTTATTGACATCACATTCTCAAGGATTTTATTTTTATTTTAACCTATTATTAATAAAATTGTTTTACATTATTAATACTGTTAACCATATCTACATGATATTTTCCACGTACCCCACTTGTACGGGTCAGGCACAAAGGCCCTATTTATGTGGGACCACCCACAAGCCGAGACTCATGGGGTGGCAGGTGAAAAATTGCGTCGATCCCGTCGGCATTCCCCCTCAAGGGGGCGCCTCAGGCATGGGCAATAAACCCAGCCCTGCCCCTTTAAATCAAGGGGGTAGGTGTTGCCTGGGGGGATGGCCCCCTGGGATCGACGCTATTAACTCGTAAAGATCCAGGGCCGAAGCCACTGGACCCCCACCCTGTTGGGCGGGTTTACATACTAACAACATACAATTATATTTATATATACAACAAAATAGCAGTTTACAGTGTGAACGGGAAGGCTAATTTGCATATTGATATAAAAAATCGAATTTAATAAATATGTGCTTAGTATTATTGATTTCTAACTGTTTGGTTTTATTTTAATGAATATAAGCAAAAATCTCTTCAATGAATCTTAAATGAAATCCATTAACAAGAAGAAATAACTGTCATTTTATTCTTTACTTCCTCTTTTAACTAAATAATTAAATTAGAAAAAATAACAATGAAAGACGAGAGTGATGGAAGAGTAAGTTTCAGTTGTTCTATTTTTCGATTATACCCCCCTCTGTTTCAAATATTTTATCTGCATTCTTATTTAGTTTCATTAGCCTTTCTAATCTAATATGATATTTTATTACATTAAAACTTATATACTTGCACCCGGAGGGTGCATATATTTGCTAGTAACAATAAAGATGAGGACAACAATCCGAAAAATGTAAATAATGTTTTTGTTATATACATTCTCCAACCCCTACGACACAAAGTAAATTTCTTGAACGGAGTCTAACAGATTTGAATTTAGAGTTTTCCTTCTCCTAGACTGGTTACCATACCATGGTTAAATAGCCCAGTCTGTCCTACTATTTACCCCTAGCTTGAACGAGAATAGTTGGATGTATACCTTTCCCAAAAGTATTAGCGCTATATGAAATTCAAACTGCCTCATCCAGGATTTGAACTGGGGTCACCGTGTCCATTTCCAACAACAATAACCATTATATACGCTTTTCTTATAAATTGGAAAAAGACGTCCATTTTCTTTTATTTTCAGTTTTCAGATTATATCAAATAAAGTAGGTATTTATCCAACCCGTTCGTTACGGGTAGGATGTAATACAAGGTCGCAAATATGGAGCATCCAGTGAAGATCGAACTCACTATTTCAGTAGTGATGGACCTGTGAGACTGGCTTGCTAACCATTACACCACGATGAGACACCCGTTATATAAAATAAAGTAATTCGTACAGGAAATACATCTATAAAAAAACAAATAAACAAATGATTGATAAGTGAAAATAATCATGTTTTGTTTATATCCGTGAAAAAAAAGCACCTTTGATAGATAGCAACATTTAACTACATGTTCGAACACGTGCAATGATTCTGATGTCTTTTTAATTCAGTGCGTCCTGGGACACACAGATTTGATTTGAATGAGTCTCCGAGAAAATTGATGGGTCCCAACAAAAGTTTCTTAATAAATTATAGCGTTTTTATTTATCAATAACTAAAGCTGTCTAACACCTACCTTGCACCCCATACAGTGTAATTCGTTTCCAAGAAAATATTGAAATGTATTTACAGTTAGCTAAAAATCTTGACGAAAGAAAAAACAAAAAAAACACTGGGACGCATGGATACATTTTATGCGTCCTTTTCAATTTTTATGCGTCAGTGACGCATGACGCGTACTATCAGCATTTCTGCACGTGTGAAGATGTGAAGAGAGGTTATTGTGAAGTTATTTCTTGGTAGATTCAAAGAGAAAATCACGAATGTAGATATGTAATTGTAATGTATAAAAGTTTAAAAATAAAATTAAAATATGATAGAAATAAGTAAAGTAAGTAAAGTCGTCGGGGTGGCCTAAAGTCGGTATCAGCCAATCAGCGAGGGAGTCTATCCCCTTTTCACTAGCGCTAGACCAAGAAGATTATTTTTAGGGTCTGAGGTGGAGCGCCACACCTACCATCAGCTCCTTACTTTACCGCACATATCCCTGTAGCTACTCATACGCTGAGTTGGCGAGGACCGGTATCGAACTAGGAACCTTGTGGTTTCTAGTCGAACGCTCTACTGACTCAATTTGACAAAAGTTGTTTTTGTCTATGAAAGCAAAAAAAATACGTTACACCAATTACTATGATATCAAATACGATTTTTATGCGTCCATTTAAATTTTTATGCGTCAGTGACGCATGACGCATACCTATCAGCATTTCTGCACGTGTGAAGATGTGAAGAGAGATTATTGTGAAGTTATTTCTTGGTAGATTCAAAGAGAAAATCACGAATGTAGATATGTAATTGTAATGCATAAAAGTTTAAAAATAAAATTAAAATATGATAGAATTAAAATGACTGAATTAGGTGAATAATTAATTAGACAAAAGTTTTTTTTTGTCTATGAAAGCAACATAAATACTATTTCTCTGAATGTTTGAGATGAGGCTTGAAGATTAGTATTATCTGCGTTATTCGGACTATTGTCCCCATCTTCATTGTTACCTGTACAACGTTTCGGCCGATATGCCCTCCGGCCTTCTTCAGGTACTTCAAGAAAGTTCCCGAGTTCGAAAAGATGGTTCCCGAGTCCGAGAAGGTTCCCGAGTCCGACAAGAAATACCTGAAGAAGGCCAGAGGGCATATCGGCCGAAACGTTGTACAAGTAACAATGAAGATGAGGACAATAGTCCGAATAACGTAGATAATACCAACATAAATACGTTATACCAATTAGTATGATATCAAAGTAAATTGCGAATGTGATGGCTTTAAATAAATTTAAAAAAATAGATACATTGTTACTTTCTTATTATGTCTGTTAAAGAGATCGTCGCTTCGGGCTTTGAAAAATGACGTCAGTTCTTTCTGAATGTCAACTGTCTAATTACAAATCATGATGTTAAGACTTACTTAAAGTTTAATTAGCATAATCATCGTCGGAGTAGCCTAAAGTCGGTATCAGACAGACAGCGAGGGAGTCTATCCCCTTTTCACTAGCGCTAAACTAAGGAGATTGTTTTTTTTTTAGTGTCTTGGGTGGAATATCACACCTACCATCAGCTCCTCACTTTACCGCACAGATCCCTGAGTTAGCGAGGGTCGGTATCGAACCAAGAACCGTGAGGTTCCTAGCTGTATTCTGAAAAAAAAAGTTACATTTATTGCTCATTCCTATCTTGGTAAATACAGCTTCAATCTCGATACTTTTCGACACACCTTATATATATATATATATATATATATATTATATTATTTTTACTTGAAGGCACTTACAACGCATGTATCGCATAAAATTCGATACTTTTTCTTATAGAAATGAACTTGACAAGTGTAATCCCAGCAAAGGATGGCTCGATGTGTAGAATACCGTACAGACTGTTTCGACTTTATTAAGTCTCATCAGCGGTATATACTAACGATTTCCCTCGACAGAAATCGAAACCGGGACTTCAGAGACACAGTGAAACACTAGTGAAACACTTTTATCGCCTCGGCCACAGTACACAGCTGACCATCCTAGCGAAATTAAGCTTGTCAATGATACTACTACACGCCTCTACCATAATAGGTAAGGGGGCGTTATTGAGAGAATAATACAACAAACAGACCGTATGCCCTTCGGCGAAGTGAATAAGATTTTTGGATGTTTGTTTATTTTAAACGTTGCTGTTTCACTGTGTCTGCTGAAAGTCCGGTTTCGATTCTGTCGGAGGGAAATCGTTAGTATATACCGCTGATGAGACTTAATAAAGTCGAAACAGTCTGTACGGTATTCTACACATCGAGCCATCCTTTTGCTGGGATACACTTGTCAAGTTCATTTTCTATAAGAAAAGTATCGAATTTTATGCGATACATGCGTTGTAAGTGCCTTCAAGTAAAAATTAATATATACTTTATTTTTCAGCAACGTTTCTAAATAAACAAACATCCAAAATCTTATATATATATATATATATATATATATATATATATTAGACATTCAATTGAACAAAAAATTAAGAATTGATATAATATAAATGAATTCAAATAAATACAAATTTAAATTATACATCTGTTCGAATGCCAGGATAAGAGTTAAGATCCATGAGAATTTTACAATCATCTGAAATGTAAAAGGAAGATTATCCCTCATGGATAATCTTCCTTCTTTTTAAGACATGATAACACAATAAAGACAAAATATTATCATAAACTTTAAAAAATTAAATAAGGAAACAAATTGTAAATCAATAATAAATGGAGAGTGCTTGGATGCATACCTTTCCCAAGGGTATTAGCGCTATGTTAAATGCAAACAGCTCATGCAGGATTTGAATTTGGGTTGACGTGTGCATTTCCAACGACTCTAACAATTACATCACGCGCTTCCTATGTCAGTATCTATATCAGTAAGTAAAAGTAAAGTAAAGTCGTCGGGCTGGCCTAAAGTCGGTATCAGACAGACAGCGAGGGAGTCAATCCCCTTTTCACTAGCACTAGACTAAGGAGATTGTTTTTTTAGTGTCTGGGTGGAATATCACACCTACCATCAGCTCCTCACTTTACCGCACAGATCCCTGAGTTGGCGAGGGCCGGTATCGAACCAAGAACCGTGAGGTTCCCAGCTGCACACTAAATCGGTCCTATTTTGAGAATTGAAACACCAAATAATCTTGGCCGAAAACTTTGCCGTTCAAAACCTTTTTGGAGATGGTCTATACATTTAGTATACATTTGCTTTTCATATCTGGATAGATTTTTCAGGAATACTACGGAGCGCACTTGAAAAAGCTATGGGGCACACCAGTACGCCCGGGCGCACTGTTTGAGAACCACTGCACTATGGTACAGCAAAAATACTCCCCACATTTAAACTGTCTTTTGTGGAAGTGGATGTAGGCCAGTAGCAATTGTAACTATATATACCTAATTTTCTATCACTTTTTTCCCCTGATACAGTCAGTTATGATCATGGTTTGAACATGTGCAATGTTATTGTTATGTCGGAAAGCAGTTTCGACCCATAGCAGTATCATGGTTTGAACCTGTGCAAACAGTGTGTTTTGCTGTTGAAGCGCTTTTTTAAAATGTGAAGAATCTGTAATTTCTACACAGAGAGTCTTTCTGGTTATTTAATGTTATGTCGGAATCATGCTGATCTGGAAAGAATTTTCAATCTATAGCAGTATCCATTTTCTATCCAGAACAGTATAATTCCGAAGTAACTCTAACTTTGTGATTCAAATTTATATCTCTTTTTTTCGGGTAATATCTGGAGTAGTTAAAAAATGATTACCAATTACAGAAGTGCAGATCTCATCACAGTGTTTTTATTCTTTATTTTCCCCGAACTCTCGACACGCTATCTTTGTTTACCGGGAAGCTTATTCGTTATTTTCAATCTCCACTGTTTATTAATATCCAAAAACATGACAGCCTGGGCGCTGAGATAAAAAGCAGCAACAATAAAATGAAAGAAATACAAGTGAAAAATTATTATTAATACAATATGTTTCATTTCATTGTGGAAAAGAATTGCTTATCAGAAAAAGAAAAGACAACAACAAAAAACAAAAATGTTAAATACTAACTGAAGGACCTCTCTTTGCCAGTTAAGAGGTCAAGATTGGGATCGCCCTTGGTTATTTTGCTATAAGTGTAAAGAATTTACACCAAACAGAAATAGTGACACACAGTAATTGTAAGCATAAAAACGAAAGAGTCACCGTAGTGTAGTGGCTAAAGTGCTGGACTTCGCTTTTGTAGTTAGCGAATTCGAACCCACTCGCGCTATTAGTTTCACTAATACGATTTGAGAAATATATGACCTCCTTCCTCCCTGCTATGTGTTAAGTAATACTACTACTATTCTTCTACAAGGATGGTTTGGACATTAAACAAACCACAATGTTTGATATACCATTGATCAAAGACACCAAGCAGAAATATGTTAATGTTGTTCAGTAAAAAAAAATATTTTGTGTATGTTTTTCCTTTAAATAAGTGGCACTTAAGATATTAATCGATTTAAACATTATGTTTTTGTCTGGATTAATGCAATTTAATTATTTTATATCTCTAGCTTGAAGAACTAACTATAAAACTAATTAGTAATGCTTAATTAAATCTTATTATAATGGAGATTGTGTGTTTTTCTGTCTGTAACCGAAACTATATTACTATACAATTCACAATTCCTTTAGTTATTTACATCATATTCTCCATGATCTTATTTTTATTTAAACCTCAATTATTAATAAAATTGTTTTACATTATTAATACTGTTGACCATACCCACATACTAATAACATGCAATTGTATTTATATATACAACAAAATAGAGGTTCACAGTGTGAATGGGAAGGCTAATTTGCATATTGATCTTAAAAAATTGATTTTAATAAATATATGCTTAGTATTATTGATTTCTAATTGTTTGGCTTCATCTTATTGAATATGAGCAAAAATCTCTTCAATAAATCTTAAAAGAAATCCCTTAACAAGAAGAAATAACTGTAATATTATTCTTTACTTCCTATTTTAACTAAACAGTTTAATTAGGAAAATTTACCAATGACGGGAGTAACGAAAATGATGGAAGAGTTTCAAAGTTGTTCTATTTTTCAATCATACCCCCTCTGTTCAAATCTTTTTATCTACATTCTTATTCAGTTTCATTAGCCTTTCTAATTTAATATGATATTTTATTATAAAATTTAACTAAAAACTTGCACCCGGCGGAAGGTGCATATATTTGCTAGTATCAATAAGTTAGCAAACTCATAAGTGTTTTTTTTTCTTTTGAAGTTTGGAAATTTAAATTCTGTACAACCATTACATATCTCCAGCAATATACCTTCCTGTTGATTATTGTTTAATCTTAAAAACTTCCTCTACCACAATGAAAATCTTTATAACATATGTGCTAGAAGGTGTGACTGAGGGTCTTCATCTCCTAGGAATCATATACTAAACTTAACTCAGTCGGTAGAGCGTTCGGCTAGAAACCACAAGGTTCCTAGTTCGATACTGGTCCTCGCCAACCAGCGAATGAGTAGCACAGGGATCTGTGCGGTAAAGTGAGGAGCTGATGGTAGGTGTGGTGCTCCACCCCAGATGCTAAAATAATCTCCTTGGTCTAGCGCAAGTGAAAAGGGGATAGACTCTCTCGCTGATTGGCTGATACCGACTTTAGGCCGCCCCGACGACTTTACTTACTATCTGATGGCGAGGTTCCAGTTCAGAGAGAGAGGCCTTCAATCAATCGGCTGGTCATGTCAAGCCCTAGCAACTATATAATTACCCCAACCCAATTGCCCTCATGGTAAGCCCCAACCCTTTTTTATCATATATGTGCTAGAAAGCGGTGTCTGAGGGTCTTCATGTCCTAGGAATGACGTTAAACTCTATCTGATGGTGAGGTTCCAGTTCTGGAGGTCTGGGGAATGGGAAGCACCCCATCATCACCATTGCTCCATGGACCCGGAGTGGCAGTACCTGTAAAGTTCCCATCTATGGGTTAGATAGAAAAATTATTTATAAAAAAAATTGAGTCTCCATTAAGAATGAATTTATTTCAAAACTTTGTCGGCATTAAATGGTCCACCGATGTTGGTATGCCGTAAAACAAACCAAACCAAACCGAATAAAATTCCTCTTTCCGCATGAACAAAAAACCTTTTATGCTGATACCCCCCCCCCCGGGTCTAATAAATATGCATACCAAATTAGCTAGCTATGACAAACAAAACAATATAGATAAACTATCTGATGTCGCTAATATGAACGGCATTCTACAACCTTTTGAATATGAAAGCACACTCTTCCCAATTATCAATATAGATATGATAGTTGCAGTCACCGATATAGAATTAAGAATAAACCTTTAAAACTTTGACATGACCTTCTACGCTATAATTATTGTGCTATACTCGCAAAGTAACATGGTTGATGAAATAAGCAGATAAGCACGTACGCATGCGCAAGGCATGCACATACACAGAAACACAGCCGAATCTAATCAATCTATGTATGTTATCGTATGTGCAGGTGGGTGTTGAAACACAGCCGGTTAGAGGCGATAAAAGGAAAGTGAGAGTGAGGGGGAAATCCAGTTGAACGACTCAAAAAAATAAAAAAATAAAAAAATAAAAAAAATAAAAAATAAATAAAATAAAAAATAAAAAATAGAATAAAAAAAAATAAAAAATAAAATGAAATAAAATAAGTAGTAGATTTTTTTTTTTGCATTTTTCGCCTTAGGACCTATAGTTCGCATTTCTAGTTGATTACGGTGCTAATTTTTTTATTTGCATTTTTCTAAGATAGCTGTTTCACGGTCAACAAAATGTTTATCTATTTTTTTTCGACTATTCCAAAAAACATTCATTTGATAGAGCATTGAAAACTGAATCGAAAACATGTACGAGCTATCTGTCTATCTTCAACTATTCCAAAGACTAGCAAATATATGCACCCTCCGGGTGCAAGTATTTTAGTTAAATTTTATAATAAAATATCATATTAAATTATAAAGGCTAATGAAACTGAATAAGAATGTAGATAAAAAGATTTTGAACAGAGAGGGTATGATTGAAAAATAGAACAACTTTGAAACTAACTCTTCCATCATTTTCCGTTACTCCCGTCTTTCATTGGTAAATTTTCCTAATTAAACTGTTTAGTTAAAGTAGGAAGTAAAGAATAATATTACAGTTATTTCTTCTTGTTAATGGATTTCTTTTAAGATTTATTGAAGAGATTTTTGCTCATATTCAATAAGATAAAACCAAACAATTAGAAATCAATAATACTAAGCATATATTTATTAAAATCAAATTTTTAAGATCAATATGCAAATTAGCCTTCCCATTCATACTGTAAACCTCTATTTTGTTGTATATATAAATACAATTGCATGTTATAAGTATGTAGATATGGTCAACAGTATTAATAATGTAAAACAATTTTATTAATAATTGAGGTTTAAATAAAAATAAAATCATGGAGAATATGATGTAAATAACTAAAGGAATTGTGACTTGTATAGTAATATAGTTTCGGTTACAGACAGACATACCCACAATCTCCATTATAATAAGATATTTTCAAATTTCAGAAAAAAAAGTTGTAGTCAGTTTCAGATATTTTAACCCCCTGTTGTTTAAAAATATTATTCTTAAGCTTTTTCATGTTTTGATGTTTAAAAACATTACTCTTAAGCTTTTTCATGTTTTGATGTTTAAAAACATTACTCTTACAGTAAATTATAAGAACTGAATTTAATAAAGTCTTTAGAATTCAGTATTAAAGTATTTGATGCCTTTTGACTCTCGGGGTGATGATTTGATAACTTCTTTTTATCTCAAATAGGACTTTTTGCACACAGAATCACCTCTTGTGTTTAGTGGAGCAGCAATTCTGCAAATCCTTTATTACAGGCATACTTCGAAGAAGCTAAAATCTGCCCCCAGATAGAAGACTCTTTTGAATAAAAAAAAATGTGAAGTTCAGAAAACCAAGAGGTAACATTTAAGTTGGCTTCATATACCTATATCTAACGTTATTTTTTAGAACTTAGATTTATGTATGGAATGCAATAATGAATTGTTAAATTTTATACATATATATATATATATATATATATATATATATATATATATATATATATATATATATATATAAGGTGGCTTACCGGTGAATATGGGCACGATCGTTGGAGATGCACAAAATCCATTAATCAGCGATAAAACAAATACAAATTACAATAGAGCAAATTTATTGTATAATATATATATATATATATATATATATATATATATATATATATATATATATATACCTTCTTCATGTTGGTTGAATCAATATGTCCGAAAGGAGTAAAGAATAAAATTGTTTTTGTATGCAAAGAGCGGGATAGAATCTGATCTGTTGATGAGGAGGGCTTCGAGTATATATATATAATATATATATATATATATATATATATATATATATATATATATATAATATATATATATATATATATATATATATATATATATATATATATATATATATATATATATATAGATTACTTCTTAGTACTGAAAAGTTGTCTTACTCTATGGATAGAAAGACTACTCGTTTTTTCCCGTTATTCAACGACCTTTGAGTTTAATTGAGAGCATTCATATAATATAACAGGGTAAAAAAGTAAGAAAGAAAGATGGAAAGAAATATTTTGGATAGAAGGAAAATGACAAAGGAAAAGAGAATGATATGAAAAACGAACGAAAAAATAGTTAAGCAGAGAAGGAGAGAGAAAGAAAATTAGTGAAAATAAAGACAGAGGAAAGAAAGAATGAAAAACAAGGGTAAATAAATAAAAGAAAGAAAGAAATATAAAGGAAAAGAAAGACAGACGAAATAAAGAATTAAAGAATTAAGGGGAAAGAAAGAAAAAGATAGAAAGAAATATTTTGGATTGTAGAGAAACAAAAAAGAAGAGAAAGATATGGAAAGAAAACGAAAAAAAAAAATGAAAAAGAAAGAAATAGTAAAGCAGTGAAGGAGAGAGAAAGGAAAATGGAGAAAAAAAAAGACAGAGGAGAGAAAAAAAGGAGAAAGGAAAGAAAAATATTGTTCTCAAATGCTTAACCATCACCGGGTACAAGTGAAAAACTATGAAAGGTATTTTATTATCATCCTTAGGTAGGATCGAACCTGTAAATAAACTACAGCACTAGCAACATTATTAACTCAACACCTATATCCATTGCGCCATTTTTCCAACTGGACAATACGGTAAGATTTTTTTGAATTTTGATATATCCGGGTTAAGGGATATATTCTGAAGTTGGAATTTGGTATATTATCGCAGTAGTAATTGGTATGTCGAATAGCAATACGTCTACCGAGCTGTCGTGGTGTCGTCTAGCGAGTAAGTTTAGCTTGTAGGCATTAGGTTTATTTTCCCAGTACCCCACTCGTACCGAGTCAGGCACGAAGGCCCTATTTATGTGGGACCACCCACAAGCCGAGACTCATGGGTGGCGGGTAGAAAAATTGCGTCGATCCCGTCGGCATTCCCCCTCAAGGGGGGCGCCTCATGCGCTGGGCAATAAACCCAGCCCTGCCCCTTTAAGTCAAGGGGGCAGGTATTGCCTGGAGGGATGGCCTCTGGGATCGAAGCTATTAATTTACCATCTCACCGGTCCAGTGGCCGAAGCGCACTGGACCCCTGCCTGAGTGGGTAAGGCATTAGGTAGAGGACCAACACAGTGTCGACTATTTATATATGACACTGTCCAATCAGATTATAGTGAGGGGATACCAAGGTATTTACATATTCATTATATCAAATTTATAAACCTAATGACCTTTTTACATAGAATATTCACCTTTATACTCATGTATGACTTTTTACCTTGATCCATATTGCTTTTTTCAAACTAATCTAATTAAAACGATTTGTTTTGGTCAATTTCGACGCGATCCGCCATTCAGCCTCTTTTTCAATGGTTTTAGGCACTTGTTTACAATTTTAACGTAACATTTTGGATGGAAAAAAATTTACCAAAAATCAGGTAATTATCCAATTTTAATGAAATTTTCAGTATTGATTTATCAATTAATGAATTTTATAATGCATCAATTATCTTATTTCAAAATTTTAATTTAGTATTTTTGCTATGAAAAATGAATATATAAAATTTATTTAAAATACTTAAGCCTAATATTAAATTTAAAATGTTATATTTTTAGATTTTAAAAATAAATATCTACTTAATGCAAACCTTATTTTTTCCGAAAAAAGTATACGTTTTGAAAAAAAACTCGATTAAAAATGTACCCCCTCCCCTTTTTAAGCAGAAAAAATATCGATGTATAATTTTTTTCTTTTATAAAATGATAGCCAATTAAATAATTATCGAAATGAGTAAAAAAGAAATCTCCAAAAAATAAATTATTTATTATTTTTTTAAATTTTATTTTTCAATTTTCGGTACTTATTTTTTCATAGAACAGCTACCGTAAATTGTTTTGTTGTTCTATTCATAACTTCGGTCTTTTATCTCTTTATCTATACTGTAATTAGTATAAAAAATGATCAACTCGCAAAAAAATTTAATTATTGGTTCCCATATTGTATTCATCTCTATACTTGGTCTACTTACTATAGCCTAACATATGTGCTGATTCTTTGAGGGGTCTTTTTATCTTTATATATATATATATATATATATATATATATTGCTTCATAAAAGACGCAACCATAAAGATAATCAAAATGTTACTTATTAGATGATAATTAAAATTTTAAAATTTACTCATTAAATGGTTATTAAAAATCAGTCTTATTGTAGAACCCGTCCCAATTCTTCGTAACTAAGTACAAAACGTATTGAGACATACAAATTTCATTCTACAATATTACTCATGTGGCAACACAGTATTTAGCAGCTGAAATTGTTGGATAAATGCACTAGCCTTATTCGAGTAACCTTTCGTTTTCATAAAGGCTAATGTATCTCGCTCATAGATATTATAAAAATTTAATGTGAAATTTCTCCGACATGTTGACGATATTGCATCTGGTTGATAAATTATGTGAAACTGTTAATGCACAGCAACGAAAGAACTCTAGTCGGCCATCTTTGTTTACTATCGAAGTTCTGGATTATATGCCCGAGTATTTAACTCGTAATATCAAAATTAAATAACAATGTCAGAAATGCGTCCCATGAGGTTAGCCGTACTTAAATATTTTTGCTATAACTCCAGAGGGACCTATTTTGGGTGTCTGTATAGGACCAGGGCCCAAGTGTTAATGCTAATTAATATGGATTTGTTATTTATAAAGGACATTGAGTCGGATAATAAAAAATAAAAAGAATTGGATTTGGATTTGGAATAGAAAGGCCGGGTGTACCGATTCCACAGCTCTTCTTGAAAGATGTTTAACTATGATTATCGATTTTCAAGTAAAAAGGAATAAAGAAAAATGACTTGGTAAATTCTTCTTTTTTAAAAAAAAAAATGATAATTTAATAATAGCAAAACCCCGCGGTAGCGTGCATGGGTGAGTGGTAAACCAATTTTGAATTTTCATTGAGGCTACTTCTATTCATTTTAAATTTATGCATGAGAGAAAGACATGAGCACACCTTCTCTTTGTTCAGCTGTCAAATAGATTGGGAAATGTCTAAACACACACACACACACACACACACACACACACACACACACACACACACACACACACGGGGCACTCTGTTTCCACAGAAATTAGTGAAATAACTCTATTAGATAGTTAAGTATACTAAATATGCGCTCTTTTTTTTTTTTACTTAAAAACCGAATTAAAATTAATTAAATCGATTATTTAAGCCTAAATTTTGGTTTTAGTCGAAAAATATTAACATATTATTTTATTACTAAAAAGTCAAATAATGTTACATATGTTATTAATTTCTGAAACCTTTTAAACATTAAATTTACCCCCAAATTTACGAAACCGGACACTTTGTGTGAAGTAACTTACGTACTTACAAAACACGTTAAAAAAACTATAAAAGTTTCTTCTTAGAAATCAATAACAAAAAAAACATTAAATACAGTATGTACAGAAAAATTACTTTCATGTTTATATCTTATTTCAACTAGCAAATATATGCACCCTCCGGTGCAAGTATTTAAGTTTTAATATAATAAAATATCATATTAAATTAGAAAGGCTAATGAAACTGACTAAGAATGCAGATAAAAAGATTTTAGACGGGGGGGGGGGTATAATCGAAAAATAGAACAACTTTGAAACTAACTATTCCATCATTTTCCATTACTCCCCTCTTTCATTGGTAAATTTTCCTAATTTAACTATTTAGTTAAAATAGGAAGTAAAGGATAATATTACAGTTATTTCTTCTTGTAAATAAATTTCTTTTAAGATTTATCCACGAGATTTTTGTTTATATTTCTTAAGATAAAACCAAACAATTAGAAATCAATAATACCAAGCACATATTTATTAAAATAAACTTTTAAATATCAATATGCAAATTAGCCTTCTCGTTCAAACTGTAAACCGCTATTTTGTTGTATATATAAATACAATTGCATGTTATTAGTACGTAGATATGGTCAACAGTATTAATAATGTAATACAATTTTTATTAATAACTGAAGGTTTAAAAGAATGAAATCATGGAGAATTTGACGTAAATAATTAAGGGAATTGTGACTTGAGTAGTAATATAGTTTCGGTTACAGACAGAAAAACACACAATCTCCATTATAATAAGATATAGTATACTTTTTTTGTTCACAACACTCAGAAAAAAGTCTGCTAAAAATGACTACTTCTATTCCTTTTAAATTAATGCATGAGAGTAAGACATGAGCACACCTTCTCTTTGTTCAGCTGTCAAATAGATTGGGAAATGTCTAAAACACACACACACACACACACACACACACACACACGGGGCACTCTGTTTCCACAAAAATTAGTGAAATAACTCTATCAGATAGATAAGTATGTGTAGAAAGTTTTGTAGAAAAAACAACAAGATGTTTAAAAGTTTTGCTGACAGAAATCTGTTTCGACCATATGAGGTCTTTATCAAAGCAACATTGTAAACGGAAAGACGAAATAAATATATCATTAATCACGAGGCACAGAACGCTCTCGTTCAGTACCGGAATTTCAAATAAAAAATAAATTTTTAAAAATGCGTATTTTATGTTAAAAATAAAATAAATTTTATTTAAAAAAAATTATAAGCATTTTTATCATTAAAAAAGCTCAAAAGGGTTTTCAGTAAAAGTGTATATAAATATCAAAAAGTTCTGGAAAATTTTCCGGTTACAAAAGAAAGTTAAAAAAATAGAATACGTCCAACAGTACAATAGATGAAGATGGAAAATTTCAGGAATCTGTAATGATGACAAATTCATAGTGTCGGGATCCGTTTTATATTCGAAATTTGAGCCTCCGGTGATATAATTTAAATAATTCCAATTTTGTTTTTTCTGTGGACAGTATGAAAGGTAAAATGGATATGAATCCGACAATATGTATAGAAAGTTTTGTAGAAAAAACAACGAGATGTTTAAAGTTTTGCTGACAGAAATCTGTTTCGACCATATGAGGTCTTTATCAAAGCAACATTGTAAACGGAAAGACGAAATAAATATATCATAGATAAGTATACTAAATATGCGCTCTTTTTCACTTAAAAACCGAATTGAAATTAATTAAATCGATTATTTAAGCCTAAGTTTTGGTTTTAGTCGAAAAATATTAACATAATGAGTATTACTAAAAAAGCAAAATAATGTTACATATGTTATTAATTTTTGAAACCTTTTAAACATTAAATTTGCCTCCAAATTTACGAAACCGGACACTTTGTGTGAAGTAACTTACGTACTCACAAAACACGTTATTAAAAGTTAAAAAAAAAAAGAAAACTATAAAAGTTTCTTCTTAGAAATCAATAACAAAAAAACATTAAATACAATATGTACTGAAAAATTACTTTCATGTTTATATCTTATTTCAATATAGTATACCTTTTTTGTTCATAACACTCAGAAAAAAGTCCGCTAAAAATGACTCTTGTTTTTTGTTTAAATGATATTTTAAAACTATGGTAGTCAAGACATGACTATTTTTTTTACAGGAACAATTGCCTAACCATGATTGATAAATAAATACCAGAAATAAGGGAATTATCCGATTTTGTTAAAAAAATATTTTCACCTATGAGTCATTGAATTTAATAATGCATCAGTTATTTTATTTAAAAAAAATGCAGATTCCTTTCAAGTTACTAGCGCTTTCACCTTTTAGGGACTAAAACAGGGTATTTAGGACTATGACTTTATTAGAATTAGATTTAACAGATATCAAAATTAATTTATTTTGAATTAAATGAATGTTTTAATTATAAATAGTAATAAAGAAATGAACTTACCTTTTTTTTAAAATTTATGAAGCTGTTCTTTAAAATCTACATACGAATGTTGAAGTGACTCTATGACAAAACAAATAGGATCCAAAAGTCAAGGGAAACAAATCGAAATTCTTTGAAATAAATATTACTGTTAGGTTCATCCATAGTAATTTCTAGTGTAACATTTTTCATATCTAATTAATCAATAAAGTTCATTTAAAATCATAACCGTTCAATTTCGAGCATTAGAATTTGTATTTTCAGATTAGTAAAAAGATATTTATTTAATAACATGTTAAAATTTGTGTGTCACAAAAGAACATTAATTCAAATCTCAGTTTAAAATGAAGCCCCCCTCCCCTATTTAAGCAGAAAAATAATACATATAGAACTATTCTTCTGATTATGAAAAAGAAGATTACGTTTCATGTACATCAGAGTAATTAAAAAATCTAGAAAACAATATGTTTTTTTTTTATTTTTATTTTTCAGTTTTTAGTATTTTTCTTTAATTTCCTGTCAATTAAAAGAATATTTTTAATTCCCTTCATTTCTTCAGTCTTTTCTCTTTTTATTTATACAAAAATTCGAGTCAGCCTTAAATACCCAATATAAAGTTAACTAAACTATAAAAAAGGTGAAAGTTTTTAAATAAAATAACTGATGCATAATAGTTTTCATTTATTAATATATCAACACTAAAAATTTCATTAAAATAAATATTACAGTTAAATTTGACTTTAATGCTTAAATTGGTGGTCCCTATAGATAGAATAAGTTTTCAGATTCAAAACTATTTTTTTACACATACTAACTATCATTGGCTAAGCTTTATTTGCCAGTGATTAACAAGCGCTTGCATGACGTTTTGATAAAAATCTGCACCAGCTGAGATGACCCACTTATTCACAGCAGCAATGACGACATCGTTATCAGAAAGAGAAAAAAAATTGTTCGCACAGTCCATTTTTCATCGGCGCTATTCACGCGGTTGAACTGTGTTGAACTTGGTTTGTCACTCATATCGATGTCACTATTGTTGAAAAACATTACCCAGAGCTTGACTATGATCACACCCACTGTTTGGTCTACATGAACGTTTCATTAACGTCGATAAATGTCAATGAATGCTCAGCTGACACGTGTAAAAAAGTAAAAAAAGTCGTCGGAGTGGCCTAAAGTCGGTATCAGCCAGACAGCGAGGGAGTCTATCCCCTTTTCACTAGCGCTAGACCAAAGATATTGTTTTGGCATCTGAGTTGGGGCGCTACACCTACCATTAGCTCCTTACTTTACCACACGGATCCCTGCGCTACTCATACGCTGAGTTGTCGAGGGCCGGTATCGAACCAGGAACCTTGTGTTTCCTAGTCGGACGCTCTACCGACTGAGCTTAAAACAAAATCAATAAATAAATAAAAACAAACAGCGAGTAGATTATTTGCAAGAAGGTTGAGAGACTCAATAGTCATACTTACAACGTTAATCTATAACGCTGTAAAGCAACATAATAAAATAGGAGTTATTAATTTCGGAACGACGCTCTTACAAGCACGGTATCCAGGGTCTTGTTTATTGTTATTTGCTAAAGTGGTCTCCCATCTAAGCACTGAGCTGGCTTATCATAGCTTAACTTCAGTTTGGTTTGGTTTGTTTTGTTTTACTGGGATAGATAGATAGATAGATAGATACTAAAGTTCTATAATTCTTGCTCCAATATATGACTACATTGTCAATGTTATGTATTCTCTTCTCCAAATTCGAACAGCAATCAGTCATATCAGTGGGTCATTTAATGCTGATAAAGTTTTGAAATAAATCAATTCTTAATGGATAATACAATTTTTTTTATAAATACATTTTTCTATTTAACCCATAGATGGGACCCTAACAGGTACTACCACTCCGGGTCAGAGCGGACCAGGGAGCAATGGTGATGAATGGGGTGCTCCACATTCCCCACACCTCCAAAACTGGAACCTCACCATCAGATAGAGTTTAACGTCATTCCCAGGACATGTAGACCCGCAGCCACCGCCTTCTAGCACCCATATGATAAAAAGGGGTTGGGGCTTGCCATAAGGGCAATAAGGTTGGGAAAATCATATAGGTGCTAGGGCTTGACGCTTAACTTCAGGAGTGCCTATGGGTAAATTCCATGTCAAATAATCCAGGCCATGTTACCCATCTCCTTCAATTTTTCTCAAATTTTGTACAGGTATGGACCATGTTAAAGTTAGACACTACCAAAAATTTGAGCTTCCAATTCTAAAAATTGGCTGAGTTATGTCAATTTTTAGCTTTTCCAAATTTGGGTGGTCAGTCGCGAAAAATGGCGATTTTTTTTTGTAATCAATTCTTGTCTGTAAAATGAGTTTTAGAGCTTCCCTACTCCTAAAAATTGGTTTATAACAGCATTTTTGCCTAAAAGATCCAAAAATGCTATCAAAAAATTTTGAAATTTAACCAGTTTTAAGTTATTAATGATTTCTGATTTGCAAAATGTCAACTGATGTTGTAGCTTCGGTTTTGAGCAAAAAAACAAACCATCATTTTAGTACAAATAATATTCAATATATGTGAAATAATGATAGAAAAAAAAACTTTGTCATAGATGTAGGGCCATATTGGGATATTGATCTTGCTATGAAAAAATAAAAAAATCGTCAAAAACTTAAAGCTGGTTAACTTTAAGACTTTTTTTATAGCATTTTTGGATTTCTTGCGAAAAAATGCTTTTATAAACCAATTTTTAGGAGTAGGGAAGCTCTATAACACATTTTACAGACAAACATTGATTACAAAAAATCACCGATTACCCAAATTTGGAAAAGCTAAAAATCGACATAACTCCGCTAATTTTTAGAATTGGTTGCTCAAATTTTGGGTAGTGTCTAACTTTAACAAAGTCCACACCTGTACAAAATTTGAGAAAAATTTGAGGGGTTGGGTGACAATTTTACTTTTTTCTGGGTGATTTGACATGGAACTATAATAGTTGATCGGGTCCTGATATCTTTTGTTATATCTATCTAAGCCCTGGGCAGGCTCATCACTGCTTAACGTCGTTGCTCTTGCGGGAACAGGTGCTTTCAGTCAAACTTGATCGTAAGCCAGGCTCTTGTATGCCAATGTATTGTCAATGATGGTGACTATTTACAGAAAATAGTATTTCGTAGCTGAAAACTTGCTCTATTCAACAATGTTATTGTTCTTCCTGTATATGTACTAGTTTCCATGGAAATAAGTAGGGAACTACTTTCTGAGCGTCCATTTTTAGATCGATAGATGTTGATACAAATAGATAATATGAATTCCATCTATGTAGAAACCACCAGGACCACAAATTCTGATCCCTATCAGCGGTTGTACGTTTTAAGTGGATTTGTATAAAAAGGTCAAAGGTCAAAGGTCTTACATAAGTTTTATTCTGTTCTTACACAACTGACCCTACTATACTGCTGTTCTTTGTAATTGATGTTTCCTTTAACCGGAATCCCCAGGATTTCATAAAACAAGATAGCAGATCACTTAGTAACAGCAGATACCGTAAACAATTCGAGGTGTGTGTGCTAGACTAAGTAAAGCTTATTAATTGATAGCAGCAATATCTCCGACAAAGTTTTCATTAGATGATGACTCAGAAGCCGGATAAGGTTTTGCAAAATATATCAATATATAAATGTATTGAAAATAATTTTTATCGTCATTTTTTTATCTATCATATTATAATATAAAATAAAAAACGACAATAAAAAATTATATGGATAGTTATATACTAATGATTTTTGTATTCATAACCCGCAGTCGAACGTGATTCATAGAATATTAAATTTCCATTCCACAAGAAATCAAAAAGGGGAGAGAAGACAATTCTTATAACATTAATAATGTGTAAGAAAAAAAAAAAAAATAGGAACGAAAATATAAAGAGGGAAAATGTGCGAGCGTTCAAATTTGTTCTTCTTCATAAAGCAGATAGTCGCATCAGCTCCTAGCAATCTTCGGAAAATCCATCCTGTAGACAAGGATAATTCCGACATGGGATTTATTAAATAAATACAAGAAAACGTTAATTCACGATTACACATATAGTGATATAGCAAATATAAATAGGAATTCATTGGAAATCAGTTTATTATGAAATGCAATAAAATATTCTAATTATAAAAAAGCACTACAAACTATTTTTTGCATTGTAAAGGATTTTTCTACAACAATACTTTACAAACAATTTTTCTATAAAAAAAATTCTAACCGAACCCATGCATTACAAATTACATTTACTAACCCTAAACCTAAATAATGCATTACAAGTGATTTTTACTGCATAAAATGCATGACAAATCATTTTAATATAAAAATGCATTACAAATGGTCTTTACTATGAAAATGCATTGCCAATAATTTTTACTATAAAAATGCATTGCAAATGATATTTACTATAAAAAATGTATTGAAAATGATTTTATCATGAAAATGCATTGCCAATGATTTTTATTATGAAAATGCATTGCCAATGATTTTTACTATGAAAATGCATTGCCATTGCCAATGATTTTTACTATGAAAATGCATTGCAAATGATTTTTACTATGAAAATGCATTGTCAATGATTTTTACTATGAAAATGCATTGTCAATGATTTTACTATGAAAATGCAATGATTTTTACTATGAAAATTCATTGCCAATGATTTTTACTATGAAAATGCATTGCCAATGATTTTTACTATAAAAATGCATTGCCAAAGATTTTTAATATGAAAATGCATTGTAAATGATTTTTACTATGAAAATGCATTGCAAATGATTTTTACTATGAAAATGCATTGCAATGATTTTTACTATGAAAATGAATGGCCAATGATTTTTTACTATGAAAATGCATTGCAAATGATTTTTACTATGAAAATGCATTGTCAATGATTTTTATTATGAAAATGCATTGTCAATGATTTTTACTATGAAAATGCATTGCAAATGATTTTTACTATGAAAATTCATTGCCAATGATTTTTACTATGAAAATGCATTGACAATGATTTTTACTATGAAAATGCATTGTCAATGATTTTTATTATGAAAATGCGAAAATGCATTGCAAATGATTTTTACTATGAAAATACATTGCCAATGATTTTTTACTATAAAAATGCTTTGCCAATGATTTTTACTATGGAAATGCATTGTAAATGTCTTTTTTACGATGAAAATGTATTGCTAATGATTTTTACTATGAAAATGCATTACTAATTATTTTTACTATAGAAATACATTGCCAATTATTTTTACAATAAAAATGCACTGTAAATTATTTTACTATAAAATGCGTTGCAAATTTCCATGAATCGGATTTATCATAAAAATGCACCAAACTTTCATTCACTCTAATGATTACGTAAATAGAGACATAATAAATTCTCGCAGTAGCTGTGATAAATAAAACGATAATCACGGTCGTATTTAATGTCAAATACATTGCTACTCGTTATAGGTGTGTAAGGTTATCTATAATGGCGTTCCTTGTCACTGACCATTGACATTACAACCACTCCACCACTTTGTTCTTTGCTTTAATTAATTTTTGCCCTGCCAAACAAAATAGCTCTAAGGGAGGAGTAAGCTTTGGTGGCGAAACATCGAAAATCTTTTTTTCCATCGAAAATTTGTTTTAGAAAGTTCCATCAGTCTGTTCATTGTGCATTGTAAATGAAGAAAATGAATAGCCAATTGTCAAAAATTAATGTAAGCTTTACGAATAGCATTGGGCCGTTATATGTACTAGCACCCCCCCCCCAAAAAAAAAACGCCCTCCAGTCGATGTAAAAATATTTTTTTGAAAATATATGCTTGAGGAGGTAGAAGTTAAAAATTAAATGTCGGAGAGTTTGAACCATAAATCATGAAATCATCAAATTTATTAAAGGAATAAAAAAACAAAAAAAAAACAATTTGAAATCGAAACTAAGTTCTATTAACTTTGAATATCTATTAAGATAAAACAAACTATATATAAATATATGATACTGGGGATGTATCTATTAAAACTTGTTTTAAAAAACAATGAGGACTGTCTAATGTTGCATGCTCAAATTTTGAGTGTATTTATTCTACGTTATGACGATTTCGGGTATAATGACGTAAGCAGTGACGCAGTTTTTGTTACAGACAAAAACCGGAAGCGAATCTCCATTATTAATAGACTTGCAAAATTAATATTCATATGAAATACGTCACACCTTTTTAACTTTTACTCTTGGGCCGTTCATGTTCGTCTTTTCACGTATTCTGATCATTAATGTTTGCTTTTGCATGCAATAATCACGTCATCAAATTTCAACTACAAACGCCACGCAACTAACGGTAAATAACCTTTTTTCCACACATTTTTCTAATTCAACGCATACTAAACATCCTTCATCTTCTTAGTCCTGAAGAAGGTAGACCACTGTAAAATCGAAATACTCGAGTATCGACAATAAATTTTCCTTCCATCATAACATCCTGTGTTTGTTTTTCTAAATTTTCCCCACGTACTTGCAAAAGTATGCATTCTCCAACGGGCGCACACATTTAAGTTTTAATGTAATAAAATACTATATTAGATTATAAAGACTAACGAAACTAAATAGGAAAGCATAAAAATATTACACTTATTTAAATTTAGTTTGATTTTAATATAAAACTAGAAGCGGCTATCTGGCATTGCCTTGGTCGAGGTGGGGATAAAAAAGTTAGTCTCGCAGACACTTTATATTGTTTTGGTCTTTACTAATTGATTTGTTTATGTTTTAATCACGAACACCATCAATGTCTTTCCCTTCTCTTACTATTCAAATCCTAATTTTTAAATACCTTAACGAATATAAATAAACTCTTCATTATTTTTGCAGAAAAAGCAATCTCTGATAATAGTGAATGTGTATATATATATATTCACTTTGTTGTTAATAGTTTTATTTTCGCAGTTTCATGCAGACATACACACACACTAACTGTCCTTTATATATGTATATACATATATATAATATATGCCCTCCCTTAATAATCGACATGGTTTTTTCAATATATCTCCGTTTTTAGCTAAAATAGTGTTAAATAATTACAAAATACCAGGCTTCATTTAATTATTTATTTAGTTATCATTCCCACTTTGTTCCCTTAATAACCGACCCGTATTATTTATTATATCTCCGTTTCTAGTTAAATAGTGTTAAATAATTACTAAATACCAGGCTTCATTTAATTATTTATTTAGTTATCATTCCCACTTTGTTTCCCTATGTTCTCTTAAAAATAATCAGTCCATTAATACTTTTTCTCGTCTTTTGCATTTCTTCGAGTTGCGTCACGCGTCATGACACCTTCGCGTGAGTAGATCGCGACTTGCCTTTCAAAAATAAAACGCTGATCAAATACAGTTACATAACTAAAAAGATTTTTATCTCCTGTCACATATAAAAACATCCATCATTTTCTTCACCCCAAGAGACATCCTGATGAAGGTTCAATGTAACCGAAATGTTTTAAACATCGATAATTAAATTCATCCCATTTTCGGAACACTTGTTTTTTCAAATTTTCTTTATATATACTAGCAAATATATGCACCCTTCGGGTGCAAGTATTTAGGTTTTGATGTAATAAAATATTATATCAAATTAGAAACTATTTAGAAAATGATAAATCGAGGGGGTATAATCGAAAAATAGAACAGCTTTAAATCTAACTCTTCCATCATGTTCCATTACTCCCCTCTTTCATTTGTCCTAATTTATCTATTTAGTTAGATTATGAAGTATTTAATAAAATTACAGTTCTTTCGTCTTGTTTATGGATTTCTTTTAAGATTTATTGAAGAGATTTTTGCTCAGATTCGTTAAGATAAAACCAAACAATTAGAAATCAATAATACTAAGCATATATTTAGTAAAATCAAATTCTTAATATCAATATGCAAATTAGCCTTCTCGTTCACACTGTAAACCGCTATTTTGTTGAATATATAAATATACTTGCATGTTATTAGTATGTAGATCCAACAGTATTAATAAAGTACAACAATTTTATCAATAATTGAGGTTTAAATAAAAAATAAATTCATGGTGAATGTGATGTCAATAACTAAATGAATTGTGACTTGAGTAGGGATATAGTTTCGGTTACAGACAGACAAACACACAATCTCCATTATAATAAGATATATATATATATATAGATAGATTATACACGATAACATTTATTTTAAGATATTGCAAATGGACCAAGACGTTCACGGAATAACACTTTATACGCTATATGAGAATGCAGAGAAAAATATTTCCTTTTTTTTAACGACTTATTCTGCGTGTGCGTGCGTGTGTATAAATATTTAAAAATAGCTATTATTGATAAACTTGATATTAAACAAAGCAGAAAACTACATTTAAAATTATTAAATCATTATGTTAAACTTGAAACAAAGGAGTTGAAATCGAAGTTTAATGTAATGATTTAATAGTTTTAAATGTAGTTTTTTGCAATTTTGAACTGTTTAATTCAATCAAATAGTTGAATTAAGAAAATTTAACAATGAAAACCGAGCGTGATGGGAATAGCGAGTGTCCAAGCTGTTCTAGCTTGGACACTCGCTATTCCCACACACGCACACACACGCAGAATAAGTCATTAAAAAAAGGAAATATTTTTCTCTGCATTCTCATATAGCGTCTAAAGTGTTATTCCGTGAACCTCTTGGTTGTGAAAGAGCTGTTTCCACAGCTTATTATTTTATCACTAGGTTTGGTCCTTGGGACGAGATTAGGTGATCGTTTTTGTCTCAAAATCATAGAGAATTTTATGAGTCTCTTTCTTTATGACGGATTCTGGTTTGTGCATAGACCCTTTTAATATCTTGCACAATTCTTAGTGGATTACCTTTTCCACCCGTGTCTAGTCGTGTACTTCTTCTGTGTCAGCTTGTATTATTATTATTATTATTATTATTATTATTATTATTTCCCTCATTGAGTGTTTCCTCAGGTCTCCAGGCCTCTGAGTAATTAAGTCGATCTTAACAATGCAGATGTCTGGATGGTCTCCATTCTTCCCTTGATTCATCCAGATTTGTTTTCCAAACCATTCTTCCCTTGTTCATCCAGATTTGTTTCCAAACCATTTGGAACTGTTCTAAGGGCACCAATTACAATTTGTATGACCTTTACCTTTATGTTCCACAGTTTTTTTTAGTTCTCTGGCAAGGTCCAAGTATTTGTCAATCTTTTCGTTTTCTCTCATTTTCACTCTGTGATCCACCGAGACGGCCAAATCCACTAGATGACAAGTTTTCGTTTTCTTGTTTATTAACACAAGGTCTAGTGGCCGGGATAGCTCAGTCGGTAGAGCGTTCGGCTAGAAACCACAAGGTTCCTAATTCGATACCGGTCCTCGCCAACTCAGCGTATGAGTAGCACAGGGATCTGTGCGGTAAAGTAAGGAGCTGATGGTAGGTGTGGCGCTCCACCTCAGACGCCAAAAAACAATCTCCTTGGTATAGCGCTATTGAAAAGGGTATAGACTCCCTCGTTGACTGGCTGATACCGACTTTAGGCCGCCCCGACGACTTTACTTACTTACTAGTCTCTTGGCCGGAATTAGGTGATCCGTCCGTATCTCAAAGTCCCAGAGAATTTTATGTGTCTCATTCTCTAGGACTGTTTCCGGTGTGTTCATATACCATTTAGTAACGTGGTGAAAATTGAATTTCTTGCACAATTCCCAGTGGATTTACCTTTCCTACCCAGTCGTGCTACTTTGTTGCATTCGCTTATTATATGATTAACGTTTCCCTCTTTGTCTCCACACATTCTATACTTGCTATTCAGCTGCGACATCCATTTTTGCCTTAATATAGTTTGTTCTTATGGCATTGTCTTGTGCTCTTATATACACAACGTTTGTAGGAAGCGCGTGGTGTAATGGTTAAAGTCATGGGAAATGGACACGTCGCCCCGAGTTCAAATCCTGGACGTGGTAATTGCATTTCACTTAGCGCTAATACCCTTGGGAAAGGTATGAATCCTACTCTCCTTCCAGCTATGGGTAAATAGTAGGGCAGACTGGGCTCTTTAACCTTGTTTAGGCAACCGGTCTAGGAGAAGGAAAACTCTGAATTCAAACCTGTTAAGCTCCGCTTAAGAAATTGACCTTGTGTCGCATCCTGCTCGTGCGGAGGGGTTGGTATATATATATACACAACGTTTCGGTCGATATGTCCTCTGGCATTCTTCATGTGTTTTTTTGTTGAAGTCGGGAACTTTCTCTTCTTGCCGAACTCGGGAGCCTTCATAGAACTTCAAACCGAACCCTTTATTCAACCCACGGGGATAGACTGTTCATATTCGGGTACAAGCGTTAAGCTATGTTAAGTATTCTATGTAATTTTTGCCTGTGGTCAGAATTGAAGCAGCAGCAGCCTACAGTTAGAACTATATAGTAAAGTAAAGTCGACGGGGCGGCCCAAAGTCGTTATCAGCCAGTCAGCGAGGGAGTCTATCCCCTTTTCACTAGCGCTAGACCAAGGAGATTGTTTTAGCATCTGAGGTGGAGCGCCACACCTACCATCAGCTCCTTACTTTACCGCACAGATCCCTGTGCTACTCATACGCTGAGTTGGCGAGGACCGGTATCGAACTAGGAACCTTGTGGTTTCTAGCCGAACGCTCTACCGACTGAGCTAACCCGGCCCATATATGTATATATATATGTAAGGTTTGAGTTAATACAGTTCTAAGTGCCGGTATCTTGTGTTTCCTAGGGGATTGCTCTACCGATGGAGAAAAATGCAATATCATACAATTCACCATCAACATTAATATCATTATCAGTGATACTGATAGCTTTTTGATTTAGTGCGTCTTGGGACGCACATATTTGCTTTGAATGAGTCCCCATGAAAATGTATGGGTCCCAACTAAAGCCGTCTAATTCCGACCTTGTAACCTATCTTGTGTAATTCGTTTCTAAGAAACTATTGAAATGTGTTTACAGTTAGCTTGAAATTGTGAGGGAAGAAAAAAGAAGAAAAACACTGGGACGCACGGATACGATTTTATTGCTTTATTTTATATTTTTGAGGTTTCTCGTGTGCTTATTTCCCCAGTTTGCCACTTGAAGCATCCATATAGTTGTTTTTTCTTCCTGTTTCTGTTTTCTAGTTGTTGTATTTTTGTTTGTCCGTATGATGCAGGTGCTGTTTCTGGCTGTTGCAATTAGTCTTTCTCTGCTTTTTTTAGTGTACTCTTCAAGATGCATCAACATAATCTTCACTGTTGGCAAGACATCTTCCTAGTTTTTTTTTCTTGGCACATATAGTCTTTCTATATCGTCTCGCGGGTGTAATAGCTTGTGTATTATCATGAATTTCCTTGTCCTTTGGTCCATCTGTCGCGGTTCCCCCCTTGTCGATTATAAGAATAGTCCAGATTTTTTAGGTACTCTTTTGTCACCTTCTCTTTAGTCTCTATTTGTTCGATGGTGTACGCTATCAGTATTCTCAATTATTTGTAATTCTCCTTTTCTCCAAGTGTTCTTATTTTTCCTGCTTCAGTAGTTATATTCCCTCCGCCGTTTCTTTCCTTTTTTTCATCACGAGCATTGCACATTTTTCAATGCCGAATTCCATTCCTATATTCTGTCTGTATATTCTTATGCCTTTTACTAGTGTTTCCAGTTCTTTTTCATTTTTGGCAAAAATTTTGATATCATCCATGTACATAAGGTTATTATTATTATTTCGTGTTTTTTTTTTCAATCTTTCAACGGATATTTACTCAGTACCTAGGATGAAATATAATAATAATACTACTACTACTACTAATAATAATAATAATAATAATAATCATTATTATTATTTTTTCACATCAGCGTCAGCTGATGGTATTTCACTGGAGGCTGAGTGACAATAAGTCTCCTCATGTCTCCAGGACTATTCTGAGTATTCTAGCCGATTGCAGCAGAGCAGTAGTCTTGATGGTCTCAATTCTTCCGCTGATTTCCAGATCCTCCAGTGTTTTTTCCAAGTTTATTGGGACCGTTCCAAGTGCACCAACTACAATTGGTATCACGTTCACTCTCATATTCCACAGTTTTTTTTCAGTTCTCTGGCAAGGTTTCATTTTCCTTCAGCTTCACCCTTTGATCTGCTGGAACAACCAAGTCTACCAGTTGACACGCTCTCTCTCTCTCTCTCTCTCTCTCTTTATTTTTATTTTTTTGTTAATCAACACTAGGTCTGGTCTCCTGGCTGGGATAGGGTGATCCATCTTTATCTCAAAGATTATCATTATCATTATTATGGAGGAGTTTTCACTTCAGCATTAGCTGGTGGTATTTCACTATTTCTTCTTCTTCTTCTTCTTCTTCTTCTTCTTCTTCTATTATTATTATTATTATTATTATTATTATTATTTTATTATTATTATTATGGAGGAGGAGGAGGAGGAGGAGGAGTTTTTCACTTCAGCATTAGTTGATGGTATTTCACTATTTCTTCTTCTTCTTCTTCTTCTTCTTCTTCTTCTTCTTCTTCTTCTTATTATTATTATTATTATTATTATTATTATTATTATTATTTCTTAGTATGATATTTACTATTCTGTATTTATCAAATGCAAAAGCTGTTAATAAAGAACAATATTGTTTGCACTTGAAGACTGAATGCAATTCAATGTGGAGCTGAACGTATTTGCCCCAACAGAAAATAGCAACATGTTTGTCTTGCATAGATCACGTCGTTGTCATTTTACAAATGTTAACTGTGCAAATAAGATTTCATCAGAAGAAAGAGTTAGAACTAAATGAAAGACGACATGAAGAGCTAGATGCATGGAATGACCTTTGAAGCAAGCGATGACTGTGGCCGGCCAAGTGCCCTTCCAGATGATGCGTTGCTTAGCAACCGACGAATCACAGTCGGCAATCGACTACTTCTTTTTCTATCTTTATCGTTAGTTTGTTCTTTCTTACTCTGATTTAATTCGTTCTTTTTCTTTTTTTTTTCTTTTCTTCTTATCATCTTTTTTTTCTGTTTTCATTCTTTCAGCCTGTAAATCTTCTTCTTCTTCTTCTTTACCATTTCTTTCCTTCTTCTCCTCTATCTTTTTTTTATTTGTCTAACTTTTCATTCTTTTGTTTTTCTTTCTTTCATTTTTTTCCTTTTCCCTTTGTTTTATCTAACTCTTATGTTTTCTGTCTCTTTTTTACAGCTTTTGTATTTCTTTCTTTCTTTCTTTCTTTCTTTTCTGACTTGTCTTTTTTCTTCGTTATTTGTTTTGTTTTTCTTTCATTCTTTTCTTTCCCATTTTTCTAACCCGTGTCTTTTTTCTTTACTGCTTTTGGTGTTCTTTCTTTCTTTCTTTCTTTCTTTCTTTCTTTTTGCTTTTTCTAACTTTTCATTTTTTCCTTCGTTTGATATTTTTTTCCTTTTTGTTTTTCCTTTCTTTACATCTTTTGTTTTCCTATATATTTTTCTACATCTCTCTTTCATTTTGTTATCTTTTTGCTCCCGGCACTCAACAATTTCTTTTTTTAATGTTTTCTTTTTCTTTTTTTTCTTTCTTTCAATCTTCACTTTCTTTCTTTCTTTTCTTTCTTTCTTTCTTATTGCTTAGTCTTACTCCCAGTAAATTATTATGATTCATTACAGTCATTAATTTCAACGTAATCGCTATGAATGTCTCAAACATGAATCTCTTAAGACAAATGAAATTAAAAAAAAGGCTTTCAAAAAGCAAATTTATTGATGCTGGCAATTGGGGTATACGGCAAAGAGAAGCCGTAAAGCGTTATTTTTAATTGAAATGGTTAAGGCTTAATCGAGAAATAAAATAATCGTACGCTGAGGTTGCTTAGGTCTACAGAAGAACGAGTATTCTATCATAACATTAGTTTAATTACAGTATTATATTAGTAATGGTGTAACTACCTACACGCATTCATCCTCGAGATTTCGCGTGCGTCACGCAAAAGAGGAATAGATAAATAGTGAAATGTAAATGAAATCTACCCTCCATACCTATGTACGTATACTTCTACGACACGAATCAGTTGGCAAACTGGGTTATGAAATTAATTCTTTGCACACCAGCTCTCCCTGTGATTACTTCACTACCGCATCTGTCCCACATTGTTCTTTGATGCGCGGATCAAAACAATATGTTATTTGCTCCTTTTGAGTTTTCACATCAGCATTAGCTGATGGTCTTTCACTGGAGTCTGAGTGACAGCAAGTCTCCTCAGGTCTTCAGGACTCTTCTGAGTATTCTGGCAGATTGCAGCAGTGCAGTTTTCTGAATGGTTTCAACCCTTCCTCTGATTTCCAAACATTCCAGACACTTTTCCAATCCTTTTGGGACTGTTCCAAGTGCACCAACTACAATTGATATCACCTTCACTTTCATATTCCATAACTTTTTTAGTTCTCTGGCAAGGTCCAGATATTTGTCTATTTTTTCATTTTCCTTTAGCTTCACCCTATGATCTGCTGGCACTGCAAAATCCACCAGTTGACAAGTTCTTTCTTTTTTGTTTATCAACACTAGGTATTATTATTATTATTATTATTATTATTATTATTATTATTATTATTATTATTAAAAAATATTCGGTGTATCAAAAGTATTTTCGTTTTTTAGCGACTGTTATTGCTAGGCTTATTTCATATACACATCTAAAAACTGTGATTTGACTATCTATCGATCTATCTATCGACCACTCTCTCTCTCTCTCTCTCTCTCTCCTCTCTCTCTCTATCTCTCTCTCTCTGTATATATATATATATATATATATATATATATATATATATATGACCCAGTGACCCAATGTCACTCAACTCTCCCCTCTTCCTTATCTTCTCCTGGCATCAAACACCCCACTACTATGAACTTTACCCTCCTCCCTCGACCTACCCCTTTGCTCCTAGCCTCCACCCTGCTTCCTGTAAACTTTCCCTACACTTCATTCATGTTATCCTCATCCCTTGTTTGAGTATAAAGGAGTGCGTTACTTTCGTATGGCACTAATAAGTCATAGTAACAACAAATACATTTTTCGAATAAACATCAATAGTTCGAAAACTTTCAGAAAAACGAGGATCATCGAAAAATCCCGTATGTAGAGCATTGCACAACCTTTTTAAAAATGTACAGAAGCTTTGGTGGATTCGCTATGAACTCTCGGTTGAGTAACAAACCGAAAATGTTTTGATACACCCTAATAGTTCATTTATACTACCCACATTCTCAGGTAAGTAATTAATACCTCATATCTCGTGACTTACACGTACTAAGCTCTACTTTGTGTTTCTAAGTAATTATTATATATATATATATATATATATATATATATATATGTGTGTGTGTGTGTGTGTGTGTGTGTGTGTGTGTGTGCGTATATATATATAATATATATATATATATATATATATATATATAAAGTATGTCGTTCATGAAGTAAGCGTTCATTCATAAAGTGGTTTGACTGTAAAAATAATTGCTGCCCACTCATGTTCTGTAAAGATTCACTTGGGTGCGCGAATGCACCCACCCTACTCACACACATACTCCTACGCACTGTCTCTTTTGTACGCCCCAACCCCTCCTCTCCACTACTTACATATGCATACAGCGTTCGTAATTGCTGCATCTGTCACCGCGAAGATATCAGCACTGGCGATTTCTTTCATTTCACTCTCTCTCTCTCTCTCTCTCTCTCTCTCTCTCTCTCTCTCTCCATGCAGTCTAAATCGACTTCGTTCTCTTTTTTCCACCACGACCACCACTACCACCACCATCATCATCATCATCATCTCTCTCTTTCTCTTTCTTTTCTCTCTCTCTCCCAAACACACACATACATATACACAATATTGAGTACTATATTGGAAGAGAATAAATGTACAAGAATGAAAGAAAGAGGAAAGAAAAAAGAAAAAAGAAAAGGAAAGAAAAGAAAGAAAAAAAGAAAAGAGAAGAAAGAAAGAAAAAAAGAAAGTGGAAAAAAGGAAAAAGAAAGAAAAGATAATGAAAGAAAATGAGAAAAATATGGAAGAGAATTAATGTACAGAAAATTAGGAAAATAATAAAGACAAGGAATGAATGAAAGAAAGAAGGAAAGAAAAAAGGAAAGAAAGGAAAAGAAAGAAGGAAAGAAAGAAGAAAAAAAAGAAAGAAAGAATGAAAGAAAAAAGAAAAAAGGAAAGAACGAAAGAAAGAAGGAAAGAAAGAAAAAAGGAAATAACGAAAGAAAAAGGGAAAGAAAGAAAGAAAAAAAGGAAAGAACGAAAGAACATAAATATACAAACATACATACCCATATACAAACTCATATATAAACATATCATCTCTCTCTTTCTCTTTCTCGTTCTCTTTCTCTTTTCTCTCTCTCTCTCTCTCCCAAACACACTCATACATATACACAATATTGAGTACTATATTTCCATATCACACACACGCATAAAAATTAATAAAAGAAAGAGTAACGAAAAAATAAAAATAAAAATAAATAAGAAAAAGTAAGAAGAAAAAAAAAGAAAAAGAAAAAAATTAGATTAAATGGAAAGGAAAATAAAAAAGATAAAATAAAGAAAAATATAAAAGATGACGAAAAAAAGGTAAATAATTGAAAAATCTAAAAAAATAACGAAAAAACAAAAAATAACAAAAAAAAAATTAATAATTGAAAATTGAAAAAAATAACAAAAAGCAAAAATAACGAAAATAAATAATAATTAAACATTAAAAAAAATAACGAAAAAAGAAATAATAACGAAAAAAAATTAATAATTAAAAATTTAAAAAAATAAATTTAAAAAGAATACGCAAAAAAATTTATAATTTAAAATTTAGAAAATAACGAAAAAAGAAATAATAACGAAAAAAAAATATAAGTAAAATTTTTAAAAAATAACGAAAAAAGACAAAATAATGAAAAAACAAGAAAAAATACATATCGCAATGGTTAGGCACGTTAGTTTCACAGACTGATTCACTCACTAGGGTTCGATTCACCTGACTGCTCTAAAACTGTAGCCTTGTACCGGAATAATTCATACTTTATTTTCAAAAAGAGTTACGTATTTCCCATCGACGTTCTAAAGTTAATGTTTAAGTCTAATAAAAGACAGGATCTCGAACTGGGATTTTCTAAGCAAATAATACCCAGGAGCTTGACGTAATAATTAATCTCCATACTCTTTAAGAATATGTTTAAAAAATTGAGTTTAGAAAAAATGTTGAATACCCACCAAGAATTAATAAAACAAAACATCTTCGGCATAGAATAACCCAACAAGGGTTGATATGCCATAAAATCCAGCCAACCAACCATTTATTTAATTTTCTAAGCTTTCAATATAATATTTGATTTAAAGATTAAATTGTCATGCCACAATGTTATTTTTATGTAAAAATTAAACTGGAAGATTATTTACAATAAACAGGAAAATTAATAGAATATCAAAACATTTGTTGTATTTGTACCATTGTTATCTTTAAGTTTTCTAAGAGATTTATGATAAGGTTAATAAATCTTCATCAGTACAAAACTTGTACATTTTAATAACACATCATTTGAAATGGCATCTAGAAAAATGATTATTTTGAGAAGATGCAATTTGAAAAATATTCTAAAACACTTTATAAATTTAAAAACTTTTCAGGATATTTTTTTATGAGATGTTATTTTTATGAATTGAAACCACATTTCATTTGTATATATGGATATTAAAGATATTGAAATTTTAACTAGTCACATGAAACTAATATTCAGGATATTTTTTATTAAATTTATGATGTTTTTTTTTTTTTTAAATAAGGATTTCCTCTGAGGAAGGTCGATGTTTCTTTGTGTGCTGAACATTTCTATATTTTTCTATTATTATTATTTTATTTCATTTTGTTATTTAAAAATAATAATAGATAGAATAATGTACGCATGGATAAACTCCTGATCGAAACACGTGTATGTTAAATTAATCAAAATAATCCTATTAACATTTTCTTTTCTATTGCAAAGATTTATTTGAACTTTTACATTTTACACCTGACTGGCGAAAAGGTGAGTAAAATGTTGTAAGATAGGTAGATAGTGTTGAATTTTCTGAATATATATATATAATATATATATATATAATATATATATATATATATATATATTATATACCAACCCCTCCGCACGAGCAGGATGCGACACAAGGTCTATTTCTTTAGCGGAGTTCAACAGGTTTGAATTCAGAGTTTCCTTCTCCTAGACCGGTTGCCTAACCAAGGTTAAAAAGCCCAGTCTGCCCTACTATTTATCCATAGTTGGAGGGAGAGTAGGATTCATACCTTTCCCAAGGGTATTAGCGCTAAGTGAAATGCAATTACCACATCCAGGATTTGAACTCGGGTCGACGAGTCCATTTCCCATGACTTTAACCATTACACCACGAGCTTCCTGATATAAGATGTGTGCTGGACGCCCGCTCCTATTTATAGACTCGGCGATAATCATGTGACCAACTTCTTGGCCAATCACTGGCAGTACTCTGCTGCTGTTATAATATTTATACAGGCTGTTCAGATCTTAACTACACTCAATTGCTTTGAACCTTCGTGGATGACGGAACATAGGATTATATCACTGGACCTTTGACACTACGTAGGATTCCATAAACTCAGGACTTATTCACTTACCAAAGGATTCTATACCGCAGGACTTACTTACTTACTTACTTTAAGTCCTTTACAACTGGCCAAGGATAGCGGTCAGAAACTTAACAGATAGTGATTAAAATTAGCACTTTCAGATAAGTAGATATAGAGAGGTAGAAATAGTGATTGATACTAGCACAGGCAGAACTGTAGGGCACCCAGTAAGGATCGAACTCACTAAATTAATATTGTTTGGTGAGACTAGATTTTCTTTTCATTTGTATTTGGGTCATAAACGAAATTAGGTTATAGTTAAATTAACACTTTCGCTTTAGTAAATATCGACTTCTCTCTCTCTCTCTCTCTCTCTCTTCTCTCTCTCTCTCTCTCATCTCTCTCTCGCTTTCTAAGACACGTGATATTGTAAATATTCCGTGTGTATGTATGTCTAATAGTGTAACGTGTATGTATGTATGCATGAATTCCTGCATATATATATATATATATAACTATATATATAATATAATATACTTCTCCGCACGAGCAGGATGTGACACAAGGTCAATTTCTTAAGCGGAGTTTAACAGGTTTGAATTCAGAGTTTTCCTTCTCCTAGACCGGTTGACTAACCAAGGTTAAAGAGCCCAGTCTGCCCTACTATTTATCCATAGCTGGAGGGAGAGTAGGATTCATATATTTCCCAAGGGTATTAGCGCTAAGTGAAATGCAATTACCACATCCAGGATTTGAACTCGGGGCGACGAGTCCATTTTCCTTGACTTTAACCATTACACCACGCGCTTCCATGCATGCATGTATAGGTGCGTATGTATGTGTATCTGTCGATGAATACGTATGTTTGAGACTGTGTTTGCACGGAGGTGTTATGTATATATTTATGTGTGTTGCGTGTATGTTCTTACGTGTGAGCGTATATGCGGAGATATGTGCCTTGGTGTTTGCATACATTTTTCTATCCATAAATGCGATTGTATGTGTGAATATTTATGTATACCACGTGGTTATAGGCATATGAGTCTGTATGTGCGTATGAAATGTGTATGTTTATATATGAGTTTGTACATGGGTATGAATGTGTGTATATTTGTGTTCCTAAGTAAATGTGTGTGTGTTTGAGGTTTCGTCTATATATGCGCTGTGTGTATAAGTGTTTTGGTTTGGTTTGTTTTGTTTTACGGCATATCAACCTCAGTGGGTCATTTAATGCCAATAAAGTTTTGAAATAAATCAATTCTTAATGGATAATACAATTTTTTTATAAATACATTTTTCTATTTAACCCATAGATGGGACCCTAACAGATACTACCACTCCTGGTCAGAATGGACCAGGGAGCAATGGTGATGAAGGGGTGCTCCACATTCCCCAAACCTCCAAAACTGGAACCTCACCATCAGATAGAGTTTAACGTCATTCCCAGGACATGTAGACCCGCAGCCACCGCCTTATAGCACCCATATGATAAAAAGGGATTGGGGCTGTATAAGTGCGGATATATGTTTCAATGGATATATGTACGTGTATGGTTATGTGTGCGAAAGTGTGAATTTTCGATATTTCTTATTTTCAATTTCATTATCAGTTTGAACTTCACTGCTCCTTGAACTCTGTTCACATCCTCAGAAGTGTGCTAAAAGGTCGCATCACTGCTCATGACAAAGTAGTTGATAGAGAAGGGTAAATAATCTTGGAGATGGTTTAGTTTACCTTATTTGTTTAATAGCATATAAACTGGACCATATTACCTTTAGGCACCTCTTTTTGATCTCGATTAAGAAAGGACACGTTTTTCATTTACACCGTCAGTATCCGGTTGTTTGTTAGGGATTAGGGGTTATGGTTAGGGGTTAGGTTTAGGATTAGGATTATGCTTTACAACGGTGTTATAGTGCTACCCTCCTCTCTCTCTCTCTCTCAATATATATATTATATATATATATATATATATATATATATATATAATTAAAATAAGTGTATTTTGGCTGCATTTTTTCTTTTATACAAGTTTTGTTGAACTGTACAGACAATTCTAGCCGGACAAGTTTTTGGTTGATCCTTTCTAAAGCGCTCGTTTTGAAACCTTTGGTGGACAGTTCCACCCCGACACCAAAAAGATGGCCCGAAAATTAGAAAGGATCAACCAAAAACTCGTCCGACAAGAATTGTCTGTACAGCAACAAAACTTATATATATAATATATAATATATATATATATATATATATAATATATATATATATACCAACCCCTCTGCACGAGCAGGGTGCGACAAGAGGTCAATTTTCTCAAGCGGAGTTTAGCAGGTTTGAATTAGAGTTTTTGCATGCAATGAACAAAAGCCTACATACCACTCCGTAGTTCTGAAACTAATGCCTCCTACTATATTTTGACCCACAACGTTAGACGCGGATGTTTGTGGTATGACAAGAGAGGGTGAACCTGCGTTCCAATAACTCACACTTCTTACAGAGAGCAGCCGAGTGGCAGTCTGGAAAAATGGCAGTTGACATGAAAGCAGAGATGTGTCATTGGATTCATCGACGCGGAAAAATTACACCCAGTGACATTTATCGAACCTTGGTAAACGTTTACGGGGATCAAATAGTTTCCACCTTGTTGGAATTATTTTGATATAAGATGCGCTCTAATCCCCTACCTGGATTTATAGACTAGCCAATGTCACGTGAGCTATTCTTGCAGCCAATCACTAGCAATACTCCGTAGCTGATACATTACTTAAGCACTGATTCTTTCACAGTATACTTGCGACCATTGACGAAGGAACTTAGGATTCTTTACCAGAGGAACCGAAGGAATCATTACCGGAGGACTCTTTACCAATACCCAGGACTGACTTACAGGTATTACCAGATCTGTACCAATACTCAGGACTGACTTACAGGATTACCAGATCTTTAATCAATACTCAGGGACTGACTTACAGGAATTACCAGATCTTTATCAAATACCTAGACTCAAGGAATCTAATTTCTGGATCTCTCTCTTTTCTT
>CM042174.1:29468986-29470429 GCA_023376005.1 Doryteuthis pealeii | reverse complement strand
GAGAGATGAATTATTGATGAGATAGTATATTACAGATAACTTTACACCTGATAGTATGAATGTTCGTGAAATTGAAGCGTTTTATAGGCAATTATAATTATTCAATGTAATAATTAGAACCAAGATTACTATAGCATAGTTATAATAAACTTTAACAATTTTTAAAAACCAATAGTAATTATAATTAGTAAATATAAGGTATTTTGTAGGATATTAACGAGTACAACAAATATGATGATATGTAATAATTTATTGTATTAGTAATGTAAAATTGCAGACATATAGATTGTGCAAAATAAAATAAGTCACTAAGCGGGCTCACGGGACGGATCAAGGTTAATGGTGAGAAGAGATGGCATCGCGCGGTGATAAAGAAATGTCTGAAATCAAACAAACACAGCACCACATTCTACACGCCTTCGGTACCGCAGCAGCAGAATGATGATATATATTATATAACTATGGTATATAATATATATATTTAGAATTATTATATATTATTATCTGTCAAAGTATATCGAACATAACACAACACACTAGGAGGATATAGTATATGTATATATATATATTAATATCTGTGTGTGTGTGTGTGTGTGTGTGTGTGTTTGCTGATTTCGACATTTTGTCAGACGAATGCCACTCCTTCAATTATTGACCGCCCGTGAGCCGCGTAGATGAATGGCCACAGGACTTTTTGATAGACGTGTCATTGTCTGAAGTAATATCTGTACATAGATGATATACCATTGTCCAACAGTCAAGTCCCTCTCTTGGTTTAAAAAGTTGAAAGCCAGCAACCAGCAGAAGTAAAATAGCCAACAACAAATCAAATTGCACACCAAGAGGATGCAGGGGATGGTCGTCCGTTGGATAGTCTTTATATCTGAGATTTCCTTCTCCTAGATGGGTCACCATCACAATGGCTTACCGAATCCCCTTCTGTCTCATTAC
Organism: Doryteuthis pealeii; assembly: GCA_023376005.1. Lineage (NCBI taxonomy): Eukaryota > Metazoa > Mollusca > Cephalopoda > Myopsida > Loliginidae > Doryteuthis > Doryteuthis pealeii. Next base: position 29,469,478 of record CM042174.1, on the reverse strand, counting down.
GTCATTTTCCAAGACTGAGACTTAGGTTACTGGGCACACGCCGGTGGGTCATGCGTATGTCACAGTTGACAGGGCCAAAGCTCCTCTGGAGGTTTCTGTCGAGGTTACCTCACCCTTAGCTTTTGGTTCAAGAACCTTAGCCCCCAAGGCAGCGAGAGTCTAGTTTTTCGGCACTGAACACTCGCTGTTCATTAGAGCTTTATTAGCATAGCAGTACACACGACGTGCATGTAGCGTTTGTTTGAGTGGGAGAAGATGTTATTTTCACTAGGACACCTGTGTAATTTTAAAAAACCTCCACACCATTCAGTGGGTACTATATATATATATATATATATATATATATATATATATATATATTTATATAAGTAAAGTAAGTAAAGTCGACGGGGCGGCCTAAAGTCGGTATCAGCCAGTCATCGAGGGAGTCTATCTCCTTTTCAATAGCGCTAGACTAAGGAGATTGTTTTTAGCATCTGAGGTAGAGCGCCA
>CM042174.1:29451486-29456486 GCA_023376005.1 Doryteuthis pealeii | reverse complement strand
CAAAAAATAAAAATAAATAAAAGAATACCTGGCTTCCAGTTGCCTTAATTTTCGCCTAAGACTTTACAATCCCCACCCTCAACTATCACAACAAAAATATTTCATACAGTTTCTATAGAAATTCTAAAACCACAAATCCATTATACTCTTGATAACTTAAACCATTTCAAATATTTTTGTTTTAAAAGTAATTGGTAATTTGCTTGAAGCATTGTTAAGTATATTATAATATATTAATAATTTGAAGGCAAATACAATGCGTATGAAAAATAAAAACAAAAAGATGTTATTTTTGTCTTATCGATTTCGAAGCATAAACTTCATCATCAGAGGTTCGTATCAGAAATGGACGTGCTTACGTTTTTCTAAACACGTACATTTCTGATACGAACCTCTGATGATGAAGTTTATACTTCGAAATCGATAAGACAAAAAAAAAATCTTTTTTTTTTTTTATTTTTCATACGCATTGTATTTGCCTTCAAATTATTAATATATTATTTTTGTTTTAGTTTAAATCTAAAGTTAGGATTAATTCAAGTTAATATGATAGTTTGTATATAATAATTTTCTAAATAATTAAGATAAGCGTCACACAAGGTATTATGGTGAACAAGAAGCCTATAGCTAATGTCCAGTACTTCTGCTCATATTGCTCAGTGAATCTGAATAAATGTGTTATATCATAGAGATCAAAATTATGTTGGTTCTTTTACGCAATATTGCAAAAGAGTTATCATTTTTACACTCGTGTATAATGCTATTTTCAATTTTAACCCTGATAGAATTTTTAGAATTATATAAAAATTAAAAAGATAATAAAACCAAACGAACTTTTACACACACACACACACACACACACACACACACACACACACACACACACACACATATATATATATATATATATATATATATATATATATATATATATATATATGTTGGCAACGGTTAAGCTTATAGGGATTGGCCCCTATATTTTTACGACATGTGGAATTGACCAAATTAAAATAATTAAGTTTTCTTAAATAACTAGTTTTACAATTGTATGACATGAGTTTAGAATTAGGTAAACAAAAGAGAATCGAATGAATATTAGTTTGGAAATATTTTAGAAAACAATAGAAACAATGGTTTAAATTCCATGGGAAAATATGTACGCCATCGGAATGTACCAAAATCATTCGATATTGCAAATCACCTATTTGATGAATATTTTAGCTTAATGATCACAATAGATAATGACAAAAAGAAAATTATAAAAAGGCTCATAGAGCTGAAAAATAGACAGACAGACAGTGAGAGCTTACGCTCTTCCCGACTCGACAGAGTTGGGGCGAATGCCCTCTAACTCGACATTAGGAGCGAAAGTTCCCCCCCAACATCGACACAATGGGGAGAAGTCGCTGCCCGAAGACACAAATGATATATCAGGTTGGTTTCGTAAATTCGTTTCTAATTAGTAATATTAGTAAATAATTCTTTATTATATAAAGAAATTACATATACGTAATGGTTCAGTTTTTCTATACAGTTCATTGTTCGGAACTTTTTGCACCCTGCTAATAAGAACTATCATGACTTACGCTAAAGACCCGCTAAAGACCCTGGTTCCCGCTAGAATCTCAATGAGCCTTCCCAGACACTTAGTAAGAGCACATACTAAGCAACCTGAGACCTCGGACTTAGCGAAATTGAATAAACTCCAATTCTCTGTTAAAGCATTACTTTCCACCAGATAACTCAAGTTAAGCAACGATAATGCTGTTCAGTACTTAAATGGATGATCACTTTATGACTGTTAATATCCTGAGGCTTGTGTTCGAGACTAACAAAATCTTAGTAAATTGTTGTTGTTAGCATCCTTCCGTCTACAAGAGACGATGGAGTAGTGTCCATTTTTTTAGTGGAACTACTTAGCCTGGCAGTTTGGTATGGAGGATGAGCTGTTACCCGAACAGCAAATCCACCCTCTCCACACTGGAGCTGTGATCCAAAGAAAAGTTAAGAAGCCAATTCAATTTGGCAGCGGTCGTGTCGCAAGAGTTGCTGGGTAGCACTGGAGTTCAACATCACACCATCCCTAAGACTGTTTTCGTGGTTTACTCCCCTAACTTAGTAAATAACTATTAAAAAAGAAGTAAATCAGAATCAAATTTGATTAAAACGGTTCGCGTTGGTTTATTTGTTTTATTACACTGGTATCATGAATAAACCATTAACTTCCTCATGCCCTAAATACAACCTAAAGATTTTGGTACCATTGAATTACAAATATCACGACGGCGCATTGAATATTCACGCTGTGTAACGCAGTTTGTTTCACAAAATGGCAGCGTTTGTCAGCCATTAAAATTCCATCGAAAAATCCGTCATTTTGGCTTGAAATTGATTTTCCCGCTTTTAATAAATTGTCCATTAATATCATTTTTTTTTTACCTTTACTTCACAAGAAGTTGTTGTGAAGATGTTATGATATTATTGGGAACGATATATTTTCAAATACTATTTCTGCTGAAAATATTTCGATTCTCACTGTGGCCAGTAAATAATAATAATAATAATAATAATAATAATAATAATAATAATAATACCTGGACCTTGCCAGAGAACTGAAAAAGTTATGGAATATGAAAGTGAAGGTAATACCAATTGTAGTTGGTGCACTTGGAACAGTCCCAAAAGGATTGGAAAAGGGTGTGGAATGTTTGGAAATCAGAGGAAGGATTGAAACCATTCAGAACACTGCACTGCTGCAATCTGCCAGAATACTCAGAAGAGTCCTGTAGACCTGAGGAGACTTGCTGTCACTCAGACTCCAGTGAAAGACCATTACCTAATGCTGATGTGAAAACTCAAAAGGAGTAAATAATAATAATAATAATAATAACTGAATCACTTATAATTGCTGCACAAAATAATGCCATAAGGACGAACTATATCAAAGCGAAAATTGATAAGACCCAACAAATTAGTAAATGTAGACTTTGTGGTAATAGAGATGAGACTGTAAACCATATACTCTGCGAATGTAGCAAACTAGCACAACGAGAATATAAAACTAGACACGACTGGGTTAGGAAGGTGATCCACTGGGAGTTATGCAAAAAATTAAATTTTGACCACACAGCAAAATGATATATGCATAAACCAGAATCTGTTCTTGAGAACGAAACGCATAAAATTCTCTGGGACTTTGAAATAAAAACGGATCACCTTATCCCAGCAAGAAGACCAGACCTAGTGTTGATAGACAAAAAAGAAAGAACAGATCACAAGGTGAAGCTAAAGGAAAATGAAAAAAATGGACAAATATCTGGACCTTACCAGAGAACTGAAAAAGTTATGGAGTATGAAAGTGAAAGTGATACCAATTGTGGTTGGTGCACTTGGAACAGTCCCAAAAGGATTAGAAAAGGGTTTGGAAAGTTTGGATATCAAAGGAAGGATTGAAACCATTCAGAACACTGCACTGCTGCAATCTGCCAGGATACTCAGAAGAGTCCTGGAGACCTGAGGAGACTTGCTGTCACTCAGACTCCAGTGAAATACCATCAGCTAACACTGGTGTGAAAACTCAAAAGGAGTGAATAATAACTTACAGGAAATGTGGATATATCGCAGTATGATATTCTAATTATTAGAACTTTTGATATGTTTACTAAAAAGCTATTGCTAAATAGTTCAATATCTAAAAATTATAATAATCGTGATTTAACTCTCTCGCTCTTTGTTTTCTTTCTTTCCGTCTTTTCATCTTTTTATTATGTTCGATTAAAACAGGTTAGCGTTATCGCTTTTGTGCACTCACCCTCTCTCTATCTTTTCTCTAATCTCTTTCTTTTTTTTTCTTTCTTTCTTATTATACTTTTCTGTGTAGCATGTCCATTTTCCCTCCCCTTCTTTCTTTATAATAAAAACTGAATGGTACATTATTTAACTGTGGTGATGACACTCATAAGAAATGAGAATTCGGCGGATAAGCAACACCATATAATCAGAATTTACATTTTTTCTCATTTCATCTTGGACGATTGGGACGGTCTCATTTTCAATCAGTGTTACAGCAAGATGATAATGGTCGTCCAATTAAGGAACGCGTCTATCAATATATAGATCATTTATTGTTGTTTAATAATTACATACACTAGTTTACCTGTCACAGGTACAGTATTATGGGAATATTTAGATAATTTTTCAATTGCACATTATTTAGATACTAGCAGCGACTACCCGGCGTCGCCTGGGTAGAGGGGGATTTTTTTAAGTTAGTCCCGCAGATCCATTATTACTAAATCGTGAGTAGAATCCTCGTGGGATGCCCTATTTAAATCCCTATGTAAAAAAAAAAAAGACCTTGCATTGATCCAGCAACTCTGAAAAAAAAATGTTGTCTACTATCTAAAATATAAAATGAAAAAAAAAATCCATGCTGTTATCATTTAAATTTTATTTTTTAGTTATCTTCACGAATAAAAATCAAATCTCTATTATTTTTGCTAAAAAAACAAGCCCTGGTGATGTTTAATGTGTATATATAAGTACTTAAGTCGTCAGCGTACATAGACCGTACATCGGAAGCGTTTTAAAATTTAAATGTATTAAATTTTTCTCTTGCAACGATTGAAATAAGAGAACAAAAGAAAAATGAATTTCAATAACTGAACTTTTCAAATGGTCACCCATGCAGATACTAATTATGCTCTACGCTGCTTAACTCCAGCGATTGAAAAAGTATAAAAGTCGTCGGCATTCTAAAACCGTACACCGAAAGCTTTTTAAATTTGGAATCTCTATAGATGAAACACATTGTTGTTCTTTGTTTTCGAGTTTACATTCATTATTTTCTTGAATCTGAAACCAAACATAAAATGAGGTGATAGTAAAAATCATCCTCATCCGAAACAGGGATACAAATTCACTGATATCCTTGAACTTGTATAATGATTTAGAAATGCAATTAAACGTATTACATCTATTGGACCATACAACCTTTAGGC